>WBMY01011372.1:0-112570 GCA_013397315.1 Donacobius atricapilla | reverse complement strand
CGTGCTTGGCTCGTGGAACCAAAGTTTGGGGGAAGCCGGCGGGGCAGCGAGCGCTGCGCGGTGCCCGAGGCGCGGGGCCGGCCGTGCCGGGACGGGGTCGGGGCCGCGCCGTGGAGTTTTCCTCAAGGAGCGGAGTGACATCGACCGCCTTTCAAGCGCCGAGGAAAGGAGGTTTTGATGAACAGACGGCATTTCTGTCTGCCTTAGGAATAGCGCTTTTTGCTCGAAGGTGTCAGCTCGCTCCCGAGCGGGGACAGTGGTTGTCTGGAGCGCCGGGGTGACGGGGAAGGAAGGAAAACCCCCGGCAGTGAGAACGGGCTGCGCTCCTTCCCTGGGCACGTGCTACAGCTACGAGCTGCTTATTTCAATATTCAGCTTTTTTCTTCTTCTTCTTTTTTTCTTTTTTTTTTTTTTTTTTTTTCTTTCCGGAAACAGTAGCTTTGCGAGATGAGTAGTAGCATTGTTCAGAAGGCGCGATCTTAAAGTCCTGGCTGAGCCGTTTGATGTATGAGTGAGCTAAATCAAACGCCTTTAAAATTAGCCTTAGAAACTTGCAATTTCAGCTCCGTTTTTCTCATTCATTAAGGTTAGTTACAAACTACTGTCGCCCTCTGAAATAAGAAGTGAGATGAAGTATGGCTCAGAGTAGTCAAGAACTGACTCCTTATTTCCTGGTTTGATTTCTGCTCCAGGTTGCTTCTGTAGGATTAGTATTTCGTAGCATTGTGAAGTTTGTAACTCCATTATTAAAATGCAGAAGTAAGCTCTTTTCCATTTATAGTGTATAGTGAAAGACAAGGTAAAATAGAAAATAAACCCCACTTCCATCAAGTTTGGTTTATGAGCATTCTTTAATTTCATGTGGTATACATACTGCTAGTCAGTTCATAATGAAATAATTCTTACGCGCATCCAAAAATACTTGAACGCCAGTTACTATAACTGATCTTGTTCATTTGTGTTTGAGAGTAAAAGGATACACACAACAACACAGTTACTTTTTACTGAATAACTTTATTTTAGCTGAATCTTCTCTTGTTATCTCTTGGTTTAGAAGCTGTAGTATTGTTTTACAAGAGGTCCTCTGTAGACAGGTTCTTAATTTTACTTTTTTTTTTACGTTAGTTTTTCTTTGTGCATGTTAGCTTCCTTTAAGAAAACACCAGAGAAACAATGGGTAGGTAAGGAAGAAATAGTTTGCTAGCATTGGAAGTTCCTGTACAGGTGAAAGTGCATAATATACCAGAATCCCTCCCTAAAAAAAACGGCCATGCAGCTTATAACTAGCTTTCTAAAGAAGCCTATGCCGTTATTTATATAAATGGGAAATTGCTGTAGTTTCAACTTCTGAGCCTGCTGCTGCCTTTTTTTTTGCCAGAACTTCATCCCTTGGAAGCTACCAGTGATACATGTTCTACATATTTTCACTCTACGTAATTATAAAACGGGCTTTATATTTCTTCATCTGAAACATCTGGTTTTGTTTTGTGAACAGGGCATGAATAGTCAGGTTTATTTAGAAATGTTGTGTGTGTAATGACTGATGTTAAAAAGAGCTAGCAATTTTACTTTTTTTTTTTTTTTAGTCTTGAATGTTTTTCCAGACATCAAAGATTTATTCTTTTATCTCCAAAGGGAGCCTTTGCAAATGACCTTACATATTTTGAAGCAGAAAAAAAAACCCCAGAGAACAGCTCAGGGATTTAATGTAGAACCAGCAGTAGGTTGTTGGTTATGTGTGTCAAATAACTCTTGATTGAATAAAGGAAATGATTACCAATATTACTGAGAAGTGACTACGAAGTGTATTAAGTAAGATTTCACATTTACTGGTAATGCTTTGATAACTTAAATAACCTCACGTGTTTGGTTTGCTTTGGAAGGTACTTGTATTTGTTGTCTGTGTGTAGGTCAGGTTGCCCTTGTACTACCTGATAAGCTTTTCGCAAAATTTGGAACATAAATGTCTGGTAGTTTTTCAGACTGGACTTTAAAAGGCTCTGCAGACAAAACTAGAGTTTTCTTACTTTCAAGTTGAAAACCAAACTAGAGGTGTGATTTTTTAAAATCATTATTATTTTTATTTAATTTGTTTGTTATTTGATGGAAATCAATGGCTTCCATGTAGTCTTGTGTGGTTATTAGCAGGACTGTTCTCGAGTTTTTTTGTATTGACCTATGATGTGATTTGAGAAGCATATGGGTAGTTTAACTGGATGTTTTTTTCTCATCAAAGGGAGGGAACAGGCTTCAGAAATCCAGAGAACAAATATCTCTGTAGCTTTTTATGGTTTAAATGGTGCCTGCCTGACTCTGAGGATGTGGAATTTGTGTACTTTTATCATCTTCTTTTCTCTGATGTTTTTGCCCTGTTTTTCATTGCCCTCTAGCACACATTGAGGGTGGAAGCAGGAAGGCATGGGCACTTCACTGTCTTGCTGGTTTTCCCAGAAAGCAAGTACAGTCCTTTTGACTCAGTACCAGAACTGGACTGGTCCTTAGGGCTTCAGTGGTCAGCTGGTTTACTCTCGATAATCTCACTCCCTGATATTTTAAATTTATAAATTAAGAAGTATAAAACACATATTTACTAAAGATGCTCGGAGGTAGGAAAACAGTTCTTGAGCAGACTACGGGGTGAAGACTCAGAAATATTTGGAGATAGGTATAATTTTTTTGTTGATATGTAAATAGCATCCCTTGCAAAAGCAAAGGGATAATAGAAGACAGTGAGCCTGATAGTGATGGTCTGCAGCTCTGACAGATTTGATGCCTCCTATTTCTGCAAGTGTATCCTTGATGCAACTTCTGTTACATCGATTGAAATGTTTGTCTTTGCAAACAAATATTAATGCACCAATACAGTATTCTTCTGGCATTACTAGGACTGATTGGTTAATTTTAATGACATTGAGAATGTGCTTACAGGAGACAAAACAAGCAAACAAAACAACAACAACAAAAATTCAAAAATCTGTTTTTAAGGATAGCCTGGAACCAAAACTGTTTGCAGAGCATTAGTCTCCCTTGGAGGAGGGGGAAGAGCCAAGACAAAGCACTTCTACTTTCAAAATGGAAGGTATTAATCCTATGACAGTGTTGCAGTCCATGACTAGAACTATCTTAAATAGCATGTAGCTATAGTGTCACAGGCAGCAGTACAGTTGTACCATGAAGTGGCTGAATTTTGGGTGGCTTGAAAGAAATCCGCTTGTCAGGAAATTCCAACTGTTAAAGCAGTATAGCTTTTAAGGAAAACCATATTCTAGATTAATAACCATTTAAATCTAAGTGATCACGGTAATGTATACAGCTGTTTGATTGCAACAAATTATATTTAACCCTAGGATTGTGATAGGAATTATATGCTGTGAGTCTGTGTGACTATTCATATGCTTACAGGACAACATGCTCACCTGTACCAGAGAGGAGTATAAATACTGTGGATCTGACTTCTGCTTGCAAAAATAATTTTTTATTTCATGTCTAGGAAGTGCTGTACTCATCATGGCTTGGAGTTAAGATATGCAAGCAAATACAGGGAGTTTCTAAAGGAAACTGATTCCCATTTTCATTTGAAATTGTAGAAAATTGTTTGCTTGAAAGCAATGCATGCTTTTTCTAATGGGGTTAAGCCAGACCCTTTAATGATTTTATAAAGGGCTGCAGATGAGAAGAATTCCTACAGTTGCCTTTTCTCACTGACACAGCATCTGCTGATCTGGGTATCATTGGTGTCTTAATGTGGCATGAGGACTTTGTCCTGTGAAGCTTGATTGAACTGTGTATTGATGCTGCATGCCAGTAGATGATAAAATAGGAATATTTATGCTTCAGTTAAGTGTCTGTCTAGGTATAAGTAGATTGTGAAAGGAAACAAATCCTTTTACTTTGAAAAACGCTGTCCTTAGTAATGGGTCTAAGGAGTTAATTTTCCTTCAGCAGTACTTCTTTTAGAGATATGCAACCTCTTTGAAAAGCATGGGCAATTTTTAATGTTGCAGGTACTAAGTTGGTGCAGGGTATCCAGACAGAACTGAAAGGACAGATTCTAATGTCAGCAAAACTGATTTAAAAGAAGTATTGATTCCATGTTGTATTTTATATCCGAAGCAGCCAATGGCAAATGTTGTCAAAATGGAATCAGATGTTTGTAACTTAATACTTAAGAAAAATGATGAGCGCATGTTTTTGACTTTAAGTATTCTCTGTGCTGCCTGGCTTAAGACATAAACTGATGTAAAAATAAATGACTGCCTGCATAATTTATGTAATGTCTTGCTCCCTGATCCTGTTTGTATTGATTTTTCTAAAAGGCTTTTGTGGCCACAGGAACCAATCTGTCTCTCCAGTTTTTTCCGGCCAGCTGGCAGGGGGAGCAACGACAGACACCGACCCGGGAATATGTCGACTTTGAAAGAGAAGGAGGCAAGGTAAGGAGGAAACTGTTGAAACTGAAAGAAATTTTTGTGTTGTGCTTATGGTCTTACTGGTATGGACTGCTTGTGTGGTGTGAGATTTCTAATATTTCTCATCCCCACGCAGGTAGGTAGTGATGTAAGTACAAGTGAAAGCTGGTGGAATAAAATAATGCTTTGTTTTGAAGCATGCTAATGTTTAGGCAAATCGAAGAATTGGGAAACATGTGGGCAGTACTGGTGGCTTTGTGTTATTTTGAAGAACAAAACTGTTTCTACTGTCACGCTATGATAAAATTTTGGGGAACAGTCTAAATTTGGTGTTGTGTAGGTGCTTCTAAAATGGTTCAGAAATTAGACTTTGGTCAATGAATTGTGGTAGACTAAAGAAAATTTGCACTTTCAACAGGTTATTCATTGTGTCTTTGGCTGCCAGTTGGTACAGCAAGCAGTCAGTGTGCTCTAAATGGAGTGAAGCTTTTTCTCAGTTTCACCATCAGCTATAATACAGAAGCAGCATTGCTTGCAGAATTGATTTCTGAGTCTCTTTTTTCTGAGGTGGTTGTCCCATAGACTGATATTGAAAGCTCAAATTCCCTAGTGACAGTGATGGTTACCATGAAGCTGTATTAGATTTAAAGTCAGAAACCTTGCTTAGTCTCATCAGAATAAAGTTACTGAAATCGCCTACAGCTGGTTTTGTTTTACAGGAAAAACATACCTTTAAAATACAGATATTGTCTCCTATCTGTGGTCCTGTAGGTGCTTTGGGATTAATCCAAAGATCACTGAATTCAATAGGAGACTTTCTTCAGAACTTAATGGGTTTAGACCAGCACTTAAGCTTTCATAGTTTTTCTGTTTCAGGCTAATTTTTATATATTTTTTTTATTTTTTAAAACTTTTAATGGACTACAAAATCCTTACTTTTGCTAAATTTTTTTACCTACCCTTGTAACAAGAAACAGCTAATGCTACCAAACCTACCAGGCTGGAGGAAATACTTGAAGCGTATTCAGTTTTAATGGCATATTGGGTCTTTTAAATACTGCTAGGTGGAAGATAAATATTTCCTATAGTGGGAAAACTTGATTGGGAGAAAAAAAAAATTCCTGAGGGCAGTTATGGTATGTGGAATTCAAGTTAATGAGTTTTTTTGGAAAAAATTGTTTTCCAGTTAGTCCTGTGAGGCTTGCAGAAGTTTGACAAATTGGGGGAGAAGTGAAGTTGGCTGTCTGGGTACTGACTGCTTTGCTAAGGAAACTGAATTGAATCTGGCTCTTACTGAAAAATATTGATTCTGGCTCACAATTGAATGAGGAATTTTTCTTGTAATGTGTAAGAAGACTGAAGTCTCTCTTCTTGCCAGTTCAAAACTAATTTTATTTACTCCTATGATTTTTTTTTAACTTTGTTTTCTCTGAATGAATTCTTAAAGTACTGAACTGCTTCATCCATTTTCCTGTGTTGTCTTAATCATGTAAGAGCATGGTAGGTATGCTGTATATTAAAATAGAACATGAGCCTCATTAATGAATGCCACTCCTTCTTTTATGTGTGTTTACAGTAAATTCTAGACTACTTCACTAAAATGTTTAGAAGAATTCCTCTTAATGAGGCTAGAGGTGGACAAACAGATAAATGGGAATAATGTTATGCTCTGGTATGAACAAATCACATATTCACTGTTGTAATCAGCCCTTACTTGTGTAAATCACACATGAATGCAGGCTTGCTCTGCACAGAATTGAACTTCTCTGAAAGTAAGCCACTCCCATGATTGGAGCAGAGGAATGAGCAGAGTGGGAGAGTGTTTTATGTTATCAACGGAAACAGTTAAGGGTTTCTTATGAACTGTCTGAGATTTTGTTCTCTCTAGATTTTTGTCATTTGGTTTAATTAAGAATTTCTTTCACAGACTTCAGCAGTCTTTTAAAACCATGTGATTTTTGTAGCTCTGTGCAACATTGTTTTATGAGCTTTGATTCTTGAGGCAGTGCATAATGTATGTTTGTTCATCACTGGATTTATGCCAGCAAGGCATGTTTTTAATTATATGAATAAAAAAAGGCTATGGGGGAAGCTGTCAGTTAATAATTATCTTAGGCATTAGTTTGAGATCTAGAATGTAGATAAACTTACCAACATTAGAATATTTTTATTCTGCTTCAGTGTTTGGCTAAACAATGATGGTCCAAAATAGTTTATCCAGCTTTGAAGTATGTCACTATTGTCCTAAAGCAGTTTTGTACACAGACTGACAAAGCTACCAATGCAGCATCTGCTAGAATTGCTGCTTAAATGATTGAATTTTAGAAAGAGCAACACTCTTGTGAAAGTTGGGATTCTGCAAATACATACTTCGTAGGCTTGAGGTTTTTCAATCTGGTATTTCTTAACTGAGGGGGTTTTTTTTCTATGCCTAATTTGCCTTTTAATTTGATGCATCTGATGTTCTCAATGGGTGGGTAAGCCTCTGGTGGATACCCTGTCTTCATTAATCCAAGAATTGGATGGCTCTGTGTACGCTTAATGTTTCTACCCATTTTAAACTCAAGTTTAGCTTTTTTTTTGAGATAACTTCAACATTCTGTGCTGTCTTTGACCTGCAGCAAATTTGTCTATTTGAGCAATTTTTCAGGTTTGTCATAGCAGAAGAAAAAGCAGCCCTAAAAATAGTTCCCTAGATCATAAAAATAATAGAACATTGTATTTCATTGTGATTGTGGGTGTGTGTGGGATGCGTCAGATGCAGTGTGTGTCCTGTTTCTGCGGAGCTGAACCATACCAAGGCTTTCTGATCCTCTGTGTAGTCAGCTAATGTGCAGGGGGTTTCATTTACTTTTTGGTAAAGAATAAATGAGTCTATGTTAAGAAATTGAAAGATAGGCAGTGTAGCAGTCTAATGTATTGCCTGAAATATTGGTTAATTAAACCCTGCAATTAAATGGAGAGCTTTATTTTCAACATGGTTTTCTGGTATCATTAATGACTTAGACTAGTTTTATTGTGATTAATGAAGTTCTGTAATTTTTATTTCCATTTTGTATTGTGATGTATGAACTTAAGCCTGAGCTGTGTATGGACTTCAGTGCTTCTTAAAATCTAATCCTTTTTCAAAGTCGCCTTGTTTTGTTAAGAACTGTCTGGTCATCTTTCTTTGCATGATTCATTTTGTAGAGTTCCTAGAGTAAGATAATGTCCCCAGTTTTCATTTCTTACTCAAGATGTTTCTATAGCTCCACTCTTTCTTTCTTGAAAGAACATTAGTTCTCAGATATTCTTTTTTACTGTTTAAATACCAGTCACTGATGAAGTCTGTAAAGTTGTTTTACTTCCCCTCCCCTTTATAATACAATTCTCCATCTCATTCTAGTGCAGCTTTACTTCCTGTCTGTTCTTTGGTGGCAGCTGCTCGTAAAGCAGAGTCTTCCACACGGGTTTATTTTGCTCTAATATGCTGTGAACTCTGCAGCTTTGGAGGAAAGCACATCAGACATGATTTAAATTGATTCAGAGTGCCTGCTGTGCCACATGTGATGTAGCTAGGATTTCTACTCATTAACCATTAACTTTGTTCTAGCCGTAACTAAAGATTTACAGTTTTCTTCCTAAAGATGCTAGTTTCTACTTGCACAGTTTTTTGTCATAACTAGGTTTTATTTTGCTCTAAGTTGATGTTAACTGTTTGGATGAATATTAAAAGAAAGCAAACGATTGTTATGCTGCAGGTGTTAGAGCAGAAACGGAAGTGTAATGAGAAATAGTTTTTTATTAAAATACAACACCTATTCAAGTGACAGCCAATAGAACCAGCTTTCCACCTTTCCTGAGCAGCCTTAAACAGTTGTTATCCTCTTGCTCATACCTTTTGGGGGTGTGATGACCCCAAAACCTTGTGGTAGCTGGGAGAGATTCTTCTGTGAGGTTCAGCAGGTGGTCAGTGAAGGGACATCAGCTGCTGGACTGTCTGTGTGCTCAGAGCCTTGGAGATACTTTCGCCTGCTCCAGCCTAGGGAAGTGGTGTCCTGATGAAACCCGCATCACTGTTGGTGCTTTTGATCTTTCTCAGACTTTTTTGTGAGCTTTAAATAAGGAGGTCAGTGTGTGGTTATTCTCACAGCAGACAAATAGATTTGGTGGTGTATCCAGTTTGTACCCAGCCTGGCTTAACAGTTGTGGGTTTGTTTTTTTTTTTTCCTCACCTTAGTGATGCTTGGTGGGAGTCCTGTAAAGGCTTGGTGGATGAAAACAATCCACTTTTGATGATCCCCCTGATTAGTTTTCATCCAGGATCATCTATATGATTTGAGTAAAATACTGGTTTTCTGTAGATGCTTGTGATTCTAGAATATATTATTGTGTTTGTGCTTAAGAGTCTTTTAGCTGGCAGAGACTTCTCAGTTGTTTTTTTCTTTCTAATCTTTTTTCTTTTTCCCAGCAACATCCTTTGTTTATGCTCCTAAACCAATTTTTGCTTTAGAGAAGTGTGAAACATTTTCTCTTTTTTTTGCGTACATACTTGGAAGTGTTCTTCATTATGACCTGCAGTTGCATAGAGGAGAGCTGTTTAATCCAAACTCTGAAGCCACAGTCATAGTGTACCTGTGCTCATTCACTTTACCTCACAATTAGGAGATGTCTCTATGTGCATACAGTTTATACACTGTGAAGAGTTCGGAACTGGGGTTTTGGCAGGAGAGATCTTTAGAGGACGTAGACTGGGCACGTTGTCCCGGCACGCAGCCACGGGCCGGGTTTGGACAGTTGTTCCTGCAGAGTGATTTATCATCGCGCGCCCTCCGCCACTGGGGCGTGAGTCAGCCCAGGCACGTCTCACGTGACGAGGATCCACGGCCTCTCCCCTGGAATCCTTTCACCCCTCGTCCTCCAAATACTCCTGTGACTGCCCACAGCCTCGTCCCTGCGCTATGCTGCAGGCTGTGGCCATGCCATTTTGAAACAATGCTTGGGAGCAGCACTTGCAGCGCGGCTGTGGAAGTACTTAAGGTCTGCTGTCAGTAAACCTGCTTCTGCTTAGCTTTTATTATGTGTTCTGAAAGCAGTTACTCAGTCATACTACCTTGAGCTCTTTCCAGTGGCTTAAATGCACTCGTTAGAGATGTATAGACAAGACTTCAAACATACCCGTGTCATCATGCTAAAGTTTCCCAGAAGAGGAGCAAAATTGGAGTTAGTGAGCTAATTTTGCAGCTATATGTAAGGACAGATGAGTGCTGTGTGGATGAAAGCAGTACTTGAGATCTCTGCAGCGTAGATGCTGGAAGAAATCCAGACACTTGGATTGTTGAATTCTCTTGTTTGCATATCAGTCTCCACTTACTAAGCAAAGTTGCTAATATTGTGCTTCTCTCCTCTTCTTATAAATGAATGAGAAAAGTAAGAGAGTCATTGTTGAGAATGTCTGCTTATTTCTCAAAATCACTTAGTAATTCATATTAAAAATAAGAAAAATTCAATAAGACGATGAAACATTTGCTTCAAGAAACTGTCATTTTTCTGAAAGTTACTGAAATGGTTCTTCAAGCTTTATTGTCCAGAGCACAAGTAAGAAAATGAGCTCATTAGCTTGCATAATTACAAGTTTTATATTATTCTGTTAAAGAAAATTTCTGGTCATTGCTAAGGATGTTCTCTGCAGAAGCTGATGGTTTTCTACAGAATAATTATGACACTATGAAATTTTATTGAATGATGAAAGCTGAATCGTTGTTATAGTATACAAAAGACAAAAAACTACTCATTATTTAAAGCCTTGATGCAGCACTACTTGTGGAGGAAATGTTTGAACAGTTTTTCCAGACTTGAATCCTGCTTAAGGGGGAGGGTGAGGCTGTTGGAGTGCTCAAGAAGGCAATGAAAGCCAAAGGGTAGAAGAAGCAGCTTTTCTTGCCCCTCTCTTGCTTGGGTCAGTTCCTGGGTGTGTTTATTAGTTGCTTGCCCATGTTGTCAAAATCAGGTAATTTCTTTTTTGTTTAGTTGAATATACTTGCATTTTATGCAAGTATTTTTAGTCCAAAAGTAGAGGATTAGTAGGCTGTTTATTTGCACCCAGGTAGAGTGGGGTGCGAGTGGTGTGTTTTAGATAAACTTCTCTTTCTAATTCTCTGTTGCAAGTTGTAACTGCCTTTTCCTATGTGATTTTCTGAAAGCTTGAAAATACCAAATTTCACAACCAATTTTGAAATTTGTCTGGAAAATATTCTGTCAAACTGGCAGAAAACTGTGTGTCTGTTAGTTACTGGGTTTGTGAGCAGAGGCTTGTGTGTGTACTTGGAGCAGCAAAACCAGCAGCCGTCTCCTGGCCATATTTTGTTGCAAAAGCATTATTCGTTTTAATTGTTGCAAGAAAAGAATGTGTCTTTTTGAAATGGACGTCCTCTCCAGTAGAGGGGAGAGAAGGTTTAAAATCCAGCCATCTTTCTCATGGAGAATCTAGTGTAAAGATAGGCTGATAAAAACCCTGTAAAGTTTCACAGGGAAAACCCCAGCATATATTTGCCTTTCAGATTTTTCTTGTTATGTTTCCTTGCATTTTTGTTGATTTTCAGTTCTAGCTCTGTGGTTGGTTTTGTCTTTTGAAGGCAAATGGATGGAGCCTGAGCATGAGATGCATTTCTCTTTGGGAGGAATTAGTCCCTTCTGTAGTGACAATGTGAAAACTAGAAGCCGTCTACTTTGTGCTTGTTATTGGGGTTTTTTTGGTGGTTTTAGTCAAGTCTGGTTCATGTTTTCTGCTTAGTCGAGAAATTACAGTATTTTGGAATGATGAACTGTATCTGGAGACTTGGTTATTAGATGATGAGTATAATTTCTGTGCCAGCAGCATTTTAGTATTTTTCTATGTGAGCTTCTAAACATGAGTACTGACCAGTGATCTTAATCCAGGAATAAAATGCTGCACAGATTTTAATCACATTTGTTCTGACATCCCTACTGCTTCATATCTGTTCTTAGTTATAGACTTGGTTTTTAGTTAAATGAAATAGCAATCTGCATAATTTAATGAAACATTGATCTGCTTTCAAAAAGGAGTCATGATTACATAGTTGAGCTGGCTACACAGAAAAAAACCTGACAAATGCAACCAACCCAAAAACCATAAAAATACCAGGTTTTCTGCAAGGGACTTCTAGATTCTGGCTCTCCACTAAGGTTAGGAAAATTCTTCAGCTATTCCTTTTTTTGATGTTTTAGAAACCAAACCCCGTCACTGTAGTATTTCTGTAATACACCGAGCACGCTGAGAGAGGTTTTGTCACAGCTCTGATATTACAAAGATACTTTTGAAATGAGTGTACATGGGTATTTCTGCTACATAGAATTGTAATAATGGATTATGTTGCACCTCAGTGTTTACTGATACTTGTAGTAAGACCTGGTGACTTATATAAGCATACTTTAAAATTGAACAAAGTAATAATATCTGACCATCAGGTTTTGCTATGAAGTTGAAAAGTGTAGTATGTTCTGAGGTCTTTCTCTAGTTGTGAATTAGAGTGCTTTCTTTCCTGAGCTGCAAGTGAAATGTCTGTGTGTGATCACAAGGAAGCAGAGCTGGAGGAACATGTCCCAGGCAGAGAAATGGTGCTGGGCCCAAGGAGGTGTCCCTGGGCAGTGCCCCTGCCCTGGCCAGTGCTGTCCCAGGAGTCCCACCTTGGCAGCTGCTCCGGAAGCAGCAAGGGCCTCTTGGTGGTGGTGTGGTATTCATCTTCAAAGCCACAATTGGGTCATCTATGCACAAGTGTTTAGGAAAGGCTCTTGTTTGGTCAGAAAGTATCAATTCCCATACGTTTTTGCAGAAGAGTGTAAAGTTTGAATTTTAACAAAACCTCATTCTCATATAATGGAAGAAATTCCAAGATGTAGCTTTTAAATTAGAAGATGTTTTCTTCGTGTATTTGAAGAAAGTATAATATGTTTTGAGGGATGAGGCAGAAGGATTGATCCAAATTAAAAGCATGAAAATGTCTTCATTTCATTCATAGTCACTTTCTAAATGTGATTCTTTTCAGCTGTTTCTATTTATGCTTCAGTCCAGTTTAAGTCATGTTACAAGGTTAGTGTATGGAATCAAACTTAGGAAGTCAGATAAATGCTGTAAACTCTGTTCATGACTTGGTTGCTTGTCATTAGTTTCTTTTAAACTAATGATCAATATCTGAAAGAGTAGTGTGAAGCCTTGGATGAGGTTATCAGCTTTTGCTGTAACTTCAGTTGTTACACTAATGAAGTTACTATTCTATCTTGTTCCCCAATTAGTTGAGGATTTTAGTGTATAAGTTCTGTTGCAAAGTTTTAGAAAAGATATTTTGCTTTTTTTCTTGTTTTTTGCATTTCATAGATTGCTTCCTCTCTCATCCTTTGCCCCCTCTTTGAAACCCGGGCCAGAGACCCTTCTCTGTGATATGAAAATGAGTCTTTGTATCTTGTGGGGAGCACAGGGATGGGACTGATGCTACTTTACATTTCAGAGCAGTCGTGCCACATCTCTGTGGCAAGATCACAACATTTTATTTATGAAACTGTATCCGTGATCATATGCTGTTGCTGTTAAAGGAATCAGTTGAATACGTGATTTCTCATTTTAACATTTGGTACAGGTTGTGTCCTTTTACTTGCTAGTGTATAGAGATAATGTTAAGCTGAAATGATGAGGTTAGCCTTACCCGATTTACACCTTTCTTTCTTGGAGTAAGTGTTCAAAGCTGTTTCTTTCTTAGTGGTCAGTGTTTCACATGAAATCACCAGGGAGACTGCCATTTAAGTATTCAAAAGTGAGGTATGATTCAGGGGAAGGTGGCATCAGAAGTGGGATGGATGGAAGGACCGACGTGGCTCGTTATGAATGAGCAGATGTGTGTGTGATGAGGCAGAGGGTGAGTCAGAACTGAGCCTCTTCTGAAAGAATGCATTTTGCTCCAGTGTGCTGGGAAAATGAAAACAGAAGGGAGGGCACTGCACCACTTTGCTGGGGGCTGGTGTTTCCTGGGGGGTGAAGTTGATCTCCCCGGTGGCGCTGGCTGTTGTGAGCCTGCTGATTCATTAGTTGGTGGGTGGTGAGAACTGTGTGCAATCGCTGGAGGAGGAAATGGCTTGGTTGCTGTAGGGAGAAGGAGCATTTTCTGTAACTGCAGGATGTGTGGATGGAGCACACAGATAGCATACCTCCAGCAGATCAGTTAAATGCCCTGCTGTTGTGAGATAAGGGTTTACTAGATGACTAAAATAGGATGTGAAACTGAGGTTTTATGTCTTATGCTAAAATACAGTAGCTTTTTAAAAAGTAATTGAGAATTGTCCTCTATTTAAATAGTTTGGATTTTAAAATATGAATGTATAGTGTTACAGGAGCCATGGCCCATTCCTGTTCTCAACAACAGAGGTAACTCCCAGTTACTTGGAGTTGGAGAAGGTTGCTCATTTAAACGCAGATGAAAAGAAGTAACAGATTGGTCAAAAGAATACAAATGAAAGGTGAGATACACTGTATGTTGAAGGTGTGACACAGAGGTCTTTGAGAGCAAGCCAATGGGGAGGCTGAGGAAGCACAAACACAACTCAACAACTTAGAGCCCAACTAAGCCTATTCATGCAGCACCTTCTCAAGTTTGTGTGTGTTTATGGTGCTGTTTGTCCTCTGTTCAGATAATCTGCCAGGAGATACGAGTGTTTGCTCTTGCTGCTTGTTCAGTCAGCAAGCAGAATATTTGTTCTAATACTAAAAGCCTGTTTCCATCGTAAAAGTAACATGTGTGTTTCTCATTTAAAAATTCTAATGCTGCTTTGATCTGTAGTAGGAATTTGAAATGGCAGATGTCATTTGAGATGAAATTAGTTCTGTAGTAGCCAGCCAAACAAAAATTCAGTTGCTATAAACTAGTAAAAATCGCATATTTCTGTATGTGACAGTTCACCTAGCTCCGCTAGTCTAAGAAAGCTTTGGCTGTGCCAGTGTGTGGAAAATAAGGGTGCAAAATGAGAGAGAACTTACTCTCATCCTTCAACGTGCATAGAAAGATTCTTAACGTAGTTACCCAACTGTCCACTGTCAGTGGTGGAAAAGCCATACTTCCTTTGGTTTGTAGGATGGACTGTTTTCTGAAAAGAGGCTGCTGCATAATTTAGCTTTTCCTCTTGTATGTCCCTATATTGGCGTTTTTTTATGTAGCATTAAATTTGTCCACTGAACATGAATTTGATAATTGCCTGAATTCCAACCTCTCCTCCTTCCTTCTGTAGTGCTTTTCACCTCTCTTGAATTTTACAGCACTGACTGCTAGGCATTATTATGAAAAGTACCCAGAGGTGTGCGGAGGATATATAAAATGATTTAAATGCAGGTAGTCTGGGGTTAGCAGTAAAACCTTGAAAGAGTTGTTCTAACAAAGGCATGCTTTTATCTACTTCTGTAATACTGGAGGGCGTGGAATTTTGGGAATTTTTAGAAATAATGCCCTTTTGCCCTTGGTCTCCTGCCATGACTATCTTAAGACAATTTTCAGAGCAGACAATTTAGAAATTTTTTGCAAGACCACTTTGCTGGATTTTGAGATGCCATAATAGATAACGTGTTCACAGTCAGAGCAGTAATTTATTAATAATTCTGTTAAGTTCAGAAGCTGAAAGGGAACCAACATGGCTTTATCTGAAAAGAAGGAAATATGTGGTTAAACGTTTTTGGCTATAATCTTAGGTGGTTTCCATATTCCTGAAAAGGGAAAGGGGGAAAAAGGAGCTTAAATTCCTTTCTCTAAAATAAATTAAAAAGTACCAGTGCGCATTATTGTGTTTTAATGAGAGAAAAGTTCCTGCATAAACTCGTGGGATTTCAAGATGAATGATTACTACGTTTGAATGATTTTGTGGTAATATGAAAACTCAGAATATCTTGAGAAGGAATTCACTCTTTCAGAAGTGAAAAATGTTTGTTTATCAGAGTTTTGAAGACCTCCTGAATCTGGTGCTGTAAGGCTTCCAGGGCTCTGATTCGGGAGCAGGGCAGACTACTTCATCTGGAAAGGTCAGGCTGTGTGCCAGAGGTTCCCCAGCTGCTGTGTCAGCAGCTCAGCTGCTGGCCGGCGTGCTCAGGGCAGATTGGAGGAATCGGGAGTCACATCGGCTCTGTCAGCTTGTTTCCCCTTTGACTTCTGACGACTTTCATCGAATTTGCAGCACTGCTTGGGCTTCCAGGTGATGCATGAGGCATATTGAGTCCTCAGCAGCTCTGTCTGAGGTACCTGCTGTTTGCACTGGCAGCTGCACTGACCGAGGCGGCTGAATGGCCACTGAAACGGGTTAGTGGCAGCATAATATTCCTTATCAAAGAAACAAACAAACAAAAAGTATTCCTGGACAACTTGGAAAGCTGGGTTTTGTCATCTGTGGGAAGGCCTACGGAACTTTTGATGTCCCAGGCTGCTCTTGTGGGCCAGAAGGATTGGGGAGTTTGAGTGAGAGGTAAACTGTAAATGAAGATCAGCAAAGTGCTTGTTTGCTCCTACGAAACATAACCAACATTAGAATATGGGGTTTTTTTGTCTTTACAGACCCATGGTTAGCTTATATTGCCTTTTTGTTTCCCCTTTTGAATTATTCTTCATTTGCCTTAGAAAAGAATGACAGTTCTAATAGCCTCTTTTAACTGTCTTTCACTTCTCAACTAATTAAATACATCTATTAAATGGATGCTGCATCCTTCATTTTTTTCTTGTGAGATGAATGGGTGAAGACTGTGCTGAAGGGCTGCAATGTATTTTGTATGTTTGAAATGTTTAATCTTGAAATGAGGGCTGTGGGAGGTGGTTTCCTGGTAGTCCACATCTTACTCATGCTGGTTCTGACACCTCTGCTGGCAGAGGCTGTTGGCCTGTAGATGTGCCTGGTGTGCTGTCCCAAGGGTGTGCTGTTGTCCCCACCCAAGGCTGCGGTGTGGTGGCTCTCTCAGGTGGGCTCTGGGTGCAGGCACAGAAAACCAGGCTGTGCTCTTAGCAGAGACCCTGCACTAGAAGTGCTGGTGGGAAGAAGATAGGCTTAAACAAATAACTTTTTTGCTTCATTATTGAGCTGCTGCATGTTGTACTAATTAAAAGGTCTAAAGCTCTGTCACTTCATACCTAAGTGTGGTAAGTTGTAAAAATCAGGCTTGGAGATCAAATGTTTGTTTTCTTTGGCAAATAATATTACTTGTTTGTCAGTTCAATTCATGTTATTTGTTCCCTTTTTTCCACTCATGGGTTGCCTTTCATGTTGTTCAGTGCTTAATTCTGCCAGCAGAGGCTTTGCATGAGGGGGGCTTCCCTTCCTCTGTGCCTCCTGCTTCTCGAGCCCTTTCTTTTTTTGCTTGAGTGACCTTAGCTGGTAAGTGTGGAACTGAGCAAGTAGGCACAGTGGGGGTGCTTTGAAGCACGTTATAGTGCTAAACATCAATTAGGCTTTGATGAAGATTTGCCAGAGGATTAATTAATTCAGAGCTGTTAGAGGAGGCGCTGTCTGAAAGTTCCTCTACCTAGCTGAGCCTGAGCTGCTCTTCGAGGCTGAAAAAACTCAAATGGATTTGGAATGCCTAAGCAGTCTTTCAGTCTCAAGTGGGTGCAGGCGTGTGTGCAGGTTCTCCTCTCTGGTAATTCAACATAGACAAATTCCTGTTCCATGTGGGGTTTTGACTTGCCAAGTAGACTGAAATAATTACTGGAAGTTGATTTTTTAATTTTTTTTCCCTCTTCTGTTCAACTCGGGTAATTTTGCTGTGGCTCTTTATTTTGTTTTAAGACTGATTAAGTCTTAAAATGACTGTCTATCATTAAGTATAACACCTCAAAATCATTTAGTGTTGTATTTGCTTCTTTTTAAGTTCCCATGTGACATCACTCTATCATCTACTGTTATCTAGATATAGGGCCTTAAGATCATGCATTATGCCATGCTGCAGCACAAGGCACAGTGCACATTGGTGCTGTAGTTGGGTTTTCATCAGCTGATGTTGCTTCTTTTGAAGAGCCTTGCATCATACTAGAATTGAGACAGGAAGACTTCTTTATTTTTAGCATGATGTGTATGTGGTACTTTTTACTGAACTCTGAGTAGTTTGTAAATTTGAGGAGGACTTAAACCAGTGCTTGGTCTTGGCTGAAATCACTCATTTATTGGGATAAAATTCAGTGTTTCTTGGGAGTAGGAAGGAGTGTGCTCATTTAGCTATTTAGATGTGCTGTAGGATCCTCCCTGACTGGCAGCATGCCACTTCCTTTGTGACACAAAGGTAAGCTGACAAGAAAAACTCTTAGTTTAACTGCAAGCAGTAAGAATTCTAACTAAACCCTGGTGCACGCCAGTGTATAAAATGAGAACACAGCTTAAATTTATTCCATCCAGTACAGTAGGCAAAAGTTATAGCACTCACTTGATTAAAATGAGTTCTTGGAAAGGAAGCAGTAGAAGCTGTTAAATGGAGTCTCATGTTACCAGCTGGTTTGAAAGTTCTAAGAATACATAGAGAAGCTTCCTGGATCAGTATTTTCATTGTGCAGGCACATGTGTAGGGGCTTGCAAATTCATAACATGTGTTTTGCTTTTATCCCAGGTGTACTTGAAGGCACCTATGATTCTCAATGGTGTCTGTGTAATCTGGAAAGGCTGGATAGATCTACAGAGACTGGATGGTATGGGCTGCCTGGAATTTGATGAAGAGAGAGCGCAGGTAAGACAGTCTGCCCTTGGCTACTTGGATATTTGCTCTTCTGGAGAGGAAAACAGTTTTTGCCTTCACTTTGAGTACAAACTCCAAATAAAACTTGCAGTATGGAAGGTCAGAAATGTGTGGTTGTAGCAAAACACTCCTTTAGCTACATGAGGTCAAAATGTTAGGGGCAGGGATCATTGTAGGTTACGACTTTGAGTGATTTTGCACTGTTACTATGCTACAGAGTAATAAAGTATTTTAAAACTTTGATTCCTCCAAAATACCAAGAACACTCCTCTCTTGTGCCTTGCCTCTCCCTAACTTAAGGAACTCATTTGAACATTAATGAGGTGATGTTAATATGACTACGTTTGGGATTAAATAGAAACACTTTGTGTCAAAGTGTCTTTGAGCAGTCACAGCCCTGAACACTTCCTTCATGAAGCCTAGAAACAGAGAATAGTCCTGTCATCCTTTGTTAATCCATGAGAAAAGCCACAGACCAAAGTTTTTACTCAAAATCCACTCTGTGCTGTGCATTCATTTCTTGCAAAGCTGTGTCAGTAACCTGAGTGAGCCCAGTTCCAGCTGCAGCAGTCAGTGCTGTAGACTCCATGGATTAAGAGGCCTTCAAGCTGTAATGCCTTACACAGCCAGGACAAGTGTATAGCCCTGAGGAATGTAATATAAATCCCAAGGTTCTTGATTTGTAGTTACTAAGTTTGATACATAATGCTAACTTACAGAACTTCTGAACTGAGAGCAGGCTGATGGGAACATGCACTCAGGAGGAGACAGTGTTACCCCTTCCAAAACTGGAGAGTGCCTGAAGAAAGTGGGCACCCTTCCAAAAATGAGAGGGGTCAGGTGACCTGTGGGTTTAATTTTTCTCTTCTTCATTTCCCAGTAAATGTTTTTGCAAGTGCTTGGATTAGTTTCCCAATGTGTATATGCTGTCTTAACAACACTTAATTCCCTTTTGTTGTCTTCAGAAAGTGTTTGTGCACTGAAGTTGTGATATACTCTTTGTGTGTGTGAGGGGATGTGTGCATGCTCTCAGGTGTCAGTGCTTTCCTGAGTTGTGAGCACAGGGTGCTGAGCTGGAGGTATTGCTCTGTGTGGATCTACAGAGATGTTTGCACTCAGTTACAGGTGTGTAACTTGGTTTTAATTTATGATTCTTGGCGACTGAGGTTGTCAGTGGTCCTTCTGTTTGTTACACTAGTAGTACCTAAGGGTGCCCAGTGTCATAAAGAACTATACAGATACAGGAGTAGCTGCACCCTTATATGTGTTAGTACTGTAAACATTTGGGCAATCTTTTACATTCTTCAGTTTCCTTTTTCCTGTATCTGTCACTCTGCTTCCTTGTTTAAAACTTTTGTTAAGTTGCCAGTGGTAGCTGACTGAACTGCTGACTTTGATCCCAAAATAACACTGATGTCAAGGGGGCTTAAGTGCCTCACACGATATTGCCTGTGTACCCACTGTCCTTGGTAAGAGGTCAGCTGCTCTTCACACCCCTCCTCATTTTTTGGAGGCTTGTCCAAAGCAAATGTAGTGTTCTTGCATTTTCCTGTCTCTTGCCGCTTCATACTAATGCTGGGATCAAATAAAATTTTTCTTTGCTGTCATACTTTGGAAAACATAGTACCCCGCACCAGGTCAACAAACACTTCAGGAAGAGAATCTGTATGTGTTAGCTCTGAAGTATTTTAATTGTACCTGTTAAGCTACTGTTTTTTCCACTGAATCCACGGCCTATCCATGTCTTGCTACTAAGTGGCCTTGCTTTTTGTTACTGAAAGCCCTGGTTCCACTGCTTGCTCAGACTTTGATGGACCAACACACACAAAGCTGTACATACATGCTTGAATGTCGTCCCTCTTTGGGGCTGAAATTTCCCTGAATTGGATATTTGAGTGCCTTTTAAGAGACTGTTTCTGTCTTCAGTGCTTTTGCACCTCTTCTGTAGTAGAGCATCTTGCTATCTCACCAGCTCTTTTCCTACTGGGCTGCTGAGAGGATTTGTGTATAATTGTGGGTATGTGTAAGCTTGTCTTTTAATTTTTTTCTTTTTTTAATTTTATTTTCTGGACTGGGAGGTTTGGTTTTGTTCTGTTGTCATGTTGATTGCTCATTCTTTTGCTCATGTTTTGCTTATTCCTATTTTTCTTTGTAAATTCATACCAGGAACATTTTTATTGAATAAAACTAAGATGTATAAATTATTTGGTCTCATACAGCTGAATTTGCTAGGCTGTTATTACTAGAATTGAGTGACATTTAAAAAAAATCTTGGTTAAATTCCTGTATAAAGTTAAGTTGTTGGTTGTTTTGTTATAATGTATCACCAAGAGTAGAGCAGAATTTTATGTTTTACTGAAAAAATGTTCTGATGCTTTTACCCCTTTCTCAGACATGAGCAAACCAGCATTTCAGCTGTCAACACATCTTCATTCCAGTTGTCAACATGCTGATTTTTTTTTCCCCATGGAGTTCTAACTTGGTTTCTTTTGGTTGTGACCATTTCTTTAAAATATTCCATCCAAGGCTGTATGTGAGCCTTTTATTTCACGACCACTCTAAATGATGGTGAAATGCAAAAATCTTTGATTACAAAAAAGAATTTTATTCTATTTAAGTCTGATTTAAAAAAGAAGTTAATAAAGCCATACATATCTTTTGTAAACTAGAACTGAGGCGGCTTTTCTAGAGTCATCTGGGAGACGAGCTTAGCTGTTTTCTCTCTAACCTTCTGCATTATTAAGACCAAATTCACTTTCTGCTCTCTGGCCCTGGTTTCTATGCCTTGTATGAACATTAAAATGGCTGTAAAGGGCAAAATTCGAATCCTGAAAAACTATCTGGTGTTAAAGTATTATCTTGTTGGCAGCTTTAAGCGTTGCACGCGCGTCCCCAGAAAGCGGCGGCGAACGGCAGAGCCGGGGTCTGGCAGCTGCTTGTGTTTCCCTGCCTCGGGCCACCAGGGAGCCCCTTCACATCATTTCACAGAGCAGCTCTGGGGCCCGCCGGTGTGCCCACGGCAAAAAAGGCAATTTAACATTTTCTCAGGCTGGGGAGGCTTTATCTTCATTGAAAAATTTATGCGCTTAGTCCCCAGGTATATTAAAACTTAGTTGTGCTCTCTACATGTCTATGTCCTCTTAACAGTCAAGGTCAGCTTTTTTTAAAATTATCAACTTTAAAATAGCATTTGCATGTATGTGGGAATTGTAAGCAGAGTTAGTAGTAATTACAGTTAAAGAGCTAGAAGGAGGGAGAATACAGTTTATCACTTCCTGGCTTGTGGAGCATCTTCATTTGGGACTGTTCCATTCTGAAAATTTTAAAATTGTGATGGGGAGCAGTAAATGTGTTAAAAGGTCTCTTTAAATGAAATAACTTCCAACCCAATTAATGATGGCTTCACATATTAACACTAACACTTTTTAAAAAACATTTTCTAATAGAAAATACAGTTTGAAGGATTCTTTTTGAGTGTTAGTTTATTAAATATGTTCCTGTGCATAAACCATTATTGAAAATAAGCAAAAGAGCTGTTGAAGACCTGCAGGTTTCTTCTCCGTTGTATGGGAATGTGTGCAAATTGGTGAAGAAATAATTTCTGCTTTGCACTTTCATATGCGTTTAAATTTAAATAATATAAATGATACATAAGTATTAAGAATGTTCATATTGATGCACCTGCAGCAGCTTTTGATAAAATGAAGGATTTATTTGGTTTGTTACTTTGGATAATACTTACTTTTAAATGCAAGAGAATTAAATTACCACTGTTGGTGTAGTGATGCTAGTGGACTCTGTCTAGCTATACCTGTGAATACTATCTGCAAAATGGCTTTTATAAGGAGAATAAAATGTCTTGCCTTTTACATAAAACTTCTGTGAATTCGTGGCCTAAAAAAAAACCCAGCAGCATTTAAACTACTTGAGAACAGCAGCTCTCCTTTGAAAATGTGTTTTAGTAGTAGCTGCATTCCAGCTTTGGTTCTCTCTACTGATGTAGTGAAGGTGAGTAATATTTCATTAACCTTTATTGACATTTGCTGGAACTCGCCTATGTTCTTGCAGGTTCTGCAGGGCATACTTGACTTTGCTGCCAAGGGATAGTTAATATTCAAAAGAAGTGTGAGTTGGTGGAAATGAGGGTCACCTTTTGTGTCACTCTGTGTCTTCTGCTTTGGTAGCAGGAGGATGCATTGGCACAACAAGCCTTTGAAGAGGCTCGACGAAGAACTCGTGAGTTCGAGGATAGAGACAGGTCTCATCGGGAGGAAATGGAGGTGAGGGTTTCACAGCTGCTGTCAGTAACTGGTTAGTACTTTCCCAAAACTTAAGATTGTTTCAATTTTTTTGTCTGTTTGTACAACGTTGTGTATTTTGTTTGTTCAATGCTGTTATATAAAAATTGCAAAATGCATTGTTTTTTACTCTTGAAAAATGGATTTCAAGTTTTTAAAGTTTGGATAAGAATTCTCTGATCATGTACTTTTTTCCTTTCTGTAGATGGTCTTTTCTGTGGGTACTTAAGCTGCAAAGACATCTATTCAGAGAGTTGCCATTTCTTTCTGAAATGATACTTGGATAGATGAGAGAGAGGGATCTTTTGCCTTGTGCATTTCTCATGAACACAGAAAAGGCTTTGGAAGCTGTGAGGGCATAATTTTGGAGCTTGTTATCCCATGTTGTGGGAAAAATTACCAGCCAATTTAATCAGATGCCACAGTCTCCTTTCTTGTACAGGCTAGTTTTATTGTCTTCTCACCTTTTTCTTACTGATGGGAAGTCTCACTCCTTTTTTTCACTGGTTTAGTTTCCCTGTCTTGTTTTTTGCTTCTTCAGGGCCTCACAGTCTTAAATCTTGTTCTTTCTTGATGAAAGCAGAAATTACTGGGATTGAGAAAAGAAGAGCCAGGAAAGGGAATGGAAACCAGCTGCTCTGAGATGTCAGAAAGGCAAGAGCTGTAAGAGGACAAGTAATAATACAAAAGGGGAGTTGGCAAGTTAAGTCAGGCTGCAGGTCAGGAGAGAATAGGGAGAACACAGAAAGGCTTTCAATTTCTTTCCCTTACTAATGCTGTTTCTTTCTTCCTGCTTCATCAGTACAGCCTGACTTGACTGTAATCAAATATGGTCAATCTGCTGGTTCTATGGTTTTTAGAAAATTTGATTATTGTTATTGCTAAACTACTTTTCTTTTGGCATCCTTTCTGATAATTGGGATGATCAGACAGACTTTCTTCCCTTCCAACTACAACTGGAAGACACTGAGCATGAGAATGAGAGGGAACAGATAGGCACAGAGGATAATATCTCTCTCTTTGAAGTGGCTGGAGTATGTCTCACTGCAAACACTGCTGCAGCCAGGTCAGATGTCGGCTGTAACAAAGGTAAAACCCTTGCCTTGGAGGCCTTGCTACCACTGGATTCTTGGTGCAGCAGCTGGATTGCCTGAATAATTCTGTCACAGCATAGCTAGAATCACTAGCCTGGAAGAGACTTTCAAGATCATTGAGTCCAACCCAGCCCTAACACCTCAATTAACCACGGCACCGAGTGCCACATCCAATCTTTTCTTAAACACATCCAGGGGTGGTGACTCCACCACCTCCTGGGCAGACCATTCCAGAAGAATGAAGCTGCTTGTAAGTTCACTTCAGAAGGAAGGTAGAATTAGCTTTAAGCTGTTCATGAAGACCTGTGCCAGCCTGCTTCAGTTTTAATGATACAGTAGGAACTTCAGGTCCAATCTTTGACCTCAATGTACTTAAAACTTTTCTTCATATTCTCCTTGCACTGTGCCCTTCATCCCCACTCCTCTTATTACAGAGAAGCCATGTGCATGCTAAAGATTAAAAAAGAGGCTTCCTGAAATAACTTCTGGAGTTCTGAGAGACTTAATTTTCCTCCAGGTATAGAAAACACTTAACTTGCAGCGAGGCTGTGCAAAAACACTATTTCATTTAACAGTGAGATTGAGGTAATATTGAGCATCTGGGGCTTTGTGACAGACATCAAAACTCGTGACACTCAGACACAAAAGGCAACATGCTTGACTGTCTCCAGGCGCTGGATTCAATAACTTCTGAAAATACTCCTGCGTTTAAGGCAGAAGGCAGTTGCTATTAAGTGATGTCCTTATTAGCTGTTAGTATTCATTTTCTCTTGAAACAACAATAGTTGTTGTCCCAGCTCTAAAGCACTGGTGTAGATCACCTACAGAAAGGGAGAAAAGAAAAAATTACTCACTTGAAATATGTTTAAGCAGAATGAAAAGTATTATCAAAGGTTGTTTAAATTTTTTTATGCCAAATACAAATCTTTAATAATTGCAATGCATTGTTTTGCATACTTTTCTATTTATTTTACTGTGTGTGTTTAATATGTCTAACAAAGATTTTTTTCTTCCAGTACTTGTAGTTC
Source organism: Donacobius atricapilla (assembly GCA_013397315.1). NCBI lineage: Eukaryota > Metazoa > Chordata > Aves > Passeriformes > Mimidae > Donacobius > Donacobius atricapilla. The sequence goes on along the minus strand of WBMY01011372.1, from coordinate 88,003 downwards.
TATAATTGGTTTTTGCATTTCAGTTTTCATTTCTGTGTTTGGGGTAGGATGTCATGAATGCATATATGAAATGTTTACAGACAAGCTTTTGTGCTCTTGATCTTAGGACTGTATAAAAATTAGGAACTTTTGGGATGAGATGGGAGAGAGCAGAAATAGACTTAGAATGCATTCCTAAAGAGGAATCAGCTTTCCAAATCATTCATTGTTACCCTTACTTTCAATCTAATGCAGCATTTGGGCAGAATCAAATGAGCTTTAATCAGTAAGCACTTGGTGTTCATGATCCTTGTACTGAGTTCTCAAGAGAAAGTGATGCATGAAAGTGCATTCCTGTGCTTGTTGTATTTGTGGCCTGTATTGAATTTTCTGATGCTGACATGCTCAGTCAGCTTGGAAATATGGTTTGTCAGTGGCACCCTTCTGATGATTGCATTGCTGACAGCTGCAGAAACCTTAATCTAGACTGCCTTGTGTTCTGTTTCTGTAATTTCCATGGGGCCAACGGTATCTTTGGTTTCACTACAGAGATGGTACTTGAAGGCTTTTATATGGAAACGGCCAGTTCTAAGTGTGCTGAGTGAATTTTTATGTATGTTATGCTACACACAAATGAAGGTACTTTCCTTGGGATCAGTTTAATATTATTTCTATACAGCTTTCATCCTTACTAAAATTTTAGATTTTTCTTTTCTGCCATGCTTGGCATGGACAGTAAAACTCAGAATTGTCAGATGTGGAACAGGATCTCATCAGTGTTAATGATGGTTTTAAGAATTGCAACACTGTAGAAAATCAGGATATTTCTGACAGTAGAATTACAGCTGAAATGCCTTTAATAGAGACCAGATTCTGCTTCAGTGAGGGAGGGAAGGGGAATCCTGCAATATTCCACCCACTCCTACCCAAAACAGAGGCGCCAGCTCTTTGGAAATATTTATCCATCCAAAGCCTGGCAGCATATGAAAATGATCAGATGCAATTCTTTATTTATATAGCTTTCTGGGTAGAAAAGATTCCCTATTCTAAATCTTTCTGTGGACTTAAAGTCTGTAGACTTAAAACTCCCCACATGAGAGTGATCAATGATAACTCATTGAAAACAATGTGAAAGTGTCTTATGTGTGGCAGTTGGATTTTAGAATGGTGACATTTGCAAGAGGAAAAATTGCAAGTGCAGTAACAATTTAGAAATTATCACTTTGCTAATTTTCGTTTTTAAGTACCCTAAAAAACCCCCAACCAATTAAAAGAATTCTCCCCCCTAAAAAAAAAAAGTAAAAGGGCAAAAAAAACCCCTTCAGGGTGTTGTGAGATTTGTTTGCTGTCTTTTCATCATATAGAATCCCTTCCATTCTAGTTTAGCACACCAGATATTTATTTTAATGAATAAATATTCAGTACAAAAAAGGGATATTCTTTGCATCTGAGGGCATTTGAGGTGGGTTGGGCTTGAATTTTCAAAGGTGATCGTGTTTTTATGCTGCAGTTACAGCACTCTGATGTAAATAGGGTGGGAGTGGGTTTAGGAATTTTCACTGAAGTTGTTAAGCACCTCTGAGTTGAACTGTGTTCTGTTACATTTTTAACATAGTTTGTTTTGAATACAAGATGCTTTTGAGTTTTTCTATCAACTTGTATAGCTTGGTTACATCAGATACCGCAAATCCAGCCCCACTGTCCAGGATTCTTTTGTTTCAAAGATGCTTTTGAAGTCAGTGAGTGTTCTTAGGCCTTCAAAATTAATAAGATATCCCAATGACTTTTACTTTTACAAAAATGTTGAAATGCTGAATGTTTAATAATACACATTAAGAAAGACCTTATCCCCATTTAAAGACTATTGTTAAAAAAAAATTAAAGTGTATAAACATGAAGTATTTATGTGTTCCCCTTTGCCATACTAGAAGAATGAGGAGACTTAAAGGGATGTTGGTGATGCAGATGTTGAATTTTCACTGTCTTTATCTCCTTGTATCGTGGTTGAGAGAGTCCGTACGAGTGTCTCTGGTGTGGTTTCACTATGAGTGACCAGAGTTCAGCGTCAGGATACCAAGTGTTCTGCAGAAATTACTGTGAAGTTGCTGTCTAGACGTGAATTTCCAGGGAAAACTTTTGCTTGTTTTTCAGTCTTCTGGCATAGTGGCATGATGCAAAAATGTGTTACACTGTCCAGAATGGCTAGGAGAGATTTAAACAGCCTCTAGTTGGTGCAATTAGAATCTATTGGAAGTAATGGCCTGTGTTCAGTGTGGAAAAGCTGCAAGCAGATGCCTCCTGCCAGCTCTTTGCTGGAGCAGATGGCACAAAATGGTGGATTTTCAAGGGGTGAGTAAAGAGGAGAGGCCCTCTGGTGTGTTGCTGTGTGCAGGTGGGGGTATTTTGTGAAGGTTTGTTTTGTGTAGACAAACTTAACCTCAGGCTTGCAATGATGTGTGTGAGCGTGCAGTTTGTCTGGCTGTGTTCCTGCAGATCTTGGCTAAGGGTGTCCCCCATGGCTTTACTTGGGGACGGGTTGGATTTGTTCTCAGTCTTCCAGTGTAATTTCTTCAACCGGTATTTTTGCAATGCCGTATTTTTCTACTTTGTGTTCATTTCCTATGTTACTGCCATGCTCTTTATTTTAGCAACACTGTGAGCAGAGAAAGACTGGCTTGCTGTCCCTAAAACAGTCTATTCTAGCAATGTCTGTTTGTGGTCTTGTGCTAAATATAAATTACATTAATGGCTAAGCAGAGCCATTTTGGGAAACTGCATGAAATTCCCATTTTAAAAACCTTCATTTTGCTGAAAAAAACACCCCTGTTTTGGAACTTTTGTTTCTTCCAGAGGCAATCCCTCTCAATACAAAGCACCAAAACCCCCCACCAACTCCACCCTTTAAGAAGTGCGGAAGTAAAATTTCACCTAAATTTTAAATACTGTGTCCTGCTCTAGGTTTTTACATATTCTTGTTGTTTGTTGGGAATTACCAGTTGAAATGGGCAAGATAGGTTTCATTTAATTGTGCTGAAACTGGGAACTCTTAAAAAACAAACAGGATTTTGTTACAGTAGTGTAAACAGTTCACAATTGAAAGAAAATCAAGTAGTAGGACTGACTTTCATGTTCTTCCCAAGCTTCTAGACAGTGAAATTATTCTCCTTTTCTTAATTTTTTTCTAAGATGAAACTCCTAGTATAAATAAATGCTCTAATTAATTATATTTTTCTCAAATATAATTGGCTTCAGAAGAAAGTATAGTATTACAGTAAGTATGTGGGGACTTTTTTGTTTTTAATTTTGGCTTGGGTTTTTTTAAAAAAATTTTCTCATCAGACTCTCAGATTTTAAAGGGTTTTTTCCCTTATTAATCTAGAATTAATTTAATTAGTCTTTATTGTATGCACTCTCCAAACTGACAGTGATAGAAAAATAGTATAACCTTTAACACAGTTTTTGGATGTGAAAAAACCCAAGAAAGCATATACCAAGTCTGAACTACCCACTGCACATGAAAAAATTATTTTTTCATATGCAGTGGGTAATGTAGACTTGGTGTATGCTTATATACAGCCATAAATAATTTGTTTAGATGCAGGATGAATACAACATAACTTAGAAAGAGGCATTAGAGTGGGAGTGTGTTGCCTCAAAAGGTTCTGCAATGCCAGTCCAGTCCAAGTAGGCCAGTTAAGTTATGACTGGTTTGCCTCACAAATTAAATAGCTGGTGGTTGTGCAAAAGTGCTACGGAATGCATAGATCAGAAAAACAATTTGTGCTGTACAGAATCAATGCTGACTGTAGGACGGAGGAGATCAATCTTGCAAATCAGGGAGTACTGTAATATAAGCGTCTTCTTTCAGTCAATGAAGGTTAGAAAGGGGCTGAGCAACAGAGGAATACTGTCTGGAGGCAATCAATATTAATTATAAATTTATAACCTTTAGACCAGCTTTCAAACAATACTTTCTAAAAGGGAGCACTTCAAACTTTTTTTTCCCCTTTGAAAAGAAGTTTTAATATGAAAGTAAAAATTACAGTCTCTACTTGAAGCTCTTCAGAGCTACCTGTTCCTGCTGTGCTTCTTCCTTCCTTGGCTTGCAGTGACCTTGGTCCAGTTACCAGTTTGGGGCAGCAGAATTGTTACCTTCATAACAGGTTTTAAACAAAGATGCAACCATTGCAAAGATTTCAGGTGAGGGGGTGCGTGGGGTCAGGAAGCAGATGTGCAGTTTGGCCTGGTCATTCTCTGGAGCTCTCTCACAGCCCGTGGGAGAGCAGGCTCTGCAAGTAATGCAGTTCATGTGTATTTTCAGTCTGTTTCTAGGAAGTAGATAGGAGTTTGAAATGAAGTCCTGATGGAGGTAAGTGCTAAGTAACTATTAGTAATGGCCTTTGTCAGGAAAATTTTTTATTTTGACTTTTAGTGAGCTTGCAAGACAATCAGAATGGAAGTAGGAATAAAAAAGAGCACTGGGTAGACTTCATGGCATTAATAGTTCTACAATTACTTCAGTCTAACATCCAGACCTCTTGCCAAATTTGAGAGACTGTTTTCCATTATTTGCATAATTTAAGTGGTGCTTGACATCATAATTAAGAAAGATCAAGGCTGCTTCTTCCCAGGTTCAGTGAAAAGGAGAGCTGATAGCAAAATGGATGTTATGGGCAGCAAACAAAGCGACTGCAGAGGCTGGATCCAGGCCATGAAGTCTAATGCTGATAGCTGTGCCTGCTAGGAATGTGGTAAAGATCATATCCCCTCTGTCTGCCGGTGGCTCATGGATGCAGTATGTAGTGGTGCTGCTGTGGCTAAAGTTCTGAGAAGTGAAGATTGAGAGTCTCTGTGCAAGGCCCCCTGAGACCAGAAAGCACGTGGGCTGCTACATCAAGCTGTGACCAGAGAAGTTCTATTATATATAAGTTGACATTCTCACTCTGCTGTAGGGCCCCAGTTTTGCTGACTCCAATTCTGAGAAGGCTGAGTTTCTCCTGCCCTTCTATTGAGTAAGGGTTACTGGAGGCAGGGCCAGCATTTTGAACCATGTTCAGATCTCTATGGGAGAGGCTGTTATTAACCAGCAACTCAAAGAGTTTTTTCAGTTCATTGCTTTTCTTGCTGTGGGTCTGCCTCAGATACCAGGACTAATGTGAAGGTGTGCTTGATTGTAACTGATCATTTTTCTGAGTATTGCTCTCTTTATTTCTTTTTTTTTTTGTTTTGGTGGTTTTTATCCTGTGGTTGTATACTTTTTAGAAAAGTATCTGCAAAGTATTCTCAGGTTTGTTTGGTTGGGGGTTTTTTCAAATCCCTTTTCAGGAGGTTGGCAGTCCTAAGAGAATCCAAATGTTCACTGTTTAGTTTTTCATAGCATAGCCCGATTTTTCACTTATTTAGTAAATTATAGATGGCAGATGCCAAGGCACATAATGCATCTGCTCTGTGTGTTTCAACAGGACAGAGCTGCCAGAATCCAATTAAAGAATTGCAGTGGAGTTGTCCGTGGAGAGACTTTATTTTGGCTATTCTTTTTGTGACAACCCTTCTTCAAATTAGCTCCCTCTTCCTTCTGTCATCTTCACCAGTGTCCCAAGTTGCATATGCAGTGGATGTGGTTGGATTTGTCATTTCACTGTGTGGTGTTTAGAGGTCCCAATTTTTCCTGCTTCTTTTTTTAAATGATTCATAGAAAGGGAGGGCCATCTTCATGGCAGCCCTGTCCATCCTTACGAAATTTGCTTCCAACTTGCTCAGTTCTGCTTTCGCAGAGCTACCATGTAAACCACTCAGTGGAACTGCATTATCTTTTCCCGATGAGCTCATGTGTAAGAGGAGTTGGTTTCCTTAGGTATGTTTGAGGCCTCAGAACATGCATGGGAAGGGGCTAGTTAAAGCTGCTTTCTTAAAGTTAGTTTAAGGAGTTTTGTTGGCACAGTTGAAAGCAAAATAGGCGGCAGCATGGGGCAGGCTTGAGTGGCTGGAGGAGGAGGATGGGTTCTGTCTGTCTTGGCTGCTGAAGGAACTGCTTATGTGCCACCTTCCTTATTGCTCATTTGTTCTTCCTTTGTGCCCCAGTAACAGATATAAAGCCTCCAATGTGGTTCTTGTTCAGAAAAGTCAATGATAAAAGTTACTGATTTAATGATTCGAAGCTATCTAGTTTACTGAGAAGAAAAATAATGTGATACAGATATTACAGCATCATACTCCTGATAGGACTTTTCAGTCCATTCCCCTTAGCCTATATTTAGGCTTGGGAAAAGCTCAGACATCAGAGGTTAAAGAGAGCTTAGGTGTGAGAGGTCCTGTAGGGCACACTTTTTGGTTTGTTTGTTTATTCTCAAGTCAAAATGCTTTTGTTAGTAACTCTTCTCCTTTTTGTCAGTCATTACCCCCATGGTACCAGCATTATGAGTTCAGCATGAATAAGTCTAGAGTAGCATGTGATAGGAAGCTTTGAAATGTGTTTTTGCCAAATACGTTCCTGCAATTCTTTCAGCTGGTCATCACACTCTCTCCAGGGTTAGAGGTTTTCAATGGCTTGTGGCTAGTTACAATTCCTTCTGCATTGCAGAAGATTTGCATGGCTTCATGTGCTGAAAGCTGAGTGCGGAGTATTTTTTGGTGTTGAAACTCCTGATGTGTCCATTGCATTAACTCTTCTGTTCCTGGATACTTAGAAGAAAACTGGAAATGTTGGTTAAATTACATTCATTTTTAGGATAATTCCAACTCTGGTGGGATCTGTGTACTAATTACAGGTTTCTCACAAGCAAATATTTGTTATCCTTTCACTAAATAACAGAAGAAGAACATGTGAAGTAGTGCTTTTTCAAACTTAAAATCAGCGTTTGACTGAAAAAATGAAATACACAGAGAAGAGATGAATAACTGCTGTTTTCTCATGGCTCATTAAGCATGACTCATAGCAGTGTATTCCATTTCCCAATGGCAAAGATAGATGCATCTTTCTTAATTGAAGCAAGTCTCCTTAATCCTTGAGAAGCTGAGCTCATTATTCACTGAGAGTAATACTGGTGCTTTTGCATTGGCAGCAAAAGGTATGCATTTCAAAAATTACAGCAAAAACTGCAATTTAGAGGATTGATTAGCAGTGCGGGGGAGTATAGGACCCCCAGTGGTGAGAAGTCTGGAAATGGCTGGTTTACATCTATAAAAGGGAAGTTTTAGCTTCCTGTAATAGACTGAGGAGAACTAGCAGACACTGCCCTACTGATAGTCACACTCTTCCTACAAGGGAGCGTTAAGGCTTTCATGGCCTTTCCTATGGAAATTGTATTTTGCCAATTGTCAGTGGACAATAATAGCACCCAGTGCTTATTGCTCCACAATGTGCTTCCTGTCTTTGTGCAAAGTGATTTTTCTAGTCTTTACCAAACATCTTTTATTTTTTTGTGGTTTTTTTTCAGCATGCAAAGCATAGTTGTAGTTGTATACTGTGCATGTAGTGCCCTGGCAGAATGGCTGTGAGTGCCAGAGCAAGCCTGCTTCCCACATTTGTCTTTTTGCACAGTAGTAGCACAAGGAAAGGAGGGTGCTGGAGTCAGAGCTGTCATTCCAACATGTTGCAGTTGCTTGTGTAAATCCCCACTTACTGAATTGCAAAATTACACCTTTATCCACACACACTGTTGTAAGATATTGTAATGACTGCTTTTGGAACATTTGAGGGTCATTTGTCATGCCTTTTGCGTATCACTTGAAAGGGCAAATCTGGTAGTTGTTCACTAGTGGCTTCTGCAAACTCTACAAGTAGCAATGAGGTCACGAATCATGCAAATTCTTTCAAAAGCTTTGAAAGAAAAGGCCAGTTTAAGCAAAGTATAAATGCAACCATATGCTCATATCTTGGAGCCTTCACTGAAATTTGACAATAAAATTGCTGTGCATATGATTTGTTTTCTGAAGAAGAAACACTGTTGTTTTTAGAGCAGTAGTAGAGCAGCAATTAACTTGTTGGTCTTTTCTAGTTGAATGTAAAAATGTTTATCAAGTGCAAAATTGGTAGAAGTATGATTTTGGTAATTCTTAAAAGACAGTGTGTGTCCTTGTTTCCTTTTAGAAGAAAGAGGCAGCAGTAAAACCAGAATAAGTCTTGTTACAGTCTGTTCAATAGAAGGGTATGCAAAGTAGAACTGTTGCTGTTTTGTTAATCTTGGTACAAATCTTAAATTAGCCTGGAAGTATCTATTCAGACTCGATGAACAACAGTTTCATATTAAGAAAATCTTTACAGCACACTTGGCTTTTCTGTTGAAGGAAAAAGGAAGTGTGGGGTTTCTCTCAGCGATTTTGATAGTCAAAGGTGAATGATTTGGCTTTTGGAAATAATGTAAAAAGATAAATGCCATTTTCTAATACTTTGTATCTCTACAAAGAGGACAGTGTGCAGAAGTTGTTTCAAGGGGCTAAAGGAATGTGCCCTTGAACACTTAAAATCATCAGTGCTGTGTGGTGATTAGAGGAGTTTGCTTTAATGTGATTCCTCAGAAAGATTACTGAGAAATCTGTGGGTTTGTGTACCAGCAGTGATGTTGGTTGTCACCTTCAGATTTCTTCTGCAAGCAGGAGAAGCAGATTGTTCCTTCAAAGTACAACTGGTGTAGATAAAACAGTGCAAAAAGATTGGCTCACTCCCAATTATCTAAAGGGCAACCAATACTGAATACATATACATAGTAGGTAGCAATTGTGATATTTAAGTTAGTGGAGGTGTTTCCAAAGCAACAGTGGCAATGTGACCACTAAGGACAGTGCAGGAAGGAATTGTCTGCTCTGGAAACATGCTGCTTACTAGAGGGATTATTGAATGAACTCCATGTGCATCAGAAAGAGACCATTGCACTTGAAAGGAAAATGTAACTTCAAATTTGATTTAAATAGGAGAAGGAAGCAGCAGTTCTCTGTTTGGTGCAGCTAACCTAGTGCACTGGGAGCACACAGGCAGACCAGAAAAATGGTAGATAAGGGAGGAAGAAGTGAACAGAGAAAGAAAAGTTGAAGTTGGAAAAAGTGGTGTCAGCAGTGCATGCCAGAGGGTCTGGGAATGAGCAAGGTCTGCTTGCTCTCCCTTTGGAATGGAAGTGCAGCAGCAGCACGCAGTGAGCTGGGGCAGCTGCTGTGCTGGTGGGGAGGCTTCCTCTCTGTCAGTAAATGTGACTCAGAGGAGGCCAGGGAACACCAAAGAGCAGCCCTTGTGCCCCTCTTAGTCACAGTTCTGTTGAAGTACTCAACAGAAGTGTTGTTGTTCAGTGTGGTGGTGCAAACATGGTAATTGCTTGAAGAGTATTGCCGTGGCACAATGCCTGTGTTAAGGCTGTTCCCCAGTCTCTCAAGAATGTAGGAAAAGTCTTTCAGAACAGGGAAATTGTCACTGGTTTGCATTTTTTAAAAGCCCTGAATATGGCAGGTTATTGCAGCTGATGAAGCTGATAGAGCCACTCGAAATAAAGCCTGTGTAGTGATACCTTCCACCAGCTGAGAATGTGACCTGAGACTATTTGGGTCATGTGGTAGTTACAGACCATGGTGCCAACTATTCACTCTGTAAACCTTAAATAAAAGTGCTGGTATGAAAATGTCTTAAAAACCAGCTAGCATGTATTAGAGATGTCCTCAGAGTCGAAGTATGGCTTTAAAATTTCAAGGAAATCAATGTTTTTAAGTATTTACATACAGCATTTGTGTGCTGTACCTGTGTATAGGTAGAGAAAGTAGATAGCCTTGTCCTTAACTGTGACTGACAGTTAATTCCCTCTATGCAATGTCATTAACTCAAACTGTTTAACAAAATAATTTGTTTAAAGGAGAACTTACACTGCTTTTGTTTTAATACAGGGGTGCAATCATATGTCACAGAGTTTACTCAGTTTGTTAACTTTGCAGGTGCACCGAAGAAGAAAGTAGTAAAACCCTAGCTTTTACAAGGTGTTAAAGTGTGTGTCCATCTATAGATTAAATTGTGCTCATGTGTTACTATAAGTCCCTTGATTCTAGAAGAAGCTAAAGTAAATATTTCCCTCATAAAATTATCCGGAGATTGTGATGTACTCTATCTCGTATGATAGACTTTCTCCCTAAAACTGACAGAAAAAGGTTAACAGAAGGGAATTTCACTGGAAAGAAAACTGGTTTTGGAAGAAGAGACACAAAATTGTTACCTAACTATTGTGGGAGTCTCTTGCTGATTGCCAGGGCCATGTTTGAAGCGTGGCAGTGTGAGAGGGCACGTGTGTGGGCACGAGCACACAGTCCCTGCTGGGAGCTCCGGGCGCGGTGGGGAGGCACAGCAGGCTCTGAGCCCCTCTGGGACAGGGCAGTGCTGGGCTGCCAGCCCCACTGCCCTGCTCGGAGAGCCTGCCTGCCCCGGGGGGGAAACTGCATCGGGGGGAAAGAATGAGTTTGATGTTAAAAATTACTGTTTTGCTTACTGCTTCAATTGTAAGGTTTCTGTCTTCAATTGGTTATGGTCTTAGCTGTGTTAATATACTGGATAAGGTAACTGATCATTTCATGGTTGCTTATCCTCGGTGTGTGTTTGTTAATGCAGGCAAGAAGACAGCAAGACCCTAGTCCTGGATCTAACCTGGGGAGTGGTGATGATCTCAAACTACGTTAATCAGCGGCAGCAGGCGTCCCACGGGGCTGCACACATGCATTGCTTCTACTTGGCAAAGGATTGAATAAAAGACCAGAAACTGTGATAACTGGGTATATTATGGTCTGTTTCCTGACCTGCGGCAGTCAAAGTCACCACGAACTGCCATGGTTTGCACTATGTTTATGTTATAATACCTGCATTTCCCATTTTAAGCATGTAGCCAGTGGCAATTCAAAATTTTGTTTTTCTATGCAAACTTATTTTTGTTGGCACTATTTTAGTGAAATGGAAACTTATGCAGCTATAAAACAATTTTTCTCAACTGTAATAAAAATTGTCACTTAAAAATAGGTCAAGATATTACAGATTTAGAACAACTTTTGTGTTTGGGGTTTTTTGTTGGTTTTTTTTTTTTTTGTAAACTGCTGGAAGCCAATGCATTCCAAGCTTAATTTTTTTAATATGGGCTTTTGGAATTTTGATTGTCTTTGTTATGTTCCTGCTTTATTTTAGATAATGCATTCTTATCTTTCTTTCCGTTTTCTTTTTTCTAAATTTGCAAGACCTTCTTAAAACTGCTGACATTATTTTGCATTTTCCAAGTTAAACCCAGTGAATCAGAGCTGTTGGAATCAGTTTTCAAACTTTGTGGGTTTGTAAATGTTACAGTTCCAGTATTCGTTCAACTGCTAACAATTCATTGGTTCCACTTCTAAAATGATAAAAATCTTAAAATGTGTGTTTTCACACATTAATGCATTCTGCCCTGTTATCCGTCTTACATTTTATTCTGTTCCAAGTAAGTTTGGGTGGCTGTTATACCCTGTATATAGTGCTTTACTGAAACTCAGAGGAAGTCGCAGGCTGGCTTCTGTTTTATTCAGGGATTTTTTTAACTAGTTCTTCAGAGGGATACTGCAACTCCACAATCAGATTCAACAGCATTTAAACTGGGAACAAAAGAGATCAGCTGCCAAGGTGATATATATTAAATCCTGTTTAAGATAACTGCTTTAATTATATTTTATATCTTAGGCTTTTTGTAAAGTTGTGCTGAATGGTGAAAAGCTGAGCTGAGCTTGTGTGCAGGAGTCTCGTACTACACACAGGCCCCTTCTATTAAATCTTATGCAAATTAGGACTGTTGCAGTATATGTTGCATTTTCTAACAGGGTAAGATTTGGGATGAATTAATGTATTGATTAATCTTGTTTTATTTGGGGTGATGGTGAATAGACTTGCTCCAAAGGTTTCATTGCGTCCAATATTTGAAGAAAAACAATTAGAAATGTGATGTCATTTGGCTTTGTTAAAATGTGGTGCTTCCTGTACAGCCTGATTGATTAAAAATGTCACTTAAATACCTTTTTAAAATAACGAATCTGAATCCAGTATTTTAAGAATTATTTTAAAGGTCTATATGGTTAGAACAGTTAAATCATCATTAAATTCTATAATTAAGACAATTACACATTCTTCGTTAATGGCAAAACAATTGATGCAAAAGAGGTCTTGCAAAAATGTAAGCAGATGTCAATGTGAAGGAGAATCTTTGTATGTTAATAATATGAATATTTAACATTCACTTAAAAATGTCATTAACTGTAAACTGTGAGAATGTCATCAAATAGAAATATTTTGATACTTCAATTTAAATGTGATTCACCTGAAAGATAATCTTTTTCACTCTGTGGCCACATATTCTTCTTGCTCTTCTTCCCCCAAAGAAATAATTTTTGTAAAGTGTTTCTGCAAAGAGTTATTTAAGGGACACACGCATGCATCCGCACGCATCCCTAGCCTTGGATCTTCTCTGCCATCTGTGTATTTTTGATGGAATAGTCTGAAGATTTATTTTAAAGGTTTTCCTAACGTTTCAGACAGTGGTTTTAAACCATAAGAACACAGGAAATGATGCTATCAGATATTAACGTTGCTAATCTCTGTGTAAATACTGAACCTTCCCTATCATCATTTAGCATTCTGCTGCTTTCCGTATCTTAATGCTGGCATTAAGATCACAGCCCTTACCCTCTGCTGGTTAGTGCAGACTTTTTAAAGTGCATTTTAAGTTATTGATGCAATTTGATATTTTTCATGATTTCTATTTAAACTGAAGTTGCATCATCTTTCTTGAATTCATCTCCTGTAAGAGTTGCCTTAAGCTACAGGATTGCTTTTGCTACTTTTTGTGTTGTATGTTTAACTTTCATAATAAACTTCTGTGTAGTGAAAACAAGGTGCTGTAAGTTTATTTGACTCCCTGGTAGTCCCTGCTGATGTATTTTGTTTAGGAGCAAGGCTGCCTTGGTGTCTGTGGCTAAAGCAGTGGTGACATCCAGTGGTCACTTAGCTAACTGACCCCTCTTCTCTGCTGTGTTTTGCTGCTGTCTGGCAGCAGCCTTTAATAAAAGGGTCTGCACTGGGGAAAATGTGGATTTTGCTGCCTTAAAACTCTTGTTTCTTACAACTGATATGCCCTGCTTACTCTGAAAGCGTGGATCTGCTCCAGGGGCCCCAAGCAAGGGGCTGTGTGTGCTTACAGAGTGCTGTTTGTGGGCACATTGTGAGAGCAGCCACCAAACCTTGTTAATTGTGCAGCTTTGGGTGAAGGGGGAGCCAGGGCCATTCCATGTGTAAATTCAGGAACTGGGGAAATGTGGTGAAGTTCTTTGGGAAAAATATGAGTATTGTATGTTACACCTGATAACCTTCTGAAGCTGCTAAAATTTTAGATGGTATAACTTCAAATAGCTACCACTGACTGAATGACAGTGGTTAAGTCCTGAAATCTAATAGAGGATTGCTTGTTTCATAACAATGCTTTAGGAACATTTACGTGCAAAAGGATAATGAGTGACCTTATTTTAGACTTTTATGACCTGGCTGTGAACTGACCAGACAGCACCAGAGAAAAACAGCACTGCTGTGACCTGTGGCTTTCCCAGAGACGTTCTTCAGTGTGAAGGGGTGTTAGTTTTAAAAGAGCCAAGAACAACAAGCCATGTTGCTCTGCTCCTCTTGCTGAGGGCAAGTGGTGTCTGTCAGCTGCTGCAGGCTCTGCTGTCCAGGCAGGGCTTTAAAGGCATCTGTAAACAGCTGGTCATAAAGCTGCTGGGTAATTTGTCCATTTTACCTGCAGGCTTGTGGAAGGATTCACTTTTCTGCCCAAGGTACATCACAAATGGATGAGTACAGTACTTGTACAGCCTTTTCTTGGCTGAAGGTGAAGGACTGAGGCACTTTGTCCTCTGGCTCTTCCTAGATGGAATTTGCTTCTCAAGTGTGTTAGCAAAGGGAATCTGAAAATCTCCCTGCATGGAGGCATATAGAGCAGAAAAGAATTTTGAAAGCATTACAATCCAGTGCCTTAACTAGCATGGCTTAGGGATGGCTCGCCTTGATGTGGGAGTGAAAGACCACTGGAAATGCTGGAGCTTAATGGAACTGAGAAGGATGTCAAGACCTGGAGCCCAACCACAGCAGGTGAGGTGTGGTCACTTCCAGCTGGGTTTAACTTCCTGCTCTTACATGACCTCTTCTGACCCCAAGAGAACACAGAGTATTAACTGTTCCTCAGAATTCTGAAATAGTTTGGGTTGAAAGGGAATGTAAAGCTCCTCTAGTTCCAGCCTCCCACTGGACCAGGTTGCTCACAGCCCCATCCAACTTGGCCTTGAATGCTTCCGGGGATGGAGCATGCTTCTCTGGGCAACCTGTGCCAGGGCCTCACCACCCTCACAGGGGAGAATTTCTTTCTGATACCTAATTTAAACCTCTCCTTTGTCAGTTGGAAGGCATTTCCCCTTGTCCTGTCAGTCCATGCCCTTGTCAAAAGTCTCTCTTCAGCCTCTTTGCTTACTAGGAGTGCTCTAATGTCTCCCTGGAGCGTTCTCCAGGCTGAACTCCTGTCTACACAGGAGAGGTGCTCCAGCCCTCAAAGCTTCTTTGTGTTCTCCTCTGGGCTTGCTCCAGCAGGTCCATGTCCTTTTGTTAAGGACCCCAGAGCTGGATGCAGCATTGCAGGTGGGATTCTCAATGTTTAGCCCCTTTACTGAAGTCCTCAAAGCGTGGATAAGCAGGTTTCCTAGTTTCTCCTGAGGGAAATAGCAGCTGTCCTGGGTTCATGGTCTCCTTTCTGAAAGCAGAAAACTGAGAAAATGAACTGTGAGTGAAAACAGCAGCTTTTCTGTTCCTGCAGGTCTCTGATGGTTTGTCTAATAACAAGCTTTGTTCAGGTAAGGGCTGGGAAGTTAGATGAAGATGTGGTTTCAGAGAACTCCAGAACTGCATAACCTGGGATGATCTTGGCAGGACTTTTATATATTTTTTTGTTTGCTGTTAGTTCAGGACTCCACTCTGTCATAGATGTATTAAAGAATCCATCCTGTCTGCACAGAAATAGGACCAATTTCGGTGAATTTGCATTATTTTGTTACTACATTTCCAATGCAAATAAGAGAATGACAGAAATGGCTTCAAGGATGGGAATTGCAGTGAGAAGTTAGAGCAGAGTGAGCATTTGCATGGGCAACATTTCTCATAGCTCATTTGCCTGACATCCTGTCTTCACACTGCCACCAAATGCAAATCCCAGGCCATGCATATTCATCAACTGCTGCACGCTCTGAGCTGCTCAGGGTTTAAGTAACTATTAAATAGGTTTCTCAATTACAGGTTGAGATAAGTGAATTTTCAGAATTGCCTTGGGCTCAGTTCTTAAAGCTNGGAAAGTAGCACAGAAGAGCTGAGTGCTGCCTCTCTGGTGCTGTCTGGCACAGTGGATTGCTGGGGAAAGGAATGGGAAACCAGAATGCTTCTTGCTCAGTTTTGTGCCTCTTACTGGGCCTGGTCCATAGTTTATCACAGCTGGTGAGACTCCTGCCAAGCCTTTGTTGCTTCCCACAATTCTTCTGATATGTAAATGTTTTCTACCCTGTTGACTTGATGGGGTCCTGGAGCACATGGGTTTTCCTGGGGCTCCACTTTCTCGTGTTCTACAGGCTGTGATTTTCTGCTTTTCATAGGAACTGGTGGCTTTGCCACCTTTCCTCCTTTGCAATTTTCATTCTTCCCTGGAGCAGGTCATGGATTTAACTTGAAATGAGAAAGACCACCTAGAGATGAAGCAAAGTCTACACCTGAAAGCTCCTGGCTTTTCCAGCCGTTATCCACTGGCTTGCTGGGAGAGTCTGTCCCTCTCAGCCTTTCCCACCTGCATGCCCAACCCTTTCAGCTTTTGTTATTCATTACTTACAAAAACCCAGCAAAGCCTAGGCATAGAGAAACAAGCAGTGTAAGGGAACCAAAGCCTTTTGTCGGCGGGATGCAGTTGTCCCTGATCACTTCCCGGGTGACTGTTACTGAAGCTGATGACTGGGGTGGTTCTGCTGCTCTTGCAGGATTTTGGAAGAATTTCAGGGCTTTGGTCCCTTAGAGCAGTGGTGCACGGGGGGAGTGACCTCCTAGTGAAACCCTGGGAGCTCTAACCTTGGAGGAGAACAGAGAGGTTGGTGGGGTGAATGTGGGTTTGCTGCTGGCTTGCAAACAAAGCTGGGGGAGGGACAACTCCTACCAGAAGGCAATTCTTAATAAAGAGGCAGCTCTACCCAGAAACTCCAGACTGGCCATCACCTCAGAGCCAGAGAGGTTGCTGAGTATCTCACTTCCCAGAATGATGTGCCACCTACCCCGAGGAAGCACCAGGTCCCACCCCACCAAGAGCTGAACAGCCCTGTCCTTCACAGGGCTGGCCTGAACAGCCCCTGCTCCCCGGTGGCCCCTGCGTGGGGCAGCACCCTGGTGAGACGCCTGCTCTAGAGGTGGGATACTGCAATCCCCTTCCAGCACCATCCAGCCCCTCACTGGCCTTCCCCCATTGCCTCAGCCAACCAGGGGATTGCCACCAGCCTGCAGACACCTGGGTGGCCTGTCCGTGGAGCAGGAGCCTATGCCCACAGCTGCTGCAGCCCTGGAGGAGGAGGATAGTTAGGGATGCTCAGCCCTGCATGAGAGCCAGCTGTGATCCAGCTCCAGGTCACAGAACCATACAATGCTCAGGGCTGGAAGAAATCTTCGAGAGCATTTAGTTCAGCCCCCCCATGATGGGCAGGGAACCTTCCAGGTCATTTGCTCTGGCTGAGTTTGAGGTCTGGGGGCCAGGGCAAGGAGGGAAGGGAGGGACAGGCCGAGTTGCAAGCACAGACTGTCCCTGAGCTGCCCAGTGATTGCCTTCTGCTCAGGTCAGAGCTACTGCTGAGGAGCCCCCAAACACTTTCTTGGCAGCGACAGCCCCAGCCCAGAGCCACTTGGCGGATGCTCCCACACAGATGAGAGGACAGATCCTCTTTTTGGTTCTGCTTTCAGTTCTGCTCTGCAGAGCACATCTGGTGTATGACTGCCGGGACCTGGTGCTGGTGGTCCAGTGGGCTGCGTGACTTTCTGAAACCACTAACCCCAACAAGGTGCCTCCTCACCAGCTCCTTCAAACCCTCTCCACATCCAGAGCTCTGCATCCAGGGCAGGATGTGCCAGTGGGACCACAGGACACTATATTGGGAGCGAGGCTCAAAGAGCACCTCTGTTGTTGGTTCTACCCATCACAGCCCCTGAGAAAGATTCAAGTGACCCCCTCACTGCTCGTTCACCAGAATTCAGTGACAAAATGGGCAGAGATCTTCAGGGGCTCTGAGAGGGCCCCTGCTCTGACTCATCTCCCCTTAAATGATGAAACCCCAAAGCACCAGGGCTGGAGCAGGCTGGTGCAGGGGGCTGACCCCATTCCCTCCTTCTTGTACCATGCCCTATGGCCTTTCCTCATCAGCTGTGACAATCAAACATCTTTTTTGGAAATATATCTGGAGGTAAAACTGAGCCCAGGTGAAAGCCCTGCCACGCGTTCAGTACTCCTGGATCCACATAAACTATTGCAGTAAGAGGTTTGGGGATTCTGTAGGATCCCCAAATCAATTTTTTTTTCATAAAACTTGTGCTTTACATCACTTTATTTTTACAGAATCCCTACGCTTTTCCCCAGGGTGAATTTTCCCACCAGTTTTCAACGCACGATTAAAACGCCGGGTGCCTGGCTGGGCAGCAGCCGAAGGCAGCCTGCAGCGGCCAGTGGCCCCTGGAAGGACTGGTGGTCCCTCGCTGCAGCTGCTGACGCCGCTGGCTCCGTGCTGACCCACCCGGGAAGGAGCGGGTGCCCGTCCCCTGTGCCCGTCCCCTGTGCCGGTGCCCCTGCCTTGCCCCTGCCCAGCACCGCGCCCAGCGCGGCTTCGCACCCTGCCCACGCCAGGCAGAACAAGAAACCGGCGCATCTGTTTCTAATGAAGCCGAAGCCAGTTTTGATCTAGCCCTGCACGAATCAGAGCTTTAAAAATATATCTGGAGTTCTGTGAAATGCACATGAAGCGCGCCGGGCGCCGGGCGCGGGGCGCTGCCCGGGGGCGATGCGGGGGAGCCGCTGCCTTGA
This sequence comes from Donacobius atricapilla, assembly GCA_013397315.1. NCBI lineage: Eukaryota > Metazoa > Chordata > Aves > Passeriformes > Mimidae > Donacobius > Donacobius atricapilla. Next base: position 69,920 of record WBMY01011372.1, on the reverse strand, counting down.
GGGGAGCAGCCCCTCCCGTGGCCAGCTTTCACTGCTGCGCCCTTTCCTTCCCGGGAGTGCTCCATGCCCATCCATCCTGCCCTCCTCCTCGGCCCCAGCCCGATGAAATGCCCTGACTGGTGGGGCAGGGGCTGCGCCGGCTGTGCCTCCGCTTGGGCGGTGTTTAAGGTACCATCTCATCAGCACTCGGGTGAGCGCTGGACCCTCCCGTCTGTGCCCATCTTCAGGCACCAAGCACGGTGCAAAAATTCAGGAGAGCTTTTGCAGCTGCCAGAAGCCCAAATGTGGGATGTGAGAAGTGATGCTGGTGATCACCGTGGTCCTGACTGAGGACGAGCTGCAGCGTTGCCATTGCTCCCCACAGCCAGGCACACATCACCTCCCTAGCCCGGCCAAGCACAGAATCACCTCCAAAATGTTTACTGGCTATGGGCTGCACAGCCACCAGTCCAGCACAGCCAGCAGGATGCTGTCCTGGGACATGTGAGCCGCAGCCCAGGGAGGCTCTGGACAAGGCTCAGGACAGACTGGAGGCTGTGTGTGTGCAGGCAGAGGCCCGCTAGAAAAAGGCACCTGGTGCCCCAGCAGCGCTGCGGGCGCGGAGCAGCGCGGCAGCTCCTCGCACCACGCCGGGGAGCTGCTGCTGCACATCCTGCCCGTGCTAACGCTGGCCGCCGCCCCAGCGGGGCTCAGGGTGATTGAAAACCATCCCGACAGGGCAGCGCAGGACGTGCTCAGCGCAGGCGAGGAGGGGAGAAGTGCTGAGCCAGGGAAGAACGGAGCCAGGGGGGCTCCCCCGGGAAGGTCGGGGCTCGGTGCTGCCAGCAGCCCCTGCCCGCCCGGGCACCCCAGCCTGGCAGCGATGGGGCACTGCCCAGCTCGGTGGGACGCGAAACCCTTGGCTGTGGGATAAACCCCCCTGAAGAGGTGGGATAATCCCCCCACTGGAGAGTGCAAGGGTCCCTCTTGGAGCTGCCAGCCCTGTTTGGATCCATTCCGAAGCGCCAACCCAGAGCCCCTCAGCAGGAAATGCACCTCCAAAAAATCTGAGCAACTTCAGAGCTTTATAGCAAGTATCTTTCCTCCAACTAAATCAGCGCTGCCAAGGCTGGGATCTGCTTCCAACCCATTTTTCCGAGCAGCCACAGGGCAGATTTCCTTACAGAGCTGTTCTGTGCTGCTCTTGAATCCGATCGGGAGAGGGCAGCTCTCCTTCGCTCTGCGCACGGCTGTGTCCCACGCCTGCGAGACCTGGGGAGTTTCTGTCCCTCCTGGTGACTTTTGCAATTTTCTGCTTTCTTTTAACCGGCTGGATTGAAAAGCCCAGCTCTTCTCAGCCAACATCTCCCTGCAGACGTGTAGAATTTAGAAAAAAGTTAAAAAAAAAAAATCAGAAAAATTTTAGGAAAAAATCGGTAAAAATCCATTAATCCCCTATGTCTCCTGATCTCACTCCAAAATGTGATGGCATCACAAGGTTTTGGTAGAAGCATCTCCTATGGATGCACCAACTGCCATTCATTCAGTCAGAAACATAAACAACAGAGCAGGCTTTAAAAATTGATTATGATTTTCAGAAAGCTGTGCATAGCTTCCCGAGCCCTGGGGCTGAATTTTCCAAGAAGTGCTCCATAATCTGGAGAGTAAGAAGGGTAATTTTATTCTTTTAAAATTTGTCTGTCACTAGCAGTTGCCAAAATGATGGTGCTTTGCCAAATCTGCCTCAAAAGTGCCACCCTGCCGGGAGTCACTGGGGAGCCTGGGGGGCTCCTCCAGTCACTCTGGGGAGTTTGATTTCAGTTGCCTAAGTTGGTTACCACTTGGCATCTTTGGCAGCCTGGTTTTGTGGTGGAGACACACTAAGAACCTCCATCCCAGCACCCCTGGGTGGATGCTGGCTGCTCCTGGCCCCTGTGTCCAAGGGAGAAAACATCCTTGTGCCCATGAGTAGCTCACCGGTGCCTGCTGGGTTTGGGGAAGAAGAGGTGTTGGGGGATCTGGAAATTTTCACATCACAACTGTGAATTTTCATAATGGGAATTTTCATAACTGCTGGCTCAGCTGCCCCAAAAAAATTTACCTAACCCAGCTTGCAGCTGGATTTCCAGGTGGGAGAGGTTCCCCTGTAGAGCGGAGCAAGCCAGTGCTCAGTGGAGACGGGGCTCACCCTGGGGGTTTCCAGTTTCTCTCTGGAGCTGGTGATCACCTGTGCAAACCACGCACTGCCATTGAAGCCAGCGGCTCAGAAGCAACCCTGGAGCTGCTCTCCTTTGGTAGAACCAGACAACAGCCACGCAAACAGCCTTGGGTGGGTTTTCTGCCTTGCCTGACTTGGGATTTGGTTTCTTCTTTACTTGTCTTGGCTGACAGAATGAGGAATGTGGTCTGAAAGGAAACCAGCTGCTCTGGGAATCCAGGGAGGATGCCTTAGGTGCATGGGGGAGTTTTTCTGCACCCAGAGAAGGAGGGGGCTTGGGCTCCGTGGTGGGCGTGGGTGCAAGGAAGTGCTCCATCCCAGTTGTGCCTGCACTTGCCCTCTTTTGGGATGCTGTGATGGGATTTTCAGCCAGCTGGGATTTATTGTTGGTCCATGCTCCTGCCTGGGACCTCCTTCCTCACCCTGGGGGTCACTGCACTTCACCAGAAACAACCCAGCCCTGTAGGGTGCCACTGCCCTTTCCTGCCCACGGCAACTGCGTTCTGCCCTCCCGGTAATGTCAGGGGTGTGTTTGAAGCTCGGGGAGGAGGTGACAGCCCCTTGTTAATGCATTGGTGAATGTTTCAAAGAACAAAGCCTCAGACCTGGGAGCGCCCAGCCCTTCTCCACTTAGCCTGGAATTTGGGTTGACGTGGGAAAACGAGTGTCAGTGGAGAGGCACACTCAGAAATAATTTCTTTTTTTTTTCTACCATTGTATTTGGCCTTTATTCGCCTTCGTGAATTCGGCTTGTACTCGTGATACTCTCTTACAAGGGATGCTGAATCTTTTTAAATGAAAGCCCAGATTGTTGTATCCCCCAATTTGCAGCACTAGGCATTCAAAGGGCATCACCAAACACAGGAATGAGGTGGAGAAGGGTTTCTGCAAAGCCCAAAATGATCTGTACCCATCTGTTTTCTACCCAGCACCTCAACCTGAGGGCTGCACATGCCAAGGACCTACTTAAAAGTAGGGACCATGCTTTGTGTTCTGTTAAATGAATGAGGTATGCAAAATTTCTAGTGACATATTTATTCCCTCAAGTACCCTCCTTATGCGTGTCACAATATGAACTCAAATATAAATAATACACAAATACTGCATATACACAAATATATAGATATTTCATACATCTATAGTGAGATGGAGAGAGGCAAGTGGCTCATAAGGATTAGCCCTGATCCCAGGAGAGGAAAGGCTAATTTCTGTCTTTGAGCCAATAAAGATGTGTCAGAGGGCTGGAGTGAAGGGGAAACATTGGCAGCACCTCTGTGCTTCTCAGTATATTAAGATGTCACCATGCTTGGATTAAAAAAAAAAATAAAAAGCAAGCAAGCAAGGCATGAATAATAAATAGAGCAACATGCAGCTGACTTCAAGGGAAAACTGATTTCCCTGGGGCTTGCTCCATGCCATATACATTAAAATCTCACTTGCTTTGACAGCTCTGTGACCTGAAGAGAGATGCTGAGAAATGTGGTGTTCAGAGCACAGCCTGGCTGAGGTCCTGCTCCCAAACATGACTGGGATTTCTTTTTGATGCTTTGATCCCCCCTGCCAGTGACGGCTTGCTCTGCCTGTGGGAAAGAGCCACAGTGCAAACCTAGCTGAAATTATGTTTGACTTTGTTTTTTTCAAAATATGCAACCTCAAATTTCTGTGTTGGGCTGCCTGAAGGGTGCACTTCACTGATGTTTTCTGTCCTGCTCTGGGACAGTCCATGTGATGGGGCTGCCCTGCAGGAGATCTTGCTGGGACACGGGGGGCACAGGGATAGGGCCTGGGGTCAGGCTAGGACTGAGCCTCATCACCTGGAGGGGAGCAGCAGAGGAGAGGGGACAGAAGATGGGTATCAGCCAAGGAGATCTTTTTCTACAACCACCCTCAAATAAATACAGAAAAAATGCATCTCCCTCCATTCTCTGCCCCTCCTAGAGCCTCAATCTGCCAACAGAAGGAGTTACAGCTGCTTCCACACCCTCTGCACCCTCTTGAATTTCCATCACTTTCCATCACCCGTGCAGCCCTGCTCGAGAGGAGGTGTCACTTTGTGTGAGCATGGCAAGGGTCCATATCCTCGGTTTTTCTCTTTTAGTTCTCTGCTTATTTGTGCAAGGCTTGACTTAGTGCCTTTCATCTTGGATCAAGTTTCCACCATAAAAACGAAGGCTGGTCTGATGTGGGTAGTCCCAGGTGGTGGCACATCCTGGCATACTGGGAGAGTTCAGTTTCCTTCTCAGCTCTGTGGATATTTCTGGCACCTGGGGTCTTTGAGTGTAACCAAAGCAGGTTCCTGCGTGGTGAGCCCTGTCCCAAGGGAAATGTGGGCTTCTCTGGGGTTAGAACTCTTGGGTGGCAGTACCCCTGTTTGCTCAGACAACACTGCAAAGCCAATGAGCTCGTTACTCCTTCCTTACCGAGTCACTCCCGAGCTCATTCCGGTAACTTTGCTTGTGCTACTGACTAATTTCTCCTTAACACTTCTTTCCTCCACTCTGGCCTTTCAGCTGGAAAAACTGGACGGCCCGGGGCTGTGGTTTGGGCTGGTTATTTTGTTTCGCATCCTGAGGTTATCGTGCCGGGCGTAACTGGGGCTGCTGCTGTCGGTCTGAACCTCGTCTGCCGACAAGGCCGACGTGGGACTCGACCCCACGTCTCCATCTCGCCAAGCCGACGCCTTCCCCACTCGCCCACGGCTGNCGCCTCCCCCCGGCAGCCCCGAGCAGGGCCCCGCTGTGAGGCTGCGCTGCCCCCGGGGCTGGGGGCGGCGAGTCCCCTCAGGGGGCGGTGGCGGGGCCGGGCTCGGGCTGAGAGCTTCCCTCCCGCGTCCCTCCCGCAGGGGTCCGGCGCAGCCACCGGTGACCCGCCGTGCCAGCCCGCGGCCTCCGCGCTACCTGAGCCAATGCTAGATCTGGAGGTGGTGCCCGAGCGGTCTCTGGGGAACGAGCAATGGGAGTTCACCTTAGGTAAGTGTGTGCCTTCCCCCGGCCCTGGGCGTGAGCGGGGCGATGCGGGTCCCCTCGGCATCCGGCGTCCGTAAGGGCTCTCCCGGCGCTTTCGGGGAGTTGGAGAGAGAGAAAGGGAGCGAGAGCCAAAGCTCACCTCTCACTGTCGCTAAAAATACTAAAGTACGAGCTTTAAGGATTTCCTTGTAGTTTATAGTTTCATCTTCAGCTTTTGCGTGCCAACTTGTGCTTTGTTCATCTGATTGTGTGCTTTCATCTGCTCGTTTGCTTTCTTTTGTCTTGCCATCTAAGACTAGTCATTCTTTTAAATTACTCCTAAAAGAGGAAGCATGAATGTGCTGATTGTCACCTGAATATGTGTCAGGTGATATTGGCAGCTTCAACTGTGCACTGATACTTACTATAAATGTTGTGCTTTTCTGTAAAGCCCTTCATAAATGTGAGTCGAGTTTCACAATTTCTTTGTGTTGCTGTTGGGTTGCGAAATAGTGGAGAAAGTAAACTTTGGAGATATTTTCTCAGGGTTAGGTAACAAGTGTTTTTACCCCCAATCATTTGTATTTTTCAGCTTGCTGAGTAGTCCTTCCCTACCAGTTATTGCTCTACTTCCTGTGATGAGAAAGAGCTTTTCCCCAGCTGATACAAATTTGGCTGGTGCTCAGGCAGGACACTTAAATACGCAGTTGAAATGAGATGATGTGGATTCTTCGGGTGACCTGTGTTCTCGAGCAGATATTGGTAGTCCTTAAAACTCTCAAAAAATACTGTCATTGTCAGCTTTTCTGGGTGGTTGTGTGACATATCAGTGGTGGCCTCGTTTGTTTCCCTCTCCATCACTGCTGTAGCTCTGTGAGGTTAATGGTGGTAGGAGTTTGGGCGATGTAAACAAGGCACTGTGTCAGCCATCTGTGTCTGCCTGAACTTGAGTTACACTTGGGCTGCCGCTCTTGTCACCTGTGACAGCGGGGGGGACAGACTGTTCCTAAAAACACTGTTACACAGATGCCCTGAGATAGGCTGGACCTGAGGAATGGTGGTGTGCCTCGCAGTTATTTATATGAAACCCATCAAACACAAAGGGCTGTTTATGCTGGTGTGACTTCAGTCAAGCACAACTTGATGGTTACAGACAGGGCTAAATGGCCTTTGGAGGCTAATTATAGCACCTCAGGTCCCACCCTTTGAAATCTTGGTGAACTCCTTGTACCCTAGATGTTCTGTGCTCTCAGCTTTGTGTGACCTTCTGCCATCTTTTAGTGCTTGTGTTACCTGGAAAAGCAACCTCCAACTGCATACCCTGACTGTCTTTCTTCATAAATACAGAGTACCAGCTCCCCTCCATTCTCTATCAAAACAAGAAAAGGAAAGAGAAAATGTTTTTCCTTTTCCCAAGGAAAGCCTGTTAAAGCAGTCTCATGGTTAAGATTTTACAGTGTCCCTGTCTATGTGTACACACACACACATGCATAGATGGAAGAGGGAGGAAACTCAGCTGTATTTCTTGGAGTAAACATAGCCACCACGTGATGTGTCTAATATATAATTAGCATGACCTGCTGGTGCCGAGCAGGAGGCTGACTAGGTTTTAGGATACTGAACTTTGTTGTGCACCAGCAATGTTGTGTGCAGATTGTCCCTGCTGACAGAGCTGGTTCAGCTGTGTTGGTGGCAGCGGGGTTGGTAGTGCTGCTGTACATGGGACTCACTGCCAGCACTGTTCTACTCATTATTTGTTTAGCTCTGCTCTTAGCTGAACTAATGGCAGTATTCCTGAACTGCTGCTGACTCTGGCTTCCAGTATTGTGCCCACAGTGGAGATGACTGAGGGGAAATGCCAGGAAAATTTTGTACATGACTTTTTGGATTCTGTTTCTGGCTCCAGTGTTGACTCACTATGTGACTAGAGCACAAAAAATTTAACCGAGACTGAGTTTAGATACCTGTGCAACTGCACCTCTTGGGCTACATTCCTGCTGTTTTAAAGGAGAACAATTAAATACTAATTCTGTAGTGCCTATAGCTATATTATTAGTGCTTGAGATGTATAATTTCTAAGGCATACTTGCATTTCTCTTGCGCTTTATACTTTCTTTTCCTACCAAGTTTCACGTATCTTTATTTAATCCGTTATGGTTCATCTTAGATTTTCTTATATTTTTCTCCTAGTCTTTATTCAATTCTCTATCCCCATCTCTTCAATCCGCACAGTCTTAGGACAGGCTGATGCTTCAAGCCACGGTGTTCCTGACCAGTGTATGTGAGAGAACTGTCTTGTGCTGCTTGTATCACTCCAGCATTTAGGAGAGGGAAAGGTCTGTGACAAAAGGGCCCTAGCACTGGTCTTTGTGGGCATTACTGCCATGGCTCAGTTTGGTTGACTGTCTGATGTGCTGGAAACCATGTTTGCTTCCCCATTCCCCCTGACTGATGAGCAAGGGAAAAAGAATTCTTTGTTTTCCCCTTTGACTGCAAAGGCTGACGAATGTTGAGGAAAAAGGGGATGTTGTATGTGGGAAGACTGGAGAAAAACAACCCATTTTTTAATTCCTCCTGTGACTTTCTGCAAATGGAGGCAAAGGGAGGATACCGGCTGTTCAGCACATTTTGGGTCCTGTAAACTGTTCTTGGAGAATTTGGGCTGCTCACTGTAGCTCTGCGAAGCAGCTGCGTGGCCAGTTCTGTTTGATTCTCGGTTACTGAAAACTGAACCAAGCCAGTCCATGTCCATTTGCTTGCAGCCTGAGAAAGCTGTGAGTAACAGAGTCACATGAGCCATCTGTTTGCACACTTAGCAGCACAGGATTGCATCAGTGTCCGTGGAACTGCCGCCTGAGCTCGGAGTTTCAGCTCTTCTTGGGCCGGGTGCTTTTTGCCTGAGCCCTCACGGGCGGCTCCACCTTCGGCCGATGGGCGCTGTCAGCTGTGCTGGCTGCCTTCAGCCTGTGCCACTCATTTGTTCTTTAAATGAGCTCATGATCTTGGCTCTGCAAGTCTTTTATGAAGACTGACTTAGGACATGGGTTTTATACTCTTCAGTCAACCTTACTTTATTTCTGGATTCATACTTTTTACTAGGTTGAGAAATGTGGAACTTTTACAGCAGCATCTTTGATCTTAGCTTTTTGCTGCTATTCATGTTCCTGTTCCGTTTTGAAAATATTATCTAATGCATAATAACTGTCATCTTCAAATTCTACTGCCTAGACTACAAGGCAACTGCTATTTCCTAGATAATATGAAACAGTGCTGCTTTATTGTGTGGTTCTGCATTTTAATTTCATTACCGTTATTAAAATAATAACTCTTCTTTTTTACTTAGTATCATCTACTGATGTATAATTTCTAGCTGCAAACTAGTCTGTCCCCAGGATTTATGGGCCAAGGTGAAAACCAGTTTTGCAGACATGTTTGTATATGGTATTTGCAAACTGAATCACTGTAGTTCTAATCTGTACATCTGTTTTGCCAAAACTTGATTTCATCAATTCAGCAAAGCTGCAATATATGGGCATGGCAATGAGAATTATATTTTGGGGTTTTTTTTAGTGTTATGCCATTATTACTTTAAAGCAGTATCCGTGCTGAGCTGAGTGTGTATGTTATCAATAGATATATATGGAAAGAGAGAGAGAGTTTTCTCACTTTGATCCTGTAGATAATGTCTATATTGTGCTTTAAAACATGACATATTTTCTGAGTTAGAGAGTTGTAGCTAGTAACTAAAAGTTTTGAATGTAATAAAAGCGTAGGTTCTGAGGTAAATTATCCCTAATCAGGCCAACTTTATTAACATGTAAAAACTGGAAATCAAAAAGGACAGGACAAGGAATGGAAATAAAATATCAGATAACTAATCTAAATTGACTTGCAGCAGTTAGTAGGAAAATAAAACTTCACAATTATGAGCTCATAACCTCACTTCATAAATGCCTGCTTTGAATCCAGGAATGTGATCACATTTCATTTGGAAAGGCAACAAAGGTTTTTAGTGTGATAAATGATGAGATGCTGTGGTGCTGTTTTTTCTGCAGAATCAGCTGTTCCATTCTGCTTTCAAAAATATATAGTTGTAAAGATAAGATATACACTAAGAAAAGAAAAAAAGCCCTTGAAATGTATGCGAGGCTGCGTGACTCTAAGCATATCGCCTCAATTGAACCAAATTTTTAGTATGTATATCTTGTCTGTAAACTAAGAAGATAAAGTTTCTTCCTTGACACAAATAGAGCTATACCAGCAGCTATTGTGGCCTCTTAGGTCTAAGGAGAATCATTACTGTGTCTTAGTACTGGTGTGTGTCTGGTATAATAACCAGTACATCAAGGTTAATAAAAATGTGTGTGCCATAAAAAGTGTTTCAGGAGCCTATTGGATGTGGAAGGGAGTGCTCCAGCCAGCTCTAGTGGAGTTTGACACGAGCTATTTTAGCAGTTACTGGGCTGATGATGCCAAAATCAGAAAATCTTGTGCACAGGCAGTGGCAAGCTCTTTGCTTCTTCTGCTTGAACTCTGCTGTTTAATTTTGTGTCTAGAGATACTTTTTTCATATATGCCTAATTGGTAGATCAACAATGACTTTTTTGTTTCCAAACTCCAGGTCTGTGCTGATACCATGAGTCAAGTCAGCTTGTTTGTTGACCACATACCTTTCTGTTGTAACTCAGTGTTTGCTGCTGGTAGTTTGGTTGCCTCACGTGTAACCTTGCTGCTAAAAATCTCTGTTAGCTGGTCTCTACTCTGAAGAAATATACCTGTTTTTATTTCCAGGAATGCCGTTGGCTCAGGCTGTAGCAATCCTTCAGAAACACTGTCGCATTATCAAGAACGTCCAGGTTCTCTACAGTGAGCAGGTGAGTAGTGCATGGGCTGGCCAGGAAATGCATCTCATGGGGAATTAAGACATGCTTTGTGCTCATGGACATAACTGTGGGAGTTGTGGGGCTACTGGAAATTGAACTGCACCAAATTATTACCACCACGTGAGAGATGCAGCTTTCATAAGTGTCATGTCAGGTGTAATAATCCTCAGCACAGCAGCACAGTGATTTAACAGCTGTCAGTTTTGTGTATGCAGGGGAGGAGTGGCATTGTTTTTCCTTTAAGAAGTGAAATGTGATGTAATTAGCCGGACAATTTAGTTCTAGTCTATTTACTTTATCATTGTGAAGTGGTGCTGCAGTTTGAAGAACTGAATCACTCATTACTTTCTGGTTTTGTGTTTGGTCTGGTGGTGATGAACCCCATGAAAAACCTTCTGTATCTTTTCTCTGCATCTACAAGTTTGTCTGCAGAAAGTGGGTGCAGTGATTGAAGTCAGCTATAAATGTTTTTATCATTCTTCATAACTCAGCATTAAGTTCCTGATGCATTTGGCTTCCATCAAAAAGGGGACTAGAAGTAAAACCCTTCTACTAGATCAAGTAAAATGTGTTTTTCTGATGGGAGTGCAAGGGGAGATAGGACAAGGGAGTCTGAGATGTCTGGAAGGACTTTCCAGATGTTGTATGTGCATTGCACGTTAGTAAGAAGAGGGGCAAATTACAGCTCTTTCCATCAGAAAAACGGCAGAATGTTAGCTTGCATCAAAATAAGGATTCAGGCCTTGTGCATTTGCAGTGAATACTGAATGGCTAAGAACAACTTTGACTCTGGTGTTCAGTGCTGGGTACATATTTCATGTTATTAAATGAATTACCTTTTTTTTTTTTAACTTTATGTGGCTTTATGGGTTTTATGCTGACTGAATTGCAAATCTGGCTTCTTGCCATTAATGCATGGGAGCGTCTGTCTGGCAGTGAACACATTCCTTGTGTTTTGTGTTCTTTGGAGGTTTTTAGTTTTTCTTATCACGGTGCATTTGAATTATTTCTGGGGTTGTTTAGATGAATGATGAGATTCCTGTTCCACTCAGACTGTAGAATTACAAAAGGATTAGTGGTTCAGTGCTAGTAAGCTGAGGTGTAGCACTCCTTGGTTTTTTGCATCTCTTGCAAAGTTTCATTGTTCTTGACTGTGTACACTGAACTTCTGTTCTGGCCGCGAGGGCAGGTTTAGTGGTTTGGGTTTTTTTTTTCCCCAAAATGTAATAAATGTCAAGATGTTTTAGCATCTGCATAATCCAACAAAATAGTTCTTCCCAACTTTCTGGAATTGTCCTGATGATTGTTTTTGCTGTATACTACTGCGATTCAGTGCCTGATTTTTTTTTCACACTCCACTCAGGGCCTGCATTTGACTGTCTGGCTCTGTCCTCACCCTCATGCAGAGTGTCGTGCATTTCATTAGCAGCTGAGCACAAAGAGCTCACTTCTTAGAAGATTCAAAGCTTTAAATTAACTTCGCCACGCACAACTTCTGTCTGGAAAAACTGTACCTGAACAGCCTTCATGTTTTTCCTCTTTGCCTTGTAAAAGAATGCCTTTGAGCACAGGGATCAAATGTTATTTAAAGCTGTTGTGTCTAAAGCACTGAATTTCTGATCCTGGAACTCCAGCAGTGTTTTATAATTTCAAAAATTTATATGGCAATTAAATGCAATTAGATCTGCCTGTGGTGCTCTCTTTAGCTTGACATAAATGAGATGTCCAAACTGTGCCAAAAAAGCTTGATGAATCCTTTTCTGTGAAAAAAGAATTTTAACTCATTTTTGGTCAGTACTAATTGCCTTTGTTTTCCTGAGCTGCTTCTTCTCGATTTTGGCTGATGGGATTGTTCAGTTTTTCCTGCATCTTTGTGTAGATTAGCAATATAACTGCACATCTGTGGTGCTTCCTTCTGGAAGATCACTCCTGTTGCTTCTTGGCATCATCTTTCATACTTGAGGTTCTATTTTGTGTATTAAAAGTCACATGAGCTAAATTTGTGCCCTTGAATCTTTCCATGTATTAGAAAATACGCCAGCATAGAACAGAAGCTATTTGCTGTGCTAATTATCAAGTTTTTCCTCAGATGTTCAGGGTTTTTTTTTCCACCCACTCAAAAGTACTTGTAATGCTCTCATTAATTTTGGAATAACCTTATGAAAACTGTTTAGAAACCAATGAAATGAAGTTCATATCCCATAGCAGAAGAACTCTGCTGGTGTATTTGAATGCCAGATTACAAGGGGTTTTTTGCTCTATCTGTAGCCTTTCTAAATTAGATTTGTAAGGGGTTAGAAAACAACCGATCAACATTAGGCCTGTTTATCTCAAGCTTACAGTTCTGTTGCAGTGCTTCTTCAGTTCTACAGAGCCATGAAAGTTTGTCAGCAAGAGTGAGGTGTTGATGGCATTGTGTGAAATGTTGTGAAAGTTTCATTTAGGAGAGAGTTCACACACCAGATCACTGATGTTCAGGAAAGATGAGCTCAAACTGGACCAACTTAAGGGAAAGCTACTGCAGTGATCCAGAGGACCAGGAAATCTGCATCACAGGGGATGGGAAGCCCCATGGCTTGTTTTGACCTAGTGATGTGAAGTCTGGGATCTGATTACTTGACTGTATGGTTTGGGAAGGGGTGGGACATGCATATGAAAATGCTCAGTAAGTATCAAGGCTAGAAGACAGTGCTGATGTGAGAAAATTGAGCATGAGGATTGGGCTTTTGAGTGTCAAACCCCAGAGAGCCTCTCAGTAGAGCAAAGTAAGATAGCTTATGCTTAATTCGTGACAGGGCTGCATGGTGTGGCTGTCCATTTTGGAAGCCTTTCTTTGCCCCAGTTGTCCATCCCCATTCTGTCTTTTGCTAGAAAACTGCCTGTTGCTGTTCTAAGGCATGAATTTTGCTGCCTGCGTGCCATTCAGCCTTTTTTCTCAGAGGAGACAGCTGTGGGGGATAGAGCATTTTGAAGCAAATGTGCTTTAGAGGGTACATGATCAAAAAGCTGAACCGGGGCCAAGTGTGGCTTGCACTGGCAGAGCAGAGAGCAGCTTCCCAGTGGCCCAGCAGACTGAGAGGGCGTAGAGCCTCTACAGACACCAGGAAAGCCAGTGGAATGTCTCCTATTGACTCCAGCAGACTGCAAATTAAGCCTTGAGTTGTTATGATTCACAGTAACTAAGGAAACCTAAATTCACAACATCAGAGTCTGAAGCCTTCCTTTGGAGGCCTAAAAAAGACTGTGACAGTTTGATTTTTGAAGTGGAAAGCCATCTCTTTTGTCAAGCACATGCCTGATGTTCTGATGTGAGACTTGGTATTTTTGTGCACCAAGAATGCAGCAGAGGCTGTCCCTAGATGATGTCTCTGATGCTAAACTGGGAATGTCAATTTTTGGGGTGGAGTTTTGTTGGTTTCTGTTTTGTTGGGTTTTTTGTTTGTTTGTTTTTAATGGGGTTGGGGGTTATATTTTTTTGAGTCTTGTTTTTTCCCCTCCCCCTGTTACAGTAATGGACAAAGTACCCTTTCAGGAGTTTTTGCCAGGCACAGATAGTATACAGACACTTATATTTCTTTTCATAAGGAAACTGAAAGGGTTGAGAGGTTTGGCCAAATGTATTTTAGTTATGCTTATTCACTGAACAAGTGATCGTTTTCTGACGTAGTTTTGTTTTTCTAAAGTAACCAATTTATACTTTTACAGTCATGTATATCTTAACAAAGAAGTCTTGAAATTAAAAGCCTAACAGCTTTTTTTGTTTGTTTTACAGTCACCTCTTAGCCATGACCTCATCCTTAACCTGACTCAGGATGGAATCAAACTGCTGTTTGATGCTTTCAATCAGAGACTTAAGGTAATAAACACCTCTCCTGCCAACAGACAGTGCATACCAAAACCCTGGGATGTATTGATACTTAGCATAAGTATATGGCTCCTTTAGACATTTGTCTTACATAGAGTGCTCTCTTGTGATTATGAACTGCATTTCTCCGGTTTGGGATTTCAGTCTTTGTTTATGGAAGTAAGACACCTTAACCTGTGTTCTGGAGATGTAAAAATGCCACAGGAGTGTGATGGTGCAGTGTGGTCTCACTTCCTCATCTTGTCTCGAGTGGCACAGAAAGTGCACAAAGCCCTTCCTAAAGCTAGGCCTTGGGTTGGAAATCGGATCATCATTAATGCAAACCAGACAGTGTTGTTTTCTGCCTAGGTTGTTCCTTTATCGGGGCTGCCATTTTATTTATGAAGTTAAACTTCTTCCTATTCATAGTTTTCCTGTTAGTTTTGCAGAGTACTTGTGTGGCTGTGAGTGTGTGATTCCCCCCAGAAAGCCACATCCAGGCCTCTTGTGTGCTGCAGCTGGCTTCTGCACTGACTTCAGTTTGTTCTGGATGAGTTTTGGTTCTTGCAATTGATGTATTCAATTTTGCTTTTGTGCTTTTAGATGGCCAAGAGTTGATCTGCATCTCTCAAGGATGTTTAGTGTAGTTACGATGCAAAATAAAAGGCAGGCTGGTCACTGTCTTCCCATGGCATTTGTCCTTGCAAAGTATCTGTAATGGAAGTGGTATTTTTATTTACACAAAGTGGGTAACTGTGGGGCTGTAGAGGTATGACTACATGAGTGCAAGATTTTGAAAATCTCTTAACTGATGCCTTTAAAATATCTGTGTACCTTCTTAATTCAGAGTGGTCCTTTCAGCCAGACCAGCTGTGCTGAACAATTGGCACTTTGTCACTGATTCTCACCTGGTGGGTGTAAATTTCTGTGTGACAGAAGTGTTTAGGTGTTGATTTGGCTAATTGGGTGAGAGTGAACTGCTCAAACTGCTGTGCTGCTTAACATTTGAAAGCAGAAGTGTGGAGTTAAGTGTGATACTAAAAAACTGAATGCTTTACAGTTTAGGTAAGTCTGCAATATGGTGCTCACATCCATACTTTCAGAGTTCAGAACAGTGGTAGGTGGAGCCCTCTGCCCTTTACTCACATCTAAAATAAAACCAGCAGAAAAATTGCACTCTCCAAAGTTCAGCCATTGCTTTGTCCCAGAAATTACTGTAGGAGAGAAGCATGTGCTATCAGCTGACACTCACGCTCTTCGTGTACTTCATATATATGAAATTTTTGGATAGCAAGCCAGATTAATTGTTGGAAGTACTTATTTCCTGAAGAATAGCCTGTAGACTTGTATTTTTCCAAAAATTTTTATATTAATTATAAAAATACACATTTTGAAAAAATTTTTCAGTTCAAATTGAGCTCAGCTGAGGGACAACTGAGCATGTTTTTCCTAGATTTCTGTTTGTAATTGCCTTATAGTAGTTTCTGTTCATGAAGTCGCCTATAATAATGGAGTTCTTGGTTTTGACAAGTTTTTGAATTTACTTACTCAGACTGTGTGGATTTACAATTTGTTAGCTGTATGAAATCTTTCTAACTGAATGTACTTCTGCAGGAGACTTGAATTCAAAATTGGCATAATCATTTCAAGTACATGGCTTGCTGACTGACTTTTTTGAGGAATCTTGCAGTCATGTTGTGTTTTTGAGGTGCTGTAAGTAGTGTGCACCATGTTTCTTCATCTCTGGTTTCTGAGGGTCTGATTTTGTCACACCCAGTGTGCTAAGAACCAATTGAAAGCATTTCTTGCCTTTCTTTTCTTGCTTTTCTGTATTTGAAAGCTAGTTTTAAAGAAAAAACAGAAACCCCAAACTCTTCTGGTATGTGTTTCTAGGTTTGTTTCAAAAATAAAAAAAAAATACAGGAAAAACAATCTCTTGTGTTTCGTTGTGGTTCAGTGGTCTAGTGATACTTCTGTTCGTTTGGTTGAACTATGAATAGTCAAGCTGTGTAAATGCATACAGTGCTATGAAAACTTACACTTGTAAAAATGTTCAGAAAGCTTTCTAGAAGAAATTAGATGGGATCAGTTCAGAAGTGAGCAACAGGACTTGTTAAAGGATATATATAGGTGTAAAGAAATGCCTGTTTTTAAGATGGTGTGACTCTGTTTTCAGTGTTGCTCAGCAGCAGTAAAACTGGAAAAATCAGGAGGCTTTTATTCTCTGTGTTGTTTTTTTTTAATACACACTTGCTAATAGATTTGACTGTGAAAGCGATTGAAATTCAGGCTACTAAGATGGAAAGTCTGGACAATTCCAAGGAAGCTGGTGCAGGAATAAAGTCAGCAGTAATCCTAAGAAGTTTCCTCCCTTTTTTCAGGGAGAAGGGGGAAAGACACCTTCAGTAGCCAAAGCATTGCAGGAGATGTTGCTGATGTGAATTGGTAAATCTTTTACCAGGTTCTGAAAGTAATTTTAGCATTAAGGTTGTTCATGTGTGCTCCCTCTGAGGTAGAGAAAGAGTTGGGTTTCATAACATCGGTCTGTTATTGCTGGTAAAAGACATCTGAACATTTTTATAACTCTTGGTAGTAATTATCAAAGCAGTGAGTGTGAGGAAACATCAGCTTTTACTCATTTAAAGCAAATGTCTCTGACTGTGTAGTAAACCCATCACTGAACAGTCCTTGGTCTTCTCCGCTTATATTCTCTGCACATAGAATCACCCTGATCCTTTTTCAGTGGAGCTGCTGTAATTTCGAAATGATTTTTTTTTTCAAGTGCTTTGGCCTGTTCTTCCTTATGACTTTTATGACTTATGAGATGCTTGACCTGAGTTGATCTGTTTGAGTCATGGGAATGGGACTGTTGGCAAACTGGTGCCTGTTGGTTGCTGTCAGGGTGTTTCTCCTGGGGGAACCACATTTGTGCCACTGCAATTGTTTGTGCCCTACTCCTGGTCGTTCAGCTCATCCTTTTGTCTTGTACTGTAGAGTTTCTGCAGAACCTCAGGAGGTGCCCAGTGTGCACAGTAGTGGCTGCAAAACAAGATCTAGGGTGGGGCTGGTTCTCTCTATTTTCAGAAAAAATTTTGTGGAGGGAAAAGATGTGCAAGAGCACTAAAAAAAATGTAAAATCAGTCCTAGCTTTTATGAAAAGTAGCCTTTGTTTTTTAACAGGCTTTAACGGTAAAGGAAATTTGGACACGTCAACTGCACATGAATTACAATAGTAGATAACTAGGTTTTTCCAAGAAGCAGCATTCCAAGTGTATTTTATTAATATGTTTTATTGTTTGTTTTCTTGTTGGTTCTGCCAAAATGTTAATTTGTTACTTGCTTTGTGCCCTACTTGTTGCTTATATTCTGAATTGCCATTAAATGTCGATTTATTTTTTTTTCTAAATATATCTAGAGGTAGTGGTTTAAACACTGCAAGTTGTTTTATTGAGGTTTATTTGCTGGGCATCTCCCAAAACCAAGATTTCCTTCTCAGCTGGTGATATTTTTAGGCTTTAAAGCCACACTTGGTAGCAAGCTCCCTGGGAAATTCTGCTTTATTCTCTTGCTGAAGAGTGTGTCCTGTCAGAATCTACCAATGATTTGTTGGAGGGTTATACAAAACAAAAAATGTATTTTCCTTTTGCTTTACAGCAGTTATGAGCTGTTTGTGTTTTCTTTCCTGCTGACACAGGAACACCTATGTAGGGTGGAAGAAGCTTGTGTTTGTCCATGGCTACTTGCCAAAAACCATCTGCTTAAAGCCCAGTATAGCCTCAAAATCCAGTGACAGTCATAAAAATCATAGGATGTCAGTCTCAGACGCACGTTCACAGTAATGTATTCAGAACAAAGGATCTGTAGCTAATATTTTCTGCAAAGTGGAAAGCTGCTTGGAATATTCAGTAAAGCCTAAAACATTTACTAAATATCTGAGCTGGGTATTATGACTTGCCCTGATTCCTCGTGGGCTGCTCTTCTGATTGTCTTCCGTAATGCTTGGTGAGGTAGCAAGATAGCTTATGTATAATTGAAATGGGATATTACTGCTAAGTCTTGCTGTGTTCCTCTTTTACTTTAGAAGAGCTGGAAAGTTACAGCAGTGCAGTCAGTGTTAGGACTTAGTGCCCTGCCCAGGCATTCTTCAGGATAATAGGAGCAACCCGAGGAATGGCCCATTGGCATTCATCAGAGGATTGCCCAGTTAGCTAATCCTCGTGGTTGCTTTTCTTTGAATTTAAGAGTAAACTTTGTAGAAATGAAGATGCTGATGTGTCAGTGACAGTATTTCTTCCTGCAAGGCAGTAGTGATGTACGTGGGATATGGGGGTTTTCTCCTGAACCCAGAGCTGTTCAGTCCTTATTTCAGATGTGCAGTTGCTGAGTCAGTTTGAAGTTTGATCTCTGACAGTGTGGTTTATCTTGGCAGAGTTCTGTAAGGAGGGGAGCAAGCAGCACTAGCTGGTCTTGCCTTTTGACAAGGGTTTACCTCTGTAATGATTTGCAAGTATCTGAACTATGGCAATGTTTCTGTTTCTCGTGTTCCAGGTGATTGAAGTTTATGACTTGACTAAGGTGAAGTTAAAATATTGGTAAGTGATTTAAGACCTCCCATGATTTCCTCTTGATTAGAGTGGCTGGTTTTGATAATTTTTTAAAATCCTGAATTCAGTTTTTCAATTATTTGTTTTAAAAATGAAAAATAGCTGTCATAAAGGAGTGTGCATAATCATCCTTTCTTGATCATGGCACTCAGTTAAATTACCGGTTTACTCTTTGGTCTTGGAGACTTCTTACAGTTTAGATGTGGTATTGCCATTAGTAAATATTTGTAGCATCTGTTTGGTTTCCTTCAGGCAGATTAATTTTATTTTCTTTTTCAGTGGTGTCCATTTTAACTCTCAGGCAATTGCTCCAACCATAGAACAAATTGATCAGTCATTTGGAGCAACACATCCAGGAGGTAAGCCAAAAAATTTCTGAGAAGCACACCTAGCCTGACAGACTACTTTCTAGGAAGCCTTTCCAGTATGTCTGCCTAAAGCAATGTGTAGGCAGTTCTGTTGTCATATAATCTGGAGCTGTGTTCCAGAATGGTCATATTCCTACAGCTGGGAAATGATGTAAAATGTATTGTCAGTTCAGTTGGGACTTTTTTGAAAGTGAAATGGTGAGGCAGAGAGTCACTGGAACAGAGTGGTGTATTCAGATGTCATTAATGATCTGTTGTGAACTGCCAGTACCAGGAAACTGTGAGCTTTGTTGTTGATGCTGTTGTTACAAGTCCTTATGCATGGTCAGCTCTCAAGCATCCTTAGGGATTCTGTATACCATGAGCTCAGAGATTTCAGCTGCCCTCTGTGCAGAGTCTGCCAGGGCTGTTTGCTCAGCCTTGATGCTCTGTGAATGTGGTTATACCCCTGCTAGGCAGGATCAAATCTGAGCTGTGTGTAACTGGCTTACACCTCCCTGAGCCCCCCTCCTGTACTGGGAGCACTGGGGAGGTGTGAAGTCAGTCTACGTGCAGCATGAGCAGAACCAGGACAAGTTTGTTTAACCTGGCTGAACCCACTCTGACTCTTGCACAGCCACTTGGCTGCTCACCATCTCTGTAGCAGGAAAAAGACCATCTTTAAGCTCCTTGTTTATGTATGAAAATGAAAAGTGTATTTCAGGGGGTTGTTAGGCTATGAAAATAAACCAGTGGTGGAACTTTGAAGAGGATATTTATGATTAAACTGCCCGAGAATGTTGAAGAAATGGAGCCACAAACTGGCACAACAAGGAAGAGCATTAACTGCATATAGTCAAGATACCATTTTCAGAGCATCATTTTCTATTTTTAAATTAAGACAGTCCATCTGCAGTAGTCAGGCTCATCCCAAACAGGTGAGTGTTCTTTGTGATAGATGTTGATTGCATATCCAGCCATTGTCTCTGCTCTCTGCAGACAATCTCTTGCACGTTACAGAACAGGATGTATTAACCAGGGAAGGTCACGTGGATAGAGCAGTATCATTGCATAAAAGCCTGTAGTAGTAGATGAATATCAGACTGAGATAAATGAAGCTTGCAGCATTTCTAGCTGTAATATTCCAAGACCAGAATTAGCCTTTTTAAATTTTGGTTCTGACATTAACAATTCCTCTTAAGACAGAAGCTCTGACATCTATGGTTAGATCTATAATGGAAATGGTATGTACAAGAGACTGTAGAAGTAAAGAAGGGTAAAAGTGAGTGTCCTGGGTGGCTTATCATTTTTATTTGTTCTGTGATGGTGGTTTATTTGCGAATATGTAGAGGGGGAGCACTTACAAAATTGTGATAATATGAACTGTAAAAATACATACGTAGCCATAAGTATTGCCTGTGGAAGTGGTAGCATGTTTTATTGCTGCATAAAACTGTATGCAAGCACTTAAAAACATAGTTTGGCATCACGTGTCCTTGTGCTGAATTTTCAGATCTTGTGCACCTGTCATATTCAATTAAGAAAACTTGCACGCTTGCTTCATCTGGTGATAGCTTTTCATAACATCTTTTCGTTTAGTGACATGTAGATAAGAAAATGTATTTATTAAAATGTTGGCCTCTATTACCATTTCACTAGTGCATTTGCTTATTCAAGTTTCCTCATTGGAAAAATTTGTCTTCCATTAACAGCCTACTTAGCAGAAGTAAATGCTCTGTATTAAGCTGCCTGTCACAAACAGTTTGAACTGTATTATGCAACTCAAGTTTTTGATAACTCTTTCTTAACTTTGTGTTTCCTGAAGCAGAAAATGTGAAGAACCAGAATCGTTTTCATCATGTGGGGTGGGGATGGTGCTGGTGTTTTCATGTCCCACAAAAATTGGAGCTGGGGTGGGAGGAGAAACCTTCCTCTTAATGTGACCAAAGAACCAAATGCTAGTTTTCATGAATGCAAGGAATCTAACCATCCCTTTACTTCTCTGTGCTAATACTCCTCCAAACCCCCAGTGCAAGCCCTTTAAATGTATTTTGTTTTTTATCTCTGTTAACCTCCGCTAGAATTTCACTCAAAATGTTGTCTTTCACTTAAAACCAAGGTGGTTGCAGCAGAACTTTCCTGCAACAGGATACAGTGGTAGTTTCAAAATAAATTTCAAAAGGTTAGCAACAGTTTTGTGTTGAAACCAACCTTCAGTGAGCATTTTTGGTTTTGCCAGATCAGTGGTTTTAAAAACCAAGAGTCATCAGAAATATCCACCAGCTTCATTACTTTTTGGCTAATGTTAATTTGAAACAGGACAGTATCTTTGTCATGGGGCTTATTGAAGTGCAACCACTTTGGAGGTCAACAGCTCCATCAAAGCCAAGACTTTTACCCCATATTTCCATGATTCTCTGACCTGACCTCCTGCTGGGAAGGACTTGCTTTTGCCAGCGGCTCTACTGAAAACCACATCCTGTGCTGAGTCCTCATGAATGTGGTTCTGTGCCCGAGTGCCATTCAGCAAGGACCAGGGCTGTGGGGTTGAACTCAAGTCATAAGATAGAAAAAAAAGCCCTCCTTCCCTCCTACCACAGTGGCCTTGCAAGGATGGATGGGGTTGCTGTGTTCTGGGTCTCTAACTCTTGGACTTCAGCAGGGGCCCAGACTCCCCTAAGGTGCCAGAAAAGTCTTGTGCTTGATACCAGTTAGAATTGACTTTTGGATCTGCCTCTGCTTTTACCAAAGCTGTGTCCATTTTGCAGCCTTGCTGGTGTTGGTGGCTTTGTCCTGTCAGCTCTACAGAAATATTTCCCAGCTGGTCATACTCTGCAGCCTTCCTGGAAGGCAAACCTCCTCCCTTTCCTCCTGCCAGAGTGCAGCAGCAAAGAAGTAGTCTTTTTGCTTCTATCAGCAATTTTGAATGGAATTAGCAGGGTACCTGTGTGATATAAAAATTTTAAAAATAATTATAAAAAAATCCTTACCTTGTTCAGTTGTGTGGTTGTGTTCTATGGTTTTGAGGGAGACATGAGAGCTTCCCAAGAATAAAAAAATTCCTTGCCCTTTAAACCTAAGCATCAGCAAACATTGCAGGGGATGGGAACCGATGCGATTTGTATAATCAGATATCACACTTGGCATGACTAGGGGAAAAATAGTTCTCCAGCTGGCTGTGGGCTTTGGAAAAGATGTATCATAATTTATCACATGAGAGAGATTTGTGTAATTTTCCTGCCGACCAAAACATTTCCCTCTCTCCACACGTTTTCCTTTCAGTGACATGAGTGGAAAAGACTCTTAGCCAGCACATTCTGTAGGAAAGGCAAATGATGACTTTTGAAAGTTTAATGCTTATTGCTCAACTATTATTTTTCTATCCTGGGTGGCCTGGCATTGTCCAGATACCTTGTGTTATGTCTTTCAAGTTGAACATTTGAAAGGCACTGTGGGGAGGGAGGGAATAAAATACTTCTTTATATGCATTTTCTCTTTATGCTATGTCATTTTAAATATAACATGGTAAGAAAAAAGGGAATATTGAGCCTTTGGTATTCCTTTGGAAAAGTGGAAGAAAGCAGCTTTTCCTTTTAGCGGGTTCTTTTATTGTTTTTAGCCTCTGGTGTTTTCAAGCTGTCAGCTCCTGTGTGTTACTAGAACACTCTGTTCCCCCAGTGGCTACCAGGCACAGGTTGAAGTTTGTAAAATCAACCCCAAAACAGTTCCCAAGCTCTCAGTCTTCTGGGATTGGTTTTTTTTTAATCTTTCCACAGTCTCAGAAAACAGTATGTCTTGTTAGAGTAAGTACTGGGACGACATTTAGTGTTGTTTGTAGTTGATGTTGTGCAATTGATTGCCGTGAATCAGGACATCTCGTGATGTGGTGACAGCTGGAAGTCTGTGCATGCTCTAATTTATTAGTGCTCTTTGTGGGAGCTGACTGGTTGGCTGCTGTTTTTCATTATCGTTGTAAATGGCCTAGGACCCGTGTGTCTGAAGCATTTCCTCCTTGGGCCGTGCATGAAGCTGATCCGGGCACGGGAGCTCCTCTGGGGAGGAGAGGTGGGAGTGCAGGTCGCAGGGTGAGCTCTCCTTTGGACTCCTGTTCGTGCTGCCCCATGGACTGAAAGAGGGAATTATCAGTGTTCTGTGCCCATCTCTCTTAAAGACTTTCTGCTTAATACTGTACAATGTTTTACATAACAATGAACAGAATTGTTTTGTACTAATAGTGACTATTTAAACTACTTTAAAGATATTAAGGTATAATTGATTGTGTCATGTATAATTGTATTGTTGGGGATGGGTTAGTGCCTGCAGGCTTGCAGAAGCAACTGTAATGAATTTATGGTTTCTCCTATTGCTGTGTTTTTACTGCATCAAATTAAAAGCAGAGCTGTTATGGTCCAGTGTAATTGTGTTCCTCCTGCATTCTGAGATGTAACGAATTCATTGAAGTGATGGAGGTGCTGTTAGAACTGGAGAATTCTTAGATTATTTTGGTAACTCTGTTTTTACTCTCTTTTCCCTTCTAGTGTATAACTCAGCTGAGCAACTATTTCACCTCAATTTCAGAGGACTGTCATTTTCTTTTCAGTTAGACTCCTGGACTGAAACCCCGAAGTATGAGGTCAGCAATCATTCTTAGTTAATGGATGGTCTTTTTGCCTCTATGGTACTTGCAAAGTATCACTTATATTGTGTTTTGCTGTCTTCTGCAAGCAAAAGGAACCAGTAATTCAGAAGGAATTGAACTCCTCAGTTGTGTTCTTATTAATGCTGTGTAACCGTGTCAAAGTTAAAATTTTACTTCCTGTTGACAAAAGGTGTGTGCTTAGGGGTTTTGCTCGCATCATGAACTGGGACTAGCAATTCTGTTGGTGAAAGGAGTCTTCTAAAAATATCAGTGCTGTCTATGCAAATACATAAATATAAAGCAATCTACTGGGAGGCTGTTCTTTTATCAGATATTTTTGAATCTCGTCAAAGTGATTATGCAACTAAAGTAGGATAGACTTCATAAAATACATTTTCATCTTAAATGTCCTTCAGTATGAGTGCTTTTAGCAAGCCAAGTGAATGAGTTTTATTTGTAATGCCTGTTTGCATATTCACCAAATGTTTGGATGAGTTGCTGAATAATTAAATGCGTTACTGCATTCTCTGAAATCTTTGGAAATCCCCATCTAAAGTGGAAACAAGATCAAGTCCTCTGTGGTTGCCTTCAGTACTAACAAAAATGTATGTGTAACTTGTTTGGAAGTGCTCTTAGTTGTATAATCTGTGTTTACCAGTTAAAAAGCATTAAAATAAAGGAGCATATAAAGAGCCAAAACAAAGAAGAGATCAACCAACATGACGACACATGTTCTTTGTCACAGCCTAATGCTTTAGTGGTTGTGGTTGACATGTCACAGGGTGTAACCAGGGGAGGTTGTTGCTTAGCAGTATTGAAGGTCAGTTTGATTTCAGATTGGAAGATGAATAGAAACTTAGTAAGCCAAGGAAAAAAATGCCCCAATGAAGAATAGTTTCTTTTCATGCAAGAGTTCCCAGGGCATTGACGTATGAAATAGCCTAACTACTGAGGAAGTCAATTGTTATACCAAAGATTTGAAAAGATCATAAAGTAGCTCAAATTGGAAGGAACCTGGTAGGGATCATTGAGACCAACTCCCTGCTCCTTGCGGGACTACCTAAAAGATGTTAAAATAAAACTGCTAGAACAGTGGAGAAAGTAATTTTGCATTCTCTAAGTGTCTCGCTGAGTTGCTCTAATGAGGTTAGTAAAATGTTCTTTGCACAGAGTATAATGAAAAAGTCTTCCCCAGGAACAGGGAGAAGTAGGATTGTATTGAAAACAGAGTAGTATTAAACAGTCCACAGGGAAGAAAAGTATTTGTGGAGGTTTTTAGAGAGGAACATTAGAAAAGATTTCAGAGTGAAGTCAAATTTGAATCTGTCAAAATCTGTCAGGTTCAGGGAAGATAGTATAGGAATGCTAAGCTACTTAGCAAAGCAGTGTAATCTTCTGCTTATGGAAATGGGAAAACTATGAAGAAAACTTTGGAGTTTATTGTATAGCTGGAGACTAACTGCAAGTGAGGAGAACATGAAAACCTTTTCTCGCTTCAGGGATCTGAAGTCTGACTACTTTAAGAAGCAGAAGGTATTAATATTCTAGGCAAACTCAGGAAGAGATTTGCTAAGTAGTGGAGCTTCCCTTCTTAATACCTACAAGCAGTGGAAGTCATTGTTCTAGGTTAATTTTTTTTCTAAGAATTTTGTGTGTGTTCGTGTGATGTCCTGCTAAAGTAGACCAGGTAATAGTTTGCATATTGTGCATCTTGTTTTTGTTGACTGCTTGTGACAAGTACAGGGTTTTTTCTGCCTGGTGACAGCAAAGTATGTTGGTGGTCTTGAATGTCCTGTCACATTCAGAACTGAAAGAAATTCCTTTTTCTAGTGCAGTAAGAGTCAATCTGACTTCCTTAGCATGCTTTCTGTATGATGAAAGCACTCAAATCCCTGTCAAAACAGTATGTGAAAGAATGTGGTGATAAGGAGAGAAGAAAATCTATTTAATGAACAAGTTTCTGTTCATCAGGTAAGGCATTTTGGAAGCCAGCAAAAAATTTGAAAGGCTGAAATTAATGCAGTGGGAGACAAAAAAGGGAAGTTTTCCTTTAAGACAGATGATTTCTTAGACCTTAAATACAGTGTATCAGTCCAAATACTTGGGCATTGCTAGCTGCCAGTGATCAAACCAAGGAAAAACTTGAATTCTCGGTGCGTACAGTGGCTAATTGTCAGACTGATGACGTCTTTTGATGAATAAACTTAGTGAGTGTTTCACCCCAGTTCAGGAATCTGGGAGTGGGGGAATATAAAGAAACACCACCTTGAAGGTGGAGTTTTTCTGTTATTTTGCCCCCTTGTCTTTTGCTGAAGACTTACTTGAATTGGTAAGCATATACTGCATCTCTAAAGCGATTTCTGACCTTAAGCTGAAGTGTCTGCTGTGTTGTGTAACAAGGATGATTCTGTGTTTCCACAGCCTAACTTTGCCCATGGTCTGGCCTCTCTTCAAATTCCGCATGGCGCGACTGTGAAACGCATGTACATCTACAACGGAAACAGTCTGCAGGACACCAAGTATGTACGGCTGCTCACGCTCTGCCATCATTTATTTAGTGCTTTGCCATTGCTAAATAGAACTATATATTTTTTTTTTGTTCAGTTTGGGTCTTCTATTAGTTTGGTAATGTGCAGAATGTCTTCAGATACTAACCTCGGATTTCTGTAGGTGTTGTCCTCAGACCTTATAATCAAATGTTGGTTTGATTCATGTTGCTGTAAAATGAACTTGGTTCAGCTGTAGTAGGCAAGTTCAATTGACCTGAAAATGAATTAATTAAAGTAGGGAATATCGTGAATTTAGTAACACATGTTGAGGCTATTCTTTCTCTAAATATTTTTGGTGCTGCTGACCTCTTCCTAAGCAAATCAAACTTGATGTAGGCAATCAGAAGCTTGTAGTGTATTGATAATATTTATGTCCTGGCAGGGCCCTATCAAGGGTCTTAAACTCTCTTGCTAAACAAAACTAAAAACATATGCCATTTGCATAGTCTTCCATATGTTCAGTGTATTTGCAGATACCTGACTGAGCTTACGATCTTAAAGGCCAGGCTGGATGGGGCTTTGAGCAACCTGGCCTAGAGGAAGGAGCCCCTGTCCATGGCAGAGGGCTGGAATTAGGCTATCTTTAAGGTCCCTTCCAAGCCAAACCATTCTAGGATTCTGAGATACCTAAATACCTAAGATGGTATTTTTTGCAGAGACAGTTGAGTTTAAAGGCCAGGAGATAAAGACCTCCTTGGATTACTGCTCAGAAGGGAGGGAGCCTTGTTTATGCAGACATTGTCTCCTAATTAGAAATAAGTGCACTTGAGAAAAGTGCTGGTGTCTGTCCCCATCTGTGACATGGTGAGCTTCAGTGAAAGCACTGATTGTTGCCTGGGGCTCTGTTGTGTGTGAGAGACAGCTCAAAGCCCAACTTCTAGCTTGTCATTCACCCAGGGGAGGGACATAATAACCTAAGAACACGGAATTTCAGAGGGCATATACAAGCTGATATATAGAAAATACTCCTTTCCATTAAAAGTATCTCACTTGGGACTGTTATTATTTTCTAAAATTGTTGAATTAAATTGAGAACTTCCTCAGTAAAGCAGCACATTTGCCTTTGGTGTACCTCCACAAGCTGATTTCATGTTCTGAGCTATGAAGTACCTTGCCAAGAGCAGTGACAGCATCACAGAGAAAGCTCTTCTGCTGCATTTGGGTGATATGCCTAGTCCATGGATTTAGGTAGCTCTAAAAACTCCCAGTGTCCGTTTTCCTGAGAGAAATCTGAGCTGACATGACCTCATAGGAGATATCCAAAGGCTAGGTACAGTTTCTGTAATTCCTTAATTCCTGGAGTCTTTGAAACTTGCTGTGTTTTTTTTTCATTAATGATAAAGATCTTGCATTTGAGTGCTGTCTTGTTCTGCTTCCTTTTGCCCCACACTTTCTGATCCTTTTATTTAATACAATTTCTAATCTTCAGTCTCAGTTACATGCAGCTCTGTCAGAATTAATGTGCTCTGTTCCAGTGAACTGGTACCAGCTTGTTACAGGAGAATTTGAAGGTGAGGCAAATCCAATGCACATTTTGTGTGATTGGTTTCAGGGCTCCCTTGATGCCTCTCAGCTGTTTCCTTGGGAATGTGTACGCTGAGAATGTCGATGTTCTGCGCGATGGAACTGGACCCTCAGGTTTACGGCTTCGCCTACTCACTGCAGGTACTGGAGACACTCAGAACATTGCACTGGTGGTTCTCCTCAGGAAAAGAGGGGTAAACCTGGGTAAATTAATCACAGGTTATTTGTGATGATTTAATAAGTGGTTTCAAAGTGTTCTATCTACCTTACTTTGAACTATTGGGAACAAAACCCAGTTAAATCCTTTTAAAGTTGAACCTGCCCGTTGTTGCATTTTCCAAACCCTGGAGAAATCACTGAGAACTGGAGCCCTCACACATTCCAAGTCTTTAGAATCTGTTTGCAGAAGTGGAATTTGTCTCCAGGTATATGTGTAGAAGAAAACAGATCACTCTTTTCAGTGCATCACTAAAAAACCTCATGACAAACCAAGAAACCTCATGTATATGAGCATTTTCTGAGATTCCAGGGAGCTGTATGCTGATATTTTTGTGATTAAATCTGGAAGGCTTTTAAAAAGGCCAGCAAGCGACTGCATTAATACTGCAGCCTTAAACTGCATTTCCAATTCATTTCTGTTTTCATGTGCTGTAGGAGACAGTGGTGAAAGTGAAGAGAGGCTAATGAGGCTGTCTTTTTGTATGTGCTTTCAGGGATGGAAGGGTGCTTAGAAATTAGGGAAAGATATAACAACTGCAAAGGAGTATTGTTCAGTCACCATAACTTGAGACTTGACAATGTTTTTAAGAAATAGTATTGAGTTGTTTTTAACAGTTTTCATTAGGAGGCTCAGCTTTTGACCTGTCCTGATTGCTAGCTCTATGTATATTGGAGAAACACTTGGGATACAGTCACAATATGCAAAAGTTGAAAAAAAGAAAATTATAGATGAAGAATAAAAAATTATGAATAAAAGTGGAGCAGATATTTTCAAGCTACTTTGCTTCTCTTATTAGAGAGGAAGATTAGGTAGAGCTATCTAGTGCAGAGAACATATATCCTCATGTACTGGGGAAGGAGTTAGCTATAGCATCATAGTTATGCAAATGATTTTGAGAAATTGGACACTTAGAGTGTCAAGTTTTGTTAAAAATGTATTTGCATGAGGTTTAAAGGAAATGTCAGTGAGTAAAATAATTATTAAAGTATCACTGATGTTCAGACAAACTTGCAGAGAGGCAATCTGGACATGTGCTGTTCTTATCTTGGAAGGTTTGTAGAAACTCTTGTAGAACATATTACACACTTGTTCCAGCTCAGGTTTCTCTGCCTGCATATTAATTTGAAGTTACTGTTGCTTAAGAAATCAAGGATGACTGAATTGGATTTTTCTGATTTATTTTAGTGGATAACTAGCTACATAAATAATGCGTAGTGAGGAAAGCTAAGTGTGTATTTAGAGCACATCTTGTGTTTTGCAGTAACTGCTGCTTATGTGTACTTGCATTCTGGTAAATGTAAGATGCTGCATTCCTGAAAGCAAATGGGCTCACAAACTGCAACATCTTTCCATTTCCTAGCACCTGGTAACATATATCAGCAATTCATCTGTGTAATGGCTATTCAATAAGATCTGGTTTTAACATTGTTTGCACAGGGATGTACTTGCTATTGATTTAGTAAGTTATGGGAATCTTGAATAAAGAATATGTGTTTTGTGATACAGTTAATGTGGATGAGGGATTTTACTTCATGTGCTTGACATTTTTAGCTGGAGATAAATCTCTAGCTGCTAAAGCAGAATATTCTAGGGATAGAAATAATTTGTGGTATTTACTGCTAATAGCCACCTGATCAAACTGAGATGGGCTGGGAAACCAAGTCATGTCCATGTGAATGGCAGGGAAGTGAAGGTAGTATGACTGAAACTGGAGGTTAAAATGGGGAACCATGCAACAGTCAGCACATGCCCCTCTCTGATAAGAAATGTTTACACTGTTGCAAAGTAAATGGTTAAATTTAGTTTGGCACTGTTGTCTGAGGAATGCAGCTGTTTGGTTTGTGATAAATAGAGGAATGCTAACCTTTTGGTGTTGATTTAGTGATTTTTCTGTGATCAGGAAGGATGCAGGTAGACTTGTTTTCTGTTCCTCAGGCTGTGGCCCAGGTGTTTTAGCCGATGCCAAGATGCGGGTATTTGAGCGCTGTGTGTACTTCGGTGATTCCTGCCAGGATGTGCTCAGCACCTTGGGCTCTCCACACAAAGTCTTCTACAAGTCTGAAGACAAGGTGAGGGATTCATTCAGGCACAGACCTGGTTCAGTGGTGTCCTAGTCTCATCACAGTGCTTGTGTTTGGCAAGGTCAGTGGAGTTGAACTGCCATGTAGCACAAATTACAAGTGCTCAGCATGTTACTTGACATAATAGACCAGGCTGAGCCATTATATAATACGTTTTAAGAAGCTTTTTTTAAATCTAAATTGATGCAAATCTGTTTAAATTTATTTAAAAAATCAAATTGCATAAGATTAACTGTTCTAACAGTTGTTACAAATGAGAGCACTTTTGTATCCAAATGTGCTGCCTATTTTTTCACTTACAGTGTATGTAAAATAATCATATACTTTGATCTTTTCCTAATGTTTTTACACAGCATCATATAAGTAAACATTTCAATTCCAATAACTGAAAAAGCTGATGTGTCACTGTGCTGCTGCAAGCAGGTGATGGTCTTGTCATAAAGCACGCTATCCTACGTAGTTGAACAAAGGCTTCAAATGAGATTAGAGCAATTTGTTTGAATGTAGAAATGTTATTAAAGGCATTATCTTTGAGCATTATTGAATGCATCTGAAAAGTGTGTTTCTTGCAGATGAAAATCCATTCGCCCTCACCCCATAAGCAGGTCCCATCAAAGTGCAATGACTACTTCTTCAATTATTTCACACTTGGAGTGGTGAGTGGAAAGCTTCCCTAAACAATTCATGTAAACTTCTGGTTTAATTACACAGCAATCCTTTCAGGAGGCTAAAGGCTGTGGGAAATGAGAGGCTGCCTTAGGAGTCTCTGGATATGAAAAGCTGCACTTGACTTTACTTTAACACTTACAAATTTAATCAGCAGCGTTTTATCTCCACCAGTGGATGGAGAGCTCTTTGCACCTTTGCAGTCTCAGGTTTTCTCCTTTTTCTGTCCTGCCTGATGGATAGTTCTTGTTCCTGAGATCCATGCCCCTGTCCCACAGAACTGAGGCAGGTGTGCCATAACATCAGTTGTGAAAGTTTGATGAGCTGTGGGGTGTAGTTAAATCTTCATGTTCCTTATTGCAGCTGTTTTGCTTTAGTCTACATTACTGTAAATAATACGCAGAAAAACAAGACCTCCTTAGAAAACTTGCCAACGTTAGCACATGAAGCTGCAGTTGTGATTGAGTGCTGGAGGAAATGTGTTATTTGAATTTACAAATAGTCTTATTTTCAAATACTGCTTTCATAGTTTGATTCAGTTCCAGAAGGATAAATATATGGCACTCTATACAAGTATTATTTTAAGTAATCTGGGGTTGGTTTGGAGAAAGCCACCTTCCTCTATCCAAATTGCTTCATGTGTCTTTTTTGTCTTTGACAGGATATTCTCTTTGATGCAAACACTCACAAGGTGAAGAAATTTGTCCTGCACACAAATTATCCTGGTCATTACAACTTCAATATGTGAGTGTACAGAACTCATCTATTAAGGAGTACATTAAAAAAACTGAAAAGGAAGTCTTATGTTCTCTTTATGAAATTACAGTATTTTTTGTGAGTCTTTTTGGTGTATCTGGTAACCTGTGGAGGTTTCAGACATCATTGGTAGCATTTTTTTAGTAGTATTTTCTTTTTACTCTTAAATGCCTTTACATATATTGGCAAGTATGTCTTAAAGCAGTGAATGAGGTAAGGTAGTTCTTGGTCCAGGTATGATGTGTAAACTCTTGATAGAGGCAAACTTTGTATTAGCAAGAGTACCCATTTACTGGTAGCTCTGTTGCTGTATTTTTGTTAACATGATTTCAGTTAGTGATAAAAAACTCATGCTTCTGAACATGTTTTCAATACTTTCTAAGTATAAACTCTTTAGAGGAGGAGTATGAGTTAGTGATCCGATGTCTGATTAAAGCAGTTAGTGACAGAGAAATCTTTAGTGCCTATTTCATAGCTAAATATTTCTCCATTCACTCTGTGTAACAATAGAGTAATTTGTGCTGAAGGATTTCTTGTGTCCTCTAGAAAGGACATTCCCGGCTGCTGCCTTTTTTGATATGGGAAATCTAAGTGAGAACTTAATCTGCTATCATAGATTCTCACTTTCATTTTATTATTGACGTGACTTTTCATTAAAGGGATTATTAAGAGCTGTCAGTCTGTGGCTGTGCAGTTTATCTTGGCTTCTCTGTTTTCTAATAGCTTTACGATTTGCACTTTCTAGTTACCATCGCTGTGAATTCAAGATCCCACTCGTCATTAAGAGAGGTGAGCATTTCCCTGCTGTCCTGCTTCAGGGGGCACAGAGTGCTCCAGGGGAAGCTGGGATCATTTCTTGTCTCTAACTGTCCTTCATTATCAGAGGATGCTAACAGTGACAGTCATTGAGACAGAAGAAATTCTGGGTTTAGGTTTTGATTTAAGTGGAAAGGACACTTCAGGGAAAGGTATCAGTTCTCTGCTTTTACTTGCATTACCTCTTCACTTACTTGAATCACACAAATATTTAGCTGCAACATCACAATATCCTGTAATGCTACCACTCTGCTAAAGTCAATTACTTTGTATCTGGAGGCTCAAAATCTGTAAGACAGTGTTAGTCTGAGCTCACCTGTCCAGTCCACTGGTATTTAATGCAATCTGGTTTGTCTGGGAATGAAAATAAACATCCAGAATATGTTGGCTCTGTGTGCTACAGAAAAAGTATGTCTGTTTGTGTTCACCTGAAAATCTCTACTTGAAAAAAAAAAATCTATAATCAGTAATGCTGATTTGGCAGGGTACTAAGATATTCCCATCTCTATGCATGTAACTAATCTCAGCAAAGTGGGGTGTGTCTGAAGATCACAGTGATTGGAGTAGACTATTTCAACATAAGAAAAAATGTGTACTGGATTTGGATTATCCTGGGAATGCCAGAGGCTGCCTAGGTTTTGGCCAGGGATGTTTTCCTCATTCTGACTGGTATTTACTGCAAGCCCTTTGCTGTGTGAAGTGCAATCCTCCTGTGGCTGTCACAACAGTTTGAGCATATGGAGGATTAAAAACCTGGGAAAACAATGTTTGTGTGTACAGGCTTATATGAAAGTTCATTTGTACTTCAGCCAAGAGAATGAGCATGAAAATTCTTGCGTCTAAAATTATTTTCCTTTAGGTTATTGTACTTCAAAGCATTAATTTGTGATTAATTTTATTTACCTCATGTAGCATTATGAATTTATTCTTAATGTGTCTGTTTTTTTGTTTATTTGGCATTTCTAGCCAGCTTTTCTGGCCTTTAGCTTATTTCCAGGACATGTAACAAGTTGTGAACAGATGTTATAACAGGTTAGAAGAGCCCATCTTCTTTCCTCTGGTGACAGTGCCTGATGCAGTTTTATTAGTTCCCTTTTGTAGTTCAAGTTCAGACAATAAATTAAGAGCCGGAGTTCAAGTTGCACAGACACTGAACTCTCAGGAACAAAGAGAGCATGTTTAGAGAGGAAAAAATACAGAGGAGCAAGTGGTCTTTAACTCGGCTGAAAGCTATGTTTGACATGTTTAGTGTCTAGGTTTGGGAATGTGCTGTCAGTATTGAGGAGTACCCAAATGTACATGTGTAAGATGTGTGTGAAAGTACTTCAGACCACCAGCAAACAGTTTCTGCTTAAAGGCTGTAATTGTACGTGCAATGCTGTCCTTTTGTTATTTAATAGGTAGGCTGTGATTCCCAAGCTCTCTGCCATCTTTATTCTGGAAGAGCAATGTTTCAACTGATTTCAGGCCTGCCAGCTCCTGAGTCTCCAGATGTCAGTTTAAGCCAGCTTTCCTTCCAAGTGCAGTGAAGTCTTTTGGACTTAATCAGTGGCACATGATGGCACAGCTCCTCAAGTGGCTGTGCTAGGCCTGTTAGCTTAGTGCAAAGAAATGGAGTTTCTTTTACAGTGGTGTTCTTCCATCTAAGATTAAAGCTTAAGCTTTTATAAAGGTGACACTTGCTGAAAATAGGGATGTTTGCTTTATCACCTTAACTGGCATTTAGTCAGTGATTACTGACAATTCTGATTGCTAGTGAACGCTGATAAATTTGTATATGACCTGATGTAATGCTCCTGTGTCTCCTGCTATCTGAATTAACATGCCAAAATAAAGGATTGTGTAGGGGACTGTTCAAGCTTTATATAGCTTAAGCTTGAGCAGTCTTTCTGTTTTTGTTTCACAGATAGTGCTGACTCACAGACAGAAACATGTACAACATACAGCAAGGTAAGCCTGTGCAGAACTAAGTGTTTTCCTAATTTTCTTAAACCACTGAAATGATTCATGCCAACTTTACAATACACTTCAAAGAAATTACAGCAGTGATATCATGTTGTTTTAAAGTGGAATAGTAGAAGGCCAACAGTTAGTGTGTATCTTGTGTTTTAAATATTTTGGTATGTTAAAAGATTGAATTCATCTGTAATAGCACACTTCAAGTAAACTAAATTACTACGTTATGGCATGGCTTGCATTTTAACACAGCTGCAGTAGAAATAGTGAAAAAAAGTGATAGGGGAAAACAACAGCAGTGGTGGCTGAATGTTACCTGGAGACATGTTCCTAAACAAGATTCTCACAGAGCTGTTGTACTGAACATAGCTCTTGAAGATGTGTACTATTTAACAAGAGAGTCCAGTGCCCTTCCACTTTCTTCTGAAGGGCACCAGTAATGGGATGTTTCTTAGGCAGCAGCCTTTCAGAAATGTCACTGCCAGTGTGACACCACCTGATGACAGCAGGCTCCTTGAAGACTCCACAGCCTTCCCACATAAATGAACTTCCCAGCTGGGCAGTTGCTGCTGCATATTTGACAGCTGCATTGAGTTGAAAAACTTCAAAAACTGTTCCTAAGTGTCTCTGCAGTCAACCAGGGTCAGTGCTGCTCTCTTGGTTCCTGGGGTGCCAAATGAAGGCTTTCCTTGGTGAATTTTGAGTCCCATACTGGGAAGAAAAATTGGAGTCAGCAATCTGGTAGATGCCATTCTATACTTTTTGATTTGAATTAACTTACTCCCTTCAGTGCTTTGATTTATTTCAGTCTTGTGTGGGAAACTGCAGCTTCTTGGAGTCTCATTCAAGTGAGGAAAACTGTTGGGACACTTCCCAATCATTAAATAGTGCAGTTTTCCTCTTCAGTATTGTTAATTCCTTTTCAATTCCTTAAATCAAGGAAAGACTTTTGGGAGAGGTGGCAGTGGTGCTATTTTTCCTCTCTGCAAAGGTGTGTTAGAGGTTATTTTGTTGAAGTTTCCCACAGCTGCTTTTGTCTTTGAGGTACCCCTAAAATGCCATAAGACTTTCCAGTTACATTTTATTTGTAAGTCCCCTAGCATTTTTTATATTAATAATTCTAATTCCAAACTAGTTTTAGATAAAAATGAGAATATACCTCAAGAGAATTTACTAGTCCTAGCAATGGATAGTTCCATTATTGAATATGGCTCCAGTCACAAAATACTTCTGTAAATACAACCTCAGGTTTATTTGACAGATAGGTTTGTCACAAACAAATGTGCATGGCACTTCTCCTAGATAAAAAGAAGAGTTTTCTTGTGCCTCATTTTAACATAAATTCATTGATGTATTTACAGTGGGACAGTATTCAGGATCTGCTGGGGCACCCTGTAGAGAAGCCAGTGGTACTTCACAGGTAAAAATCTTTTTTTTCGCTTGGCAAGGACTGGGTGGACAACAGAGGATGAGGAAGAGTGTTTATGGCACTGATTACTTTTGTACTGCTTTGCTGGTTAAAGTTTCAGGGTTTTTTGGCCACTAACAAGATGAGATAGCTGCTCTCGGAGGAAATAAACTGACATGCTGAGTGAAAGCATTTCCAAAATTCCTTGAAGTGCAAAATCCAGAGAAGATCTCAGAGAAAACAATACATTAAAGTCTCTTTCTTTGAGTAATAAAAAGTGCAGTTTTTATACTTCTTATAAAGTATTTCAATAACATGACATTATATAGCACAGTATATATGTATATGATAACATATATAGCAGCAGTCTGTCTGAAGAAGCTTGTCTTTTATGAACATATGTGGTTCTACAGTTTCTTTAGGCTGACCGAAGAGAGACTAGCCCTTAAATTTGCTGTGTTTCTGCAGGCATTGAGGTGGATACTGGGTTAAGTGGGCATTATCTGTTTGCAGAATTACCATTTTATAATGAAACCATGATTTTTATCTCAGGACAAGCATAAGTGATAGGTACTTTGCAAATACCACAGCAATTTCAGATAAATTAATGTATTTTTATCAGACTTTCACGTGATTTTGACTTTGATTTTTTTCTTTTTTCCCCCCTTAATCATTGTGCCCTGTGTTCCTCTTTACTCCTCTGTTATACCAGTGAGATGATTAGAGCAGAAGCCATGTGAATGAAGTAAAGCTAAGGTGAAATAGTGATGACATAGAGCCCTTCTATTTTTTCCATCTGTGTTGTAGAGAGTAGTTCAACCAGAGAGCGCTTTACTGAGCACATCTCAAATGGCTCAGGCATGCAATTTGAAAAACTGACCAGTTTACAAGAAAGGACAAAAGGTAAATATTCATTAAGGGTTTTTTTGGCTGTAATCTAAAATTCATTGCAGTCAACAGAAACTGTCAATGTACAAGCCAAAAATACCAGAAATAACTGGAAGAAAGGTGGTACATAGATCTTGAAAAATACGATTTAATAAAACTTGGATTATTCTATTTCAGCATCATGTAGGTTAATCATCTTAACATGCGAAATCCAGTTGATTAATAGACAGTATATAATAAATATAAATAATACACTATATATAGTAAATACATATGGTAGAGGTTGAGACACAAAAGGAAGGATCTTGCACAAAAATAATGTGTAGTAAGTAACATGGTGCTTCTCTCTTCCTGTGTTTCTGGGGGTTTTTTAGGGTTCCTCCGGTTCAAGTTAAGTGCAAGAGAGTTTTCCTGTAGAGGTCACTAGTGGCTTTTTGATGACTTTATCCCCAAGTGTTATTAATGGCTCTGCAGCACCAAGCAGAGTTTCCTTTGGCTCACTTGGAGTCTAGCAATGGTGTTGCATAATGTAGAGTTACTTTCTTTTGATGAAAGCCATGATAAAGATGCTGTAATTCACCTTATGTTGCTGAATAGTTATTCCTTTTTAAGATATTCCTGATCCTCATGTACCCATTTTAAATTTTTTTCCCCTCTTCTCTGTTCAGGTCATCATCTCCGAACAACACTAACCCTTTTGGGTCAACCTTTTGCTTTGGACTGCAGCGAATGATCTTTGAGGTTGGGAAAAAACCCTTTTATTTTTATCTGAGCATGGGAAGATGAGAAGTTTGCTGTTACTATGAGTGGCTTCTTAATTCCTATTGCAATAAAACCCAGTGCTTGGGAGTGGTATAATTTTAGTGCCTGTTGGCAGAAAGAGGGGACTCTGCAACCTCTTCTCTGAGGTTGTACATTTGCATGTTAAAGCTGAAACTTCAAGTTTGTCACCTGGAACTCACGCTAGCAGGAGATATATTCACGTGGTTGGTTGGAGCAGATGGTGGTGTGTCATGGAAATCTAAGAGACTGATTTTAGGAACCAGCCAAGAGCTTGTTGCTGTCATTTGTTGTTTGGATTTCTTCCTTTAGGCAGATTACTTCTGTATTCACCATTTTAATACTACTGCTTTTCTGTTCATTGTAGCACTTCCTTTAATTTCCCTTTTCCCTGCTGTGCTTTTGCAGGTGATGCAGAATAATCACATAGCTTCTGTTACTCTGTATGGCCCCACACGGCCCAGCAGCCAGTTGAGAACGTCGGACCTTCCCCAGTGAGCATCCCCTGCAAAGTCAGCTAATCTCAATGCTACAGAATTAGTACAGCGTGCCTTGATTTGCTGCCACTTATAATATGGAAAGCACGTTATGATTTTATTTTTTTTTCAATAAGCCTTTCCACCCAGGAACGGTGTGGAGAGGAAATTCTCTCAACCCTTCATCATGGGGCATGGAACTGTTACTGTTGATGGAGGAAAGCAGCTTAGGTGCCTGTGCCGTCATTTATTACTCTCCATTGCCCTCATCCTATGCAGCACAGACCTGAAGAGACTGTCCCTCCTTCTCAGCTGGCAGAAGGGGGAAATGGAAGAGGGGCACATAATGACTGCAAGAATTAGAAGCACAAACTTTCTGAGCCTTGGAGCATCTGGAAGCAGGTATTGATTTTAGTCTGTTTGTGTTACTGTATCGATGTGGTGGTCACATTTTAAGAAAACGTGTGTGTATATATATATAGATCTAAACACCTCGGTATTTCTGTGGCTTAGGACATTGTACCAAGTGTGACAAGGATGTATATATGTCCATGATTTCAGGCACCACATCTTTGTGTAACTTTAAACCAAGCAAGTAGCATGTGCATAATACTTGGTTGTAACATTTGCACTACATACACTTTAATTACTTGATAAACGTTTATCTTCAC
Organism: Donacobius atricapilla; assembly: GCA_013397315.1. NCBI lineage: Eukaryota > Metazoa > Chordata > Aves > Passeriformes > Mimidae > Donacobius > Donacobius atricapilla. The sequence goes on along the minus strand of WBMY01011372.1, from coordinate 31,670 downwards.
TGAGGAGCATCTGTGTACTGGGTGTGAGTGGGGTGTGGTGGTTATTTAATGTACACTGCGCATAAAGCTTATTTATACAGTGGATCAAATTTATCCACCTTCCTGCACTAATATGTACTTGATATGCTGATACAATTTTTTTCTGTCATGGCTGGTTTACTAATTTTTTTCGTATGCAATTTTGAAAGAAAAAAAAATTCTGGAAGGGGTTATTTCTATGACTGAATTATGTTTTAATGAAGATTTGATACAATTTTTCATGCTAGTGAAAAATTTAACGAAGAAATAATATTGCCTCATTTGCCTCTGTTCCAAAATCCTTTATTTCTACTCTGTTTCCTCAGAGAAAGAAAAGCTGTATATAATGGTATCTCAGAAAGAAATTCTGGAATTCCGCCATCACCAGGATAACCTTTTCTGTAACTTTTGATGTGTGATTTTAATTTATGCCAAAGGTTTAGCCAAAGACATCCTTGTTGTAGTTTCACCATTTCTGTACATATATGCTAACTGCACACCCCACCCCAGCAGACAGGATCTAGGCTTCTTTCTAGTTGGGAGATGCTGCTCGCGACATTTTATCCCAGGAGGATACTTTAGGTTTCTAGTTCTCTTACCAGTCTTATTTGGGAGAAATAGGTGGTCTGTCTTTGAAATAATGAACCCTTTTTAAAAATGGACAAGAGAAATGTATAATTTTATCCCATTTTTAATATTTTGGTGTCGCAACTTGTGATACATAGATGACAATTTTGTGAGTTTTACTATGTGTGTACAGATTTTTGTAAATATGACATTTTTGTAATTTTAACTCCATGTACAGTGTAATCCTGTATAGTTTATCAATGAATGAGAGATAGGAAATCGAATGTTAATTGAAGTTTTGGATTCTGGACCAGTAGCAGGGATAAATGTGTGTGTGTGTGTGAGACGTTCTTTGCCATTTAGTCTTCCTGTATACTGTGATACTCTAAACAGTTTTGCTAAAACAAACAAAAAAGCCCCATGGAGAATCTAATGGATAAGGAAAAAGTTACTGTTTACCTTTATCCCTAGGTGTCACTCCTGTTGAATCCCTGTTCAATCTGTGCTGTCTCCTGTGATCGTTGCTTGCTAAGAAAATTCTATGCCTCAATCTTCCTTTTTGTTTCCTCTCTAATTTTAATTTCATTTTACATAGCCCTTCTGTAAATTAAATGGAATAATAATGAGCATGTACACTGAAAGAAAAATAAAGAGACTCTCAGTTACTGTTTTTGTGTTAAATACAGTTGCTGGGTGTTTTTGTAATAAAATCATTGATGTTCTTGCTTTTTCTTATCAATTAGTTCTTTTTATTTTAGTCATCTTCAGACATTGTATTTGAAGTATTTGAGTAGGCTGTAATGACTTTATAGCCAGTTCAGTATGTTCTCCAAAGAAACAGCAACTCACGTAACTTGGTGGATACATTAAAGCATGTAAGATTTTGCCCTGAAGTGGAGAAGGGAAATCTTTAAACTGTGGTTGATAGCACCATGGGCTCTGCATTGTGCTCAGAAATGAGATTGTTATGCTCCTGTGGGCCCTTGGGGATTATGGAAATCGATGGAGCTTCAAAGAGGGGGAACATGGCACAGCAGCAGGGAGGAAATGCCTGCAGTGAGAGCAGCAAATGTGAATTCTCTACTGCGTTCCTCTGCCCCAGGGGACGTCACAGAAAAGCTTTGGGAGTCTCCCTACCCTGAAGCAGCTCAAAGGTTAATGCAGGGCACAAGGAATGGGACTTGTTTCCATTCGTGTTTCTCCTGCACTGGCTGTGTGGGGTAGGCAGAGCACTCGGCCCTCCTCCTGCAGCATCCCTTGGTGCTGGAGTACAAACTGACCCTGCCTGCTGCTTGGCTCAGGGTGCGCTCGCAGAATTTTACGGTCTCTGAACTGAGATGTTGTGCATGCTGATTCTTGGTACTAAAATGTGACAGCAATCCTGATGCTAACTTCAGTTAATTTTAATTCATCCTTTTCTAATAAAGGCTCCAGACAAGCTGCAAGAGGAGATAAATCCTTGATGGGATGATTTGAGTAATGGCTATGCAGATGCCACCAATATCCTGCTCTCAAGCATATTGAGTTGAATTTCTTCAGATGAGCGAGGTCAGGCCTGCTGCTGTAGCGTGAGCCCTGAGACTTAGGACAGGAGATGCAGCTATCCAAAGGTATTTAATAGCTACAGTGACTTCCAGCTTGACTTGTAGTGATCTGGTGAATCCAAGTGACTAAAATAGTATTAGTAATTAACAGTTCTCTCTTAACAACCCATTCACTTCTCTAGGTCAGCCCCTTGACACTGAAAAATTCTCTGCACAGACAAAAAATTAAAGGCAATTTTGCATCTTGGCTGTGGCTGCTGGGTTGAGCTCAAAGCATATGGCTTTTGGGAGAGGCAGATCTGAAGCAGCACCAGGAGAGATCGATCATATGGAGCTGCTCTTACAGGTTTCCTCACCCACCCTCTGTGAATGCAGCTCTTCACAACTCTCTTGTCTGAGATGTTTTGATTTGTTTGCTTCTATTCGGACAAAGTCAAGCCAAGCTGTTCCTGAGCTGGTACATTAGAGAAGCGTTGTGGAGCATTTAGGGACTTGTTGGCATGAGAAGTTAGGAATGGGTAGAGGAGACTGATGGTAGGTTTGAATCAGAGAGAGGAACGGGTAGAGGAGCTCGGGGGGACAAGGCAAGGATGGCAGTGTGGCAGGAAAGGAGGCTGGGTTGAGGCAGTTCATCTGAAGCAAGAGCTGTCTGTGCAAAGGGCTGCTCAGGGGGGGAGCAGGGGGCCAGCTCTGCCTCCCCCTCCTGAAGGAACTGAGAGATTTGGGCTGCATCACATCCCATTTTGCCAGGTGGCCTTGTTCCTTGTAATAATCCTGTGTGGTTTGATGCAGATATCCTGCATGTTGGCAACATGTGCATTGGTCCTTCATTTTGGTTTCATATGATAAAACTGTTTGATACAAAGTTAAGTACAATTGCATTTTTAATAAAACGTGTAGTGCATATGATCCCCTTCCAATGTGTGCTGTTTTCCTTTGTAAAGAAGTGAGGAGTTTGTGTGTGTGTGTCTGCTTAGCTTGAATACTGCAGTACTGTCCACAGTATTTCATTTGTTTACACTTAATAAAACTGATTGTTGTGCCCTTCTTTAAGGAGGCGAAGCTGACATTTCTTCCTGTATTCTTCAGGCCTTCAAGCAGTCCCTGGGCCCCTGTGATGGCTCCAGGCAGTGCTGTATAGATGAGTGCTGCTGTGTAATACTAGAACTCTCTGTTCCCCAAAATGCAGTTCCTGACAAGAAAAAGCAATCTTCTATTGCCAGGAACAGTCACATTTTTAATTCTAAACAGATTTTTTTTTTCCTGAAAGAGTAATCATATGGTGTGTGAGAACTGATTCATGTGATCATGATCATTCATATTCCAGAGCTCCCATCCAACCTGTTTAAAACAGAATCTTTCAGCACTACAAGACGATGGTGATTCATCATTGCTTTGGGGCTGGCTGGAGGTTAGGGGCCAGCTGCCATTTTCCAGAAGGATATCACTGGTGGTGTTGCCCCCTTCACACTGACTTTCTGCCTGCTATTAGAACTTGTTAGTCACTTAAATTCTCTAAGCCAGAACTTCTGTTAGGTTTTTTTGCTTGGTGGCTCAGAATGTACACTGAGAGTAAATCTGCATGTGTGAGTCAGTGTGGCTCTTACTTCGAAAGAAATGTTATGTCCAAGCCCTCTCTGCTTGCTTTCTCCAGAGCATTTGGGCGAAGACCAAGTTGTCAGATTTGGCACAATTTCACATGGGCTGGTTGTGTTCAGAATAATTTTTGATGTTATGATGCAAGAAACATTATTCCATGCTAATTACAATTATTCTGTGTCAACTTTTGCCCGATAAACGCCTTTTTTTAAACCTTGATTACCCCAGTGCAAAGCCCCCTCCTCTGTGCCTGGCTCTGTCAGACACAATCTGACACAGCCCATGTAGCCAAATAGATACCTCAGTGTGTGTCTGAGGAGTTAAAATGCTGGTTTGTTCTTTTCATGTAAAGTGTGAACCAGGTTGTTTCAGAGAGAAGGTAAGGCTGAAGTAAAACAAGGGGAAATAAAAGATAGAGCTTACTGGAGATATAACTCTTAAGAATTAAAAATAGGCTCAGTGAAGCAGAGCCCATGAAGGAATTGTTTCTGTGGGGAGTGTATGTGTTACTTGGAGGACTCAGGTGCACCTTAAACACCATATTCTTTGCCTATGTGAATTTTTGCTGTAACTGATAAAGCCACTGTTAAAATGTTTATCTGCCAAAGCTTACATCCCGTCTCCTGTGGTGTTTGTGGGGATGTCTATTTTTCCAGCAGGTAAAACCATTTCTCCTCATGATCTGGAAAAAACGAGTGCTTGAAACAGCAGGACAGGTAAGTTGGAGTTTGCAGAGTAGGGCCCTCTCTGTGGTGTAAGATACCATTATTACAGTAACTTTTGTTCTGGACTAGGTGTAATGGTTTAATATAATCTTTTCTATTTCATACATTAATGAATTCTCCTTTAAATTTTGCTCCTTTAGTTATTTTAAAGTACTGCATATCACAATTCTGGAAGCTGGTTTTAAGTGCCTTAATGCTTTACACCTACACTATACATATATACATTCCACTGAGTGCCTAAGTTTCATTCTTGCATTATTACCCTTCAGAGAGACATTTAATTTAAATACTAATCACAAAAACCCCTGCATGATTATGCAATGTGCAGTCTCATCCGCTAAATAATCAAACCAGCCTGATTTGCTGCATTCCCTTTTCCCCTGTGCTCATCTCAGAAAAACTGCAGCCCTGAAATCCTGAATTTACCCTGACCCTTGCTGGGTAGGCTCTGCTGCATCCACAAGTAGGGAGGTTATGGAGATTATTCCACCATTCTCTGCTTCTCTGGCTGTAGACACCATTTGTCTTCTTATCACACCGTGATTCCCACCCAGCTCAGGCAGCCCCCCGTGGGACAAGGCTGTCACTGCAAACCTGTGTTAATGTTTTTCCAAGGTTTTAGCACATGGATTGTCAATAGATGGGCTGGGAAAGGGAGGGGGAGAGAGAAGATTGGGGTGCTGAGTCTGAATGGTTTGGAGAGAGCATTGGGCTGGCCAGGAATGGTGAGGTAGCTGTTTGCCACTCCTGGAGGTACTTGGTTGTGCTCCTCCTTTAGGTTTACTTTACTCCTTACTTTCCCTTCTCATTGCTCAGTATGGTTTTCTTACTGATCATAAGTGTAGAAAGTAGTGAAAAATTGTATTTAAAAGTTTTACTGGTTTTTAAAACTGTCACTGCAGTTGGTAGCATCATTAGGGAAACATGGTGGGCTGATTTCTGTGCTGCTGAGACCTGCAAGTCCAGCTGGAAGAGGTACAACTCAGGAGATCAGCAGTTTTTCATGCTGGGCTTTGGGATAGACTTTTTTTCTCTCTGATCTAATGGTCTTTCAGCACTCCCCAGGGCATGTTCTCAGTGCTGATATTTAGTGAAGGTTCTCTTGAGCCATTTGATTACTTTGTACTGTTTGAGTTTGCTGTTGAGGTTTGCTTCTGAGAACCTGCTGTAGAAAAATAACTAAGCTGCAGACAGGAAGCACAAGATTTTAATACTGGATTGCTTCAGAGTCCTCTTTGGCTTTCTTTTTTATGATGTCTGAGTCTGCAGTGGCTTGACCAAATGATGGATTTTGGCATTCACCACCAGTTCATATGCCCAGAGATGCACTTGGAGGAGCTGAATGTGAGGCTCAAGCCAGCTCTGCTCATTATAGTGACCAAATCTGGCTACTTATGTACAGCAGGAACAAAACCTGACTGTGTGTGGATCCTTGGGACTCAATAAAACTTACTGTACTGTATTAGTTTCAGGAGTTTACTGAGAAAGTCTGCTTGCCTTAGTGGTAGAACCCACTTCGGATGTTTTTATGTTTTCTTTTGTTCTGGGTTAGTCATGAAAAAAATTGCCAAGCAAAGGTTTATAGCAGGCATATACTGGTGCACTCAATCAGCCAGTTAATAAAACCTACTCAGAATGTCATTCTGAAAAGGATGGGTTTGGGTTTCTGCAATGCATCAGAAGGGTTGGTAGAGGGTCCTTCCTACCAGTTCTCATACACACCTGGGACTTCAGGATCTTCTGAAAAGACTCTCATCATTAAGGAAACAATCTTCAGCTTGGGTGAAGTCGAAGCCTTTGCCTACTATGGTAGTAAGTAGAATTCAATAAACTGCAGGGGTTGCAGCACAGCTCTGAGCAGTTCCCTAGAGCATTATGCTCACATATGGCATCTGGGAACTTCCAGCTCAACTGCAGAGGCAAATGGAAACTTAAAGCCAGGTCAAATAGGCCATGCAGCAGAGGCTGGAGAACAAAAACAGTTGGATCTTTCATCAAGAGAGACTCTGGTATTCACTGGATAAAAGAAATAAGCTATTCTATAGACTAAGATAATGGAGTAAACAGTTTACTCTAGTTCTGTTTCTGCCATCAGGGTGTGTGCTGGCACGGACTCTGTCAACACAGATCTTGAACAACAACTTTGATCTGGGACAAAACACACTCATTTTAATGCTGTGTTGTGGATAGATTGCAGATCTGAAGATGTTACAGAGGGAGGAACCAATCTCTGCATCTTGAAATGTAAAAGGAAACACAAGGACTGCTGAACCTGACTAGCTGCCTTATAGGAATTGCAAGGTAAACTCTGTTTATTTTTCTGTCGTTGCCATTAAATCAAATCCAGCATGAGGAAAGACTTACCAGGTTATCCAAAGTTATGAATAATGTATTTTTCATGTTACTGTCTTCATGAAAAATTCCTGTGGTTTTAGTCTTACCACATGTGTGCAGGTGTACTTGACAAACTCACTCTGATAACTAGAAGCACATCTGCATGCTGTCTTTTAATGGTATAAATATTTTCCCAAACTGTGAACTACTTACAGGTAATACGTTTCTGTACAGTCTCATAAATACACAAGTATTATGTAACAATACACATGTTGGCAGGGGCAGGGGTGACTGTCCTACCAGGGAGGCTTTGGCTTAGTTCCACACCCTGCAAAGCTCCTTGTGAAGCTCATGTGAACATTTTGTATTTCAGGATTGCATCCTGAAAATATCCCAAATGTCGAAATCTTTCAATTTCTTTATAGCTGACCTCTTCTAGGAAATACATTATTGTAGGGCTTGAGCTCATGATGAAGATTTTGCACGTGTCGAGCTGTTCATGGTCTGCCACAGGCACTCGCAGCCTGCTGTTCCCCCTGTGCGTCGTTAGTAGCAGTACTGAGCCCAGACTGCTGCGGGGTGGGAGGGAGCTTACACACAGATATGAAATGCAGCTGTGCTGCAGGCTCTGTGCAAGAGAAAGGAATTTTGGGCTGTTATGACTGATTGTAGTTTCCTTTGAAGCTGTGTGGATGTGGCATCCCGAGGGCGTCTCTGAAGGACAGTTTTGTTGAGGGGGTAAAAACTTGTAAAAGAAATAACAAACACAGTATCAGAGGTGAACTCAGGCTCTTTTCCCTGTGAATTTCATAGCATTTTAACCCTGATTTGGAGGAATTCACTTCTGCTTTGATGTCTGATAAAAGTATATTCTTCTAAGGTAGTCTGCTGTTGGGAAAAACAAAATGCATCAAAGTCTGGACTATACTTTGAAAAACGGAGCAATTCAGTGTTCTTGTCTGATGCTTAAAATATTTAAAAAGTTCCCAACTGAACCCTAGAAAGCCCAACAGAAAGATTGCTGTGTGGTTTTAATTTCTTGCAATAAATTTGGATGGACTTTTATTCTGAAGTCCTTTTGTCTGAAAACTCTCCATTCACATGACACTTGCAGCAGTATTAAAAGTCCTGGCTGCTCTCTGCAGCTAACTGTGCTAAGCAAGAGCACCAAGGTCTGTAGAAACCAGCCTAGGCCAATCTGCTTTGAAGCAGCTCCCAAGTGTGATGCAAGCAGCAGCTCTGGGTGGGGTTACACTTATAAGCAAAGGCCAAAGGATCTCTCCAGATGCAAACCTTCTGAAAGTCTGGGTCAGATTGTGAGAGCAATCAAATATTGTTGATGACTTCTGAATTTTCTCTGAATGTTAGTCAGCATAGTGCAGAGAGCCTGAGCTCAGGGACGTGCCAAAACCTGTTCCACTGGTCCCCTGAATCTTGAGCACATCAATAGAGCAGATATTTGATCTCAGAAGAATGATGAAAAATCAAGACTCAAAATGATCAACTTGAAGTTCTTGTTCATTCTCTAAAGGCCCTTTGTAAATCTGCTCCTTTCTAGGTATCTACTTACCTGTCCTTTGCTCCACCAGCCCCACTAGCTTCAGCATCCAGTTTGATTTCTTGTAATCCACCTGAACTGCAACTGTAGGACCTCATTTCAACAGCTGTTTGTTGATCTGTTCTTAGGGAGGCCTATGGAAAAACCAACCAGGCAGCAGTGATGTGATTTGAGCAGACACTAAGGGGAAGGGGACTCAGTTTCCTGTACCCTAGTTACTGTTCGGTCATTTTTTAATGAGTCCAAGTCAATTAGCAAGTTGACAATGATCCCTGTGCTCCTCAGTGTCTGTTCTTACCCTATATCTTCTTTCATTTCTCACTAAATCTCCAAGGACTGCATTTTTCAATGCGCTTTTACACATTGTCCCACTAAGCGCTACTATAATCCTAATAAATAATAATAAATTATATTTATGTTATGATTATTTGGACCTATTAGTAAAGAAGAACCCACATGATATGTATGTGCAAATGTGGAATTTGGGCAAATTCCTGCAATTGTTTGTTGTCCTCTCTTAACATTATAAATAAGATGTGCTAAAATTCTCAGAAAGTTGGTTTGTTGGGCTGTGTCCGTTCCAGGCTCCCTTTCTTGGCTGGTTTGCTGTGTGTGCTGCACTCTGCCTGCCTTATCTGAGGGGTGATGCTGGTGTTGTTATCTGAGCTTTCTTCCTCCATTGGAACGGCTTCTTCACCTGCTTCTTCTGAGTACAGGAAAGCCGTGGGCTGTGCAGCAGGTTCCACATTAGCCAGATCTCAGCAACTTTCAGGCTATGAACTACCATGAGATCTTTGTAAAAACAGGGATCAAACGTCTGTAGGTGTGGGGCAGCAGAAGGCTTAACAATGCCAAAGGTCTTGAATCCTTCGTGTAAAATGGGCTTGAGGTTGATTCTCTGTAAGCACATGCCCAAAAAGACATCATCAATGGGGAACAGCTCCACCTCTCTGCAAGCCCTAGAGAGCTTCCTCATGGTGCAGCTGGAGAGCAGAAACCCTCCTCCTCCAGCGTAGGCAGGGTAGATGCTCAGCCCATACATGGTCTCTGGGATGTAGTATTTGCTCTTCCGGACACGGATGGGACGGGCATTGTAGATGATGTCCCCAACAAAGAGGTCTTCAGTGGGATCGTGTCTCTTGAGGAAATCAACAATGTTCTCGACATTGACAAAAACATCAGCGTCACCTTTAAAAATAAATTTCACGTTGTGGCAGAATTCAGCAGCCCAGCTCAGGAAGTGGATCTCCTTCAGGGTCAGGTTGAAGAAAGTGTCCATGAAGTCCCAGAGTAAAATGTCCCGGTATGTCTGACTCTCCTGGTGCATCAGGGTCTCCCATGTTGCCAGCACTGTCCTATTCTTTGGTGTTCCTAGGAGGAACACTCGCTGGATCTGCTCCCCATTCACCAAACCCTCCCTGCCCCAAGTCTTCCGGACAATCTCACGCCTGTCAAAGTCTTCAACTACTGATTTGATAGCAATGAGCAGAAAGGGACCTCCTGGTGCTTTTTGGCATTTCCTGGGCTGGTTAATGAGGAGATTGAAGTTCCTGTTATCCTTGTTTAGGAGGTAGAGCTTAAAGTTGAAGGCAGAATCAGTCAGCGGGGGTGGAGTTGTAGTTTGGACCCTGGTTTTGGCCACTTGTGTTTGTCTCAGGACAGGGGTAACTTGGGGTCTGGGTGCAGTTGCCTCTGCTGGCATCAGCCTCCGAGGTGCTCTGGGATTGGAGAATATTTTTGGTGCTACTCGAGGCTTGTTGTGTGTTGGCTCCTTCTTTCCTGCCGGGACTAAATGTTCCATTTGGAAGTAGAGCAAAGAACAAAGTGCTACCAGCAAGCAGAGGGTACAGATCACATCCCCTTTGAGGCGAACTCTCATTGTCCCTCCAGTGTTCCTGGGACTGTTAAAAGTTGTGTTTGAGCTGCCTGGCACCCCTGTCCATCTGTAAATAAACACAGAGTGTGCCAGCAGTGAGCATTTGGCAGGCAAGACTAACTGAAACATCATTTAAAAACCCAGCGGCAAAGCACATTTTAGTGACACAAGCATGGAGATGTTGAGGAACTACTCATCAAAGGCACACAGGGTTGCAAACTTACTGCTCATCCCAGTGCCAGCTCTGTGACTTGGTTAGTTCAGTCACTAAGCAGTCATCCATCATCCTGAAAACCACTCTAAGCACAGTGCAAAATCCTGCATCCCTTACTGCTGGATGTGTTTTGTCATTTCAGACATTTCATTGGGAAAAACAAAGTGGAAAATGATGAATGATGCCGTTCTCCAATAAATAATTACCTTTTTTTTTTTTCTAGCTTGACAACCATTACTTGCAGCTTTTACCCTTTTTGACTCAAACCAGGGAGGCCCAGAGCTGACTGCTGAAGGGCAGACTCTCCAAGGCAGTGTGTTGCTGGTGTTTCCCTGCACACGGAGCCAACTTTTGTTAAACCAACTGTGATTTGTATTCAAAATGAATACATTGGGTACAATCTAGAATTCACACAGGACCTTTCTCGTGCCAGTATTCTTTATAAAATATTAAACCATTATAAGTAACTTCTATTAATAAGGTTGGAAGGGGCCATGGGTGTTTTTCGTCTGCCAAATCACCCTAATCCCTAAGTGAGGGGTGGGGAAATAAATCCCAATATGCAGAAGCAAGACAGAGCATGGTGTTAGGAAAATTTTGTTCATTTATGATAGATGAAGCTGCCTTTTGAAATACAGGATTTTTCCTCACTTACACTTTTCCTGGTGATCTTCTGTCTTATTTGATTAGTTCTTCATCTGCAAACAAAATGAGAATGAAAGAGTTGTAAGAAGGCAGCAAGCAGCAGGTAACCACAGTTCAGGGAAAGAGCTGGTTGTGTGTCTGCAGCTGCAGCAAAGGCAGGTCCTTCCATCACCCTGTAGGTGCAGCCACAATGGCAGAGCTGGACAGAGGGATCCCGCAGCTGCTCCAGGAGGAGGTGAGTGACCATCATCATTCCTACCATCCTCAGCAAGAAGGAAGTTGAGCCCCATCCAAAAATTTTTCCACAAGTGCACATAAGTATTTTGTACACCCACTAATAATGTATCATGTTCATATGTGATTTGTGGCTCTCTCTTGCCTGTGCTGTACTAAACAGGAGCTGCCTTGTATTAGCTGAGATCATATCCAAAGATGACTTCTGGGATAAAAAAAGCTGGAGAGGAACTTTTGACAAGGGCATACAATGATAGGACAAAGTACAAATGCTTGGTGGTATCGGTTTTCAGCAAATCTCTTTTTACTGTCCTGGATTGGATCACCTGCTAATTGTTCATTAACCATCAATTTTGTATCAGCCATAATATTAAGTTTTCAAACTCAAAATTAGATTGACGAGTCTGTTTTTATGAAGTAATAAAACAGTGACACGTGTGGTATCTAAGCAATATTTCAAGACTTATGAGGAAGAAAAGTTATTACTTGAATTATTACCAGTTGATTTCTTGGCTAGACCCTTTAAAATTCTTAGATGCACATTATTTGGACATCCTTATTTAAATACTGTGCTTTTTCATTACTGGTTAACTTCACCTCCAAGTTACTGTTGAGAGTATTTCATCATCATATACTATTGCGTATCTTTTTTCCAAGTACAGCTCCAAAATGTTTACTGGCCTTATCCGCTTTGTCTCTATTATTTATGAAGTCATTATTCTGGAAAACAGCATATCCATGCCTTGGTGTAAGGCTATTTGCATTCCTGGTAGATGTAAAAACACTTTGGCCTTGTTCTGATGACTATTTTTTTTTTCCTTAGGCCCTGTTTCTTGCCTTTTTCTGCCCTCTGATAGAGGCTTTTCTTAATTTGTTAGCTTTTTTTGCTTACCTTTCACTCCTAGGCAAGGCAGACGTTTTCACTGGCATAACTTCAATACTAATAGCAGAATTGAACAATTTTCTCAGATCTCTTGTAAATTTTTGTTCAAATGTTTAGAACATTCAGGATCTGTTTCCTGTTTATGTTCTTTCTGCCACGTGGCTTGGCTCATAACTACGTTCAGCCTGATTAAACAGTCCCTCCTGACATGTACAGGACGTTGGTTTGCATTTTATGTCTGAAGTCCCATCTCTTTCTTCACAGTAATAGCAAATTTCTTCTTCCTTTTCTATGCAAAAGTTTGATCTCATTTCAGCTGCCAGGCTCCAGATGGTAATTAAGGAGCTGGATGAAAATCCTGGCCTTTTTCTGTGTTTAATGTTATCGACGAGGGTTTGGAATAAAATGTGTGTGTCATGAAACTCTTAATTTCCATGGCTTGCAGATTTATACTGACAGCATCTCAGAATCTGGCAATAAGTACCCTTGGAAAAGCCAAGAAAAACCCTGGATTGTTACAAACCTGGGCTGATAGCCCAGATTTTCCTCTGTGTTTTCTTTTATTGAAAGTAAAGGATCTGAAAGAGTGATTTCCATGCTGAAATAAAACAGTTCAGCGCTGAATATAGACCTCTCATTTTCAAAAGAAGTTGCCAGCCCTTGAAGTGATTCCTTGATCTAATTATATGGATTTTCCAGTCTTTGTTAGGTATTTCCTTCTTTGGAAGGAAAATACCCTTGATTATTTTGGTGGTGTAAGCTCTATCCATGGATGTCAGTGTGGGAAAAGCTGTTCTGCTCTTGAATATGGAGGGACTGATGATTCTGGCAGACGCTCTGGTATGTCCTAAAGCCAAAAGGATTATTCATCCACCTTGACACCAGGGGAAAAGAATTACAGGGCTATCAAAGTGAGCAGGAAATATCTGATGCCAAATGAAAGAGAAGAGAGCACAGCAGTGTTTCTCAGCACAGCACATCCCTGAGTGTCCGTATCTGAGGCAGATGCACCTCTGCTTCCTATGCTGCTGTGGGGAACCTCCATCCGACCTGTGAAATGGAGCTGGGCATACAAACTGCTGCATTACTCAGGGCCTTGAGGGATGGCCTGGCTGCCAGCACTGCCTCTTGTGTCCTCCAAGCTTGGAAAACCAGGCAGCTGTCCCTCTTTGTGTTGGCTGTCTGGGGATGGATACACAGGGGTGTAGAGTCTAGCTTGATGAGGTCTGAATGGGATAATGGGGTTTGTCTCCCCAGGACAGCAGGGTCCTGGGGAAGGCTGGGGATGTTGCATTCTGGGCTGAGCACCAGCAATGTTAGAGGGCTGAGCTGGGCAGTAGGAAGAGGCTGACAGGTCCCATATCCATGAGGTGGCAAGGTGAGGAGTCCATAAATAAGGAATGAGTTGGAAGAACCAAGGGGGCACAGCCTGCACAGCCCAAGAGACAACAAAAGGCTGGAAAGTTGGAAGTGGCCAGAGCTGGGCATGGTACCCTGATGAACATCCAGGCAGGGAATTTGACCCGTGCTGTTGCACACTTGGGCAGAGGGCCCAGTCCTCTGCCTGGTTTTCATTTATTTGAGAGGAGGATCCTGAAATATGGCCAAGGACAACTGCAATAAAAGCAGTCAAATGACGATTACAAAAAAATAAATTGCTAGCCCTTCATTCCCAGTTGAATGTTGTGAAGCCTTGAGTTCACCCTGGAAATCTTCTTTTGCAGCAATCATCACATCTCCATCACTTAGCACTTCTGGTGAGGGCCAAAGTGGGAAAAAGTCCTCTGGATCCCATCCCCAGATTCAGTCAAGAAGCCTTGGTGATTCTGGCACGCTGCTTTGTGCCTCGAGGAGTGGTTATTTGATCCAGCCAGCCCTGGGAAAAGCAGCTGAGATAATCAAGCTGCAAACATTATGCACTGAGCACAGGGGCACAAAATCAGCAACGAGCTCTGCTGCCCACCCATTCCAGCCCAGCTCACTAAACATCCATCCCCACCAAACAGATCTGTGGGGTGTCCTCAAATCAGCTTGCTCCCTGCTGCATGGGAGGTGCTCCCAGCTCCCTCCTGACTCCCCTCCACACTCCTCATGCTGGAGCTGCCACTGCTAGGTTTGGGTTGGGCAGCAGAGGGACACTGTGTGGCCATGCAACAGTGGGGCTGTGGTTGCTGATGGAGGTGTCTTGTCTGTCTCTCCGGAAAATGAGCTAAAGAAAGTGCGTGGGATCCTGCACTGATGGGTTTGATGAGGTTTTTTTGTAATCATCAGAGAAGATTGTTTAATTCTGGATGGTGGTGATGCTTTGAGGCAATGCTTCAGGTCTGGGATATTTGTTTTCATTTCATGCTGGCTGAATGCATTTCACAATAAGAAAGTCATCTTGTAGCAGCCAGTGCTGGATACTGAGACCTGTCCGGGCTCTGGCCTGCAAGGGGAAAGGTCTGTGCACATGTCCCTCTCCTGCCTCATTCACAGGAATTTTTCCATGCAGGTTCCCTCAGCAAGAGCAAAGAAAGCTCTCAGGACCCTTCTCACCTGGATCCTCTGCCTCGGGAAGAGTCCTGACACTGTTCAAGAAACAATAATGATATACCCTATGCCCATCCTGCAGCTGGGGCTGTGTGAAATAGACGTGTTGAGCTTTATTCCTGCAGAGCAGGATGCTGACTCCAAGAAGTCTGCGCTGCCTGAAGCCCTGGAGGCTGCATCTTCCCACTGACACTCTTGGTCCCATCCTCCAAGCCCCTGAGAGTTGGGAGTGTTTGACTACTGTGTCTGCACTAGTTTAGTTTAAATGTCTTGCTGAACACGTGGACATGGGAAGCATTGTTTTGGGTGAGGAATCACACATTTTGCCCTCTTCAAGCTGCATTGGGCTGCCATCCTTGTCATACCCTTCTACAGGAACCTGAAGTGAAGTACAAAGGCAAAGGCTTCAAGTTCTCAATCTTGTGCTGGCAAAACCTCATCTGGGCTCTCCGGGGTGCCCACAGGCAAATGTGTCAGCCTCCAGTGCTCCAGGGGTCATGTAGGTGGGGTTTGTTGTGTCCCACATACAAAAACTCGCATGAAACAACTTGAATTTAATTATTTAAGCTGGGTTTGAAGTGTTTAAAGGGGAAAAGTAGCTCTGTGTGTTGGAGCAGGGGAAGCTGTGTTTCATTTCTGTTTGGGTGTCATGTAATGGCTTTTATTCCTGCATGGTTTTGGGTTTCTTTCTTTCTTTCTTTGTTTTTCTACCCCCCTACTCTAGGCAAAGTCAATAACCACATCAAAGTTACGGCTTTAAGTGGCCCTGGATGTTGAACAACTCCTCTCCGCTTTTCAGGGTATTTGTGAAGAGGTCTCATTTGGAGTTACAGGATTATAAAGTGATGAATTATTTGATCTTCTTGATTAGAAGACAGAGGTGGCTGAAATACAAAGACCCCTTTTGGCATGCTGGTAAGTGTAAAGCCCTAGAAAAATGAAGTAACCAAAACACTCACTGTGCTGAGATAAAAACTCATTGTATTCAGCTGCTTACAAGTTCTGAAGTCTATAAACAAACTGAGAGCAGGCAGTAGGACTTAATTAGCTGACTGTCTTGAGAGCTATTCCAGGAACTGGGTTCATGAATCAGAACCAAGGGAGCACAGTGAGAGGGGCAGAGACTTAGTGCTCAGCTGCACACAATGGCACAGCTCAGACACTGCTGGCCAGTGCCACGGCCAGAGCACTGCAGCGTCACTGCTGCTGTTGATTTGCTGTAGTACCTGGAGGCAAAAGCTCTTTCGAGTCAAATACTGAGGAAGCAGGTAACAAAAATGCAGGCCCTGCTCCAAAGACAATTTCCAACTTTCCTGTCACAGCTGCTTTTCAGGGCATTTTAAATTTTTTTTTCCAGGCCAGAGCAAACGAATGGATGAGATCCATGCTGCTACAGGACAGGGTGCCTTATTTATCTGCTTGCCCCAGTACTCAAAGATGTGGTTTGATCAGCTTCCCGCTGGCTGGTTCCATTTTATTCCAGTTTCTCCTGTTGGCACTGCCAGCCTTCCTTTTGCAATGTTGGTCATGTTGGACAACTGCTTGCAAATGGCTGCTGCGGTTGCCTCCTTTCACCTTCCACCCCAGTCATTAAGCTTTTATGAAATATACGAACTTAAAGACAGAGGAACTGCAGAGCTGCTGTGTGAAGGCTGTTGAGATGGCTGTTTCCATGTGCAGAGGTGCCAGAAAGGAACTTGCCCCTCCTCGCTGGGGACTGGTGCAGCCCCATGGCAGCTGAGCATGGGAGCCCCGCTGCTGCTGGGCAGGACCAGCTGCCTGCAGGACTGAGCTCCAGGAAAGGCTGGCTGCCAGCACCCTGCTCCCTCGCCCTGCTGGCCCAGCGTAAGTCACTCAGGCACACGTGGCACAGTCTGGGGACTGCAGCTCATTCAAGTGGCGCATGATGCTTTCTCTCCCTTTGGGGGCAGGAGGGGGCAGTGCCCGCACAGGACTGTGCTGGGCCCGGCACCCGGGCTGGGCCCAGCACACGGGGAACACTCCTGAGCACGGCACCACATCTCCAACGAGAGTGCTCAACTGCCTGCAAGGTATGAGAAGGTAATGCCCAATGCCCTTCTGCAGGCTCAGCAGCCTCCAGAGGTACATTCCTGTGTTCAGATGCAGCCTTGCTCATGGGTAGTCTGACTTTCAGAATGGCAGAGGGCTCAGCAGCTCAAGTCACACCCTGAGTGCTTTGGGGAGCGAGGCCCCTCCTCAGTAGGCAAGGTGAGGAACCTGCCCTATCTCTTCCAAACATTAATTTCTGTGGGCCCCAGGAGGGGAACAAAACTTTGCAGGCTTGTGAAGGGGTAAGACACAGTCCCACTGAAATGAACACCTTCCTTTCCCAGCCCTTCCCAGGCTGCACTGCTCACTATCTCTCCAGCTCCCAGACCCTCTTCTGATAAATAATTTGCCCAAGGCACCCCAAACCCAAGTAATTGCAGTGCAGTGGCATGGATATATTGTTACACCCAGGCTCAGATGGGAGAGAGTGTACATGCTGATGTGCCCCACTAATTTCAAGATTATACCCAACACGTAAGTTTCTCAGAATCTGCCCAAAAGCTACTAAAAAATATGATCAGTAACTGCCTGTTTCACAGGGGCTAAATTATTTTCAATCTTTGTGATGCTAGAGAACTTGAAAATTCCCATGTCTTACTCAAAGCATACCACAGCGTAACATGGAGAAGATTCATATCCTTTTACTGCTGAAGAATAGCTTGTAAATGTAACATCCCACCGTTGGAACATGTTTGTGGTTGGGAGGAAACCCTGTTTCAGAGCACTGCAGGCATTGTCTAAAGAAGCCCCACACTTCTATAAAAACAAACATTCAAAGAAAGTTCTTTGGAAAGTAAAGTGGATGTTTCAGGGCTGGAGCCTGCGTGTTTAGAGCTTGCAGCCGACCCTGCTGCGTGTTAACCATCACGGTCCGGGTTGCTGCATGTCACAACGTTCAAGAGCAACAAGGCAGAAAGAAAAGCTGGGAGCAAAAGGAAGCAGTAAGGACGGGCTCCAGTCCACCCTGCTCGCTGCACAACCCCCCAACCCACCCAGATCAAACACTCTTAATAGATACTTACATCCCATTTGATAGCGCTGATCCTGTGTCCCCTCGGTAATGTCTGTGCAGCGGGCTGCCAAGTAGGCACATCTGGATGTAGTTAGTGAGAGACATTCCTCAGCCTTCCAGCGAAGCCGAGGAAAGCCCGGGGGCGCGGAGCAGCGCTGGCGGCTCGGGGCCGTTCCCCAATGGCAGCGAGCGGAGCTGCCCGCGCTGGCCGGGCNCAGGGAGCGGAGCTGGAACGGGGCAGGGAGCGGGGCTGGAGCGGTGCCGGGAACGGGGCCGGAGCGGGCCGGGCCCCGTGCGCAGCCCCAGCTCCGCAGCGAGCGGGGCACGGCGGGCAGGGGACGGAGCCGCGTCCCCGTCCCAGCCCCGACACGTGATCGGCCGGGGAGCGCCGGTGGCTCCAGCGGGACCGGGCGGAGGTGTCGAGAGAGAGAACGCTCAGCCAGGTTGGGGACTTTCACCAGTTCTGCAAAAAGGCTGTTTTTTTCTTTCCCGCTCCCGTAACTTTTTTTTTCAGGAGGAAATGTACTGATTTTTCTGAGCTTCTTTTCCTTTTATACTTTGGCTTTTTTCTTTTAATTCCCTTGTGAGTATTTACCTCTGCAAAGAGTCAATTTGAAAAATAGAGATTGGGTTCAACTCAGGAGTTCAATCCACTTGGAAGTTCGTTGTTTTTTTTTTTTTCCCCTAGTAGGGAAATGATGGGAGGAAGCGTGAGCCAAGCAGTGAAGAGGCTGAAGAAGGAAGGGTCCCTTCCAAAACCTGAACCAAAAAAATCACCGACCCAAACCCCACTTTTTTTTTTCTTTTTGTATTTGATTTGAAATGCTTCAAAACAATTTTTATTTTTATTTGGAGCCAAATCTAACGTGCCATTGCTATTGATCTGCCAGCTGAGTGCAGCCATAGTACTTTCCATCCCTGTGGCTGTTTCTTTGTCTCTGCATTGTAAACAATGACCCTTATTCCACTAACAGAGGCCAAGGGTCTGGAGAGCGCCCAGACCATGGCCACTTTAGG
Source organism: Donacobius atricapilla (assembly GCA_013397315.1). Lineage (NCBI taxonomy): Eukaryota > Metazoa > Chordata > Aves > Passeriformes > Mimidae > Donacobius > Donacobius atricapilla. The sequence continues at coordinate 12,842 of WBMY01011372.1, read as the reverse complement.
AAGCAAAGCTTTTCATTTACTTGTCATAAAAGCAGGTTTTGATCTACTCTGTTGTTTTCACAAACACCTCTTTTTAAAACATAATATAAAAATCCCTTTTTGTAAGCATCTCTGCTTTTTTTGATGTATTTTTTGATTTCAGCTCAAATGTTGTGCTTTACTGAACAGTGTCTCGTGAAGAGTGGGTTCTTGATGGGCCACCCTCGGACCCTGCACTCAGGTGCTGCCGGCTGGAAAAGTGCTCTCCTCATGATTGGCAGCTGCCTGAGCCACAGCAGGTCTCTGCTGAACAGCACAGCTGATCAGAAACCTCAGCCATAAACCTTACTTAGCTTCAGCTCTCCCTGTGCCAACCCAAGGTTCTGTTCTTTTCTTCTGCAGCAGCAGCCCCCGGTTAGTTATCACCCCTGCTCTGCAAGGAGGCAGTTGATGGTCACAGAGGCAAAGACCAGCTCCTGTCTGCCTTTGCTCGGTGGGGCTGGCTGTGGAGGGAGGGGGACTGCTCCCTGAAACCACCAGGGACTCACAGCAGTTATTTCCATCACAATCCCTCACCCAGGTTTTGAGACCTGCCACCCTGCCTCCCTTTTTGCTTGCTCCCATGGGGTGAGAGTGAAAACAGGCTTTCATCGATGTGCGGTGCCTCTGTGGCTGCCATCGCTTGGAGAGTCATGCAGGGAGCTTGGAGGTGGAGGAGTTTCTCTATGGGTGCCTCTACTTGGTGGTTGTCTCACATGGATCTTGCTCCCTGGGCACTGATCCATGGCTGGTTTATGCTTCTCACTGCCAGCAAAGGTGCCATTGGTCCCTCCTGTGTCATTTAGAAAACACATCCTGTGTCAGTGATCTCACTGAGCCTCCTCAGTAGGTCAGCCCTGTTGACCCCAGGTTGGTGCGTCCTTCCAGCTGCTGTAGGGCAGAGCCCTGCTCCTATCACTGTGTTCCTGCAGGCATCAAGCCATGCAGTTGGGAATACAGCTTTGTGGTAGACAAAGAAGGGCTGATCTTGTGATTTTCAAACTGTTTGAGATTTAAGAGATTCATGGTAAAATACATTTCTGCTCAAGTTCATGGCAAAAGGAATTTCCCGGGATTCAGCTGTCAGGTCAGCCAGTGGCTTCCTGTGCAAAGCTGCTGGAGATTTTATATCCCAGCTTCTTGGCTCCCCACTATGGGGCAGCTTTGTGAGAGAGCTCACTGGGAGTGAGGCACTTGGGATTACCGTGGCCTTAGAGGAGTCCCAGGTATCCAACAGCACTGAAAGAAACACAGGGAGTTCCTCCAGGTGCCAGGGGTGGGACAGACCTCCCCTTCTGGCCATGCTGGCTGAAAAAGGCTCATCAAAGCAATAACTGGAAACTGAACAAACACAGAGGCTTGGCTTGGTTTTGTCATCAGAGCCCGGCCCTTGCAGGTGGGACAGCAGCCTTGGCATGTCAGGAGAAACGTGTGACTTAGGGCAGAACCCTGCTGTGCAACCCTCAGGCTGGATGTTCCTCTGGAGCTGGTGATCACCAAATGTGGCCAGAACTGCAGTGACCCCTGTTCTCACTACTGCAGTTAAGTGTTCAATGAATGTCTCTGAGGCAGTTTTCATCAAAAGTATATATTTATTTATAAAAAAGAACAGAGGAAAAAATATATACTATGAGCTTTTTCTGTAAAAGACAATTCCTTGGAGGCTGAATGTCCTAGACCCAAGTATGCCTGGCATTGCAGTCCATAGCTGTAGATGGCTGATCCAGATCTGATGCTGAATATCATGGGAATTTGGAATTAGAAGGTCAGCAAGGGATTTTTTCCTCTGAAAAATAAGACAAACTAACCACACATCTCATACAGGTTTCTATTAGAGATGTACAGCCAGGTCCCTTCAGTGGGTTTAGAATTCAATCCAGAAAAAAAATAGTATTTTTTGACTCTAGGCCTTAAATTGCTTCACTGTTTGAGTCCATCTCCATACAAAAGACACATGGCCAGACTCCTGTCCAGTGTCATGCACACACTCCAATAGGTGGGTTAGACTCAAGAAACCCTCTTGATTCCTCTTCTTGTACCTCCTTGGTTTAAGGATACCAGATACAATAGCAGAGGTTCACCAGAATTTTCAGTTAAACTAAATCAGTAATTTAAGTGAATTTGAGACTCCTCATTCTGCCCATGCTCACTTCTGGTTTCAGAGTCTGTGGGCAGCTGCCGGGGTGTGGTTCCTTCGGGAACAGCAGAAGGGAGACAGTGACCCAGACAGCAGGACAGCTCCTCAATGCCGAACCTGCATTTGAAATGAATGGCAAAATAAACAGATCTTTTCCTTTGAGACAATTTTGTAACAGGGTATCCTGTCAGGTTTGCTTCTACCAGATGCATCACGTCAAAGTATATCTGGTGAGCATTTTAACTTCACTCTCCTTTTTGCTATCATCTGTTTGAACACTGTAGGTCAGCTATACCAAAACAAATCATTCAGATTCTCCTTTGGATGCATCTTTTATTCCCTCTGGCAGACTGAATGGAGACTCCTTCAAATCTGAAACATGGTTAAAACTACAAAAACAATCTGTACCAAAAAAAAAAAGCCCTCTTGGATCTCTTCCTGTAAACACATTTTGGCCTGATTTCTGCTAGTTGTTTATGTTTTTTCTGTTTTAGATTTTATATGCAACTGATTAGCACCTTTATTTGCTTTTAATATTGTGTTTAACTCCGAAACACTACCATCACCCCTGAATTTTTCTTTTTCACAGATATATCTCAGTATATGGAGAAGAGCACCCACTAGTATAAGGCAAATTTCTCCAGCAGCAGTACTGCCCATGGCTTATCTCCCACCATGATGATAATTGGTTGTGGGAAAGGAGGAATGAAACGGCCACTGCTATGTCCTAAACCATACTATGTGCTCGAGACAATGTCACCTCAGAGTATCACTGAAAAACCCTTCTCCTTCCAGTCTCTGCAATGAAGGCACCTGTGAATGCTGTTAGAGCTTATGATATTCCAGAAAGGTTGCCAGGGGCTCCAACACTTAATGGCACTTCTGACAGGGAATATGTGAGTAAGAGGAAATACACAGGCCAGATACTGGCAGACAGAAAATGCACAACGCTTGTATTCAGAAGAAAGCATTCATGGTTAGTCCTCTGTAAGAGAGTAACAGCAGTAAAAAAGTTTTCTGAACTTGAAGTAGATGCTGAATAATAAGACTTTCTCACTTTGAGCATTAACAGCTGCTACAAAAACTAGTAATTCTTACTACTCAGTGGCTGCCTTATAACTATATGTGTAAGTTGTGCACATGAATAGCTGGTCTGAGAGCTTAGAAATATTCATTGCAAATGAGACAGCAGGCTATGCATATGACCTTGTTTTCTTAAAAAAAAGTCATTTCTGCAAAATCAAGAGCAAACTCTCTTGCTCTTAAAGTAATTTTCAAGTTTCTGATTTTTTAATGTTTTAAAATACAATTTGTCAAGTGGATTTCTGCCAAACAGAGTTCCCCAGCTGGAATTTGGCAGGAAAGCTAAATGCTTTGAGGTATGGTTCCACAGCAGCCTGAATTAGCTAAGATCAGCAGCATTGTGTTGGTCCCAAAAGCAAAACTATCAGAGAGGTAATTGCTTCATTTTGGGAAAAGCACTGGTACTACTGGAAGGGAGAGGGTAGGATGTGGAGCAGGAATGGAGATGAAACTGCAATGGCACTGATATAAAATGGCATATAAGGGTGAAGAAGTCACAGTCTTTGCAGAGATGGTGCCTGCATGAAGTCCTGCTTCCCTGGAAGCTAGGGGCAAGATGGAAGCAGATTCACTCACACCCTGAAAACCTTCTCTCCATACCTAACCCCCTTCCTTTCCCTTTCTGGCTCTGTATGTAACCTCAGGGATTCAGAATCTGCAGAAAGCAAGTCATGTTTCTCTGGCTTACATCAAGGATGTGATACTCAGCTCATCTGAGGCATGTGGATCCCAGCTGCCTCAAAGCAAGCCATCTAAATCCTGCCCATCCAGGTCTCCAGTGACTGATGCTCAGGTGTTCCAGCAGAAAGTACAGGAACGTTCCCCAGCCCCAGGAGCTTGGATCTGGGCCAACACCTGGATCTGAGGTTATGTTCCTCCTTACAAATTACAGCTTTGACTCCAGGGAAAGAGTAAGATGTGAGTTGTGGTTTAAAAGGCCATCAGGCCCTGATTCAGAGTTGTTCCTACCATGACTGCTAGCAGCCTGATATTCACATGCACAGACTTTGTGTGTGTGGCCAGAGTCCCCTTCTGCATCTGAAAACATTTACATGGCCCACTGGCTATTCCCACAGATGGGATGGGCAAAAAAGGATAGAATTAATGGAAAAGTGTTAGTAAAAACCTATCAGAAAACCACTGGGAATATGTCAAAGGCAACTGAGCTGCTGTTGTGCTTCACAGGACCCGTCATGCCAGACACTTGTTGCTCTGTGCTTTGTAAGAGCAAAAGTGCAGCTGTTCGGTTGCAGTCTGCATCAGCCATACCAGGAGACACTCAGCTTCTCCCACAGGAATGGAAAGTAGGAGTCAGCCCTGGGGTTTGGGAGATTAGTCTCTTAGACCATTTTTACCCTAAAAATCACTGCAGGTAAATGCAGGCATGGTGGCAGCTGATGCTCGATTGTCACACAGTGACAGCAGTGCCAGGGCAAGGCTCCCTGTAGGTCCTGACACCTGTGGGACACAGCAGGGTGAGCTGTTTCTCCAGGGGCCCAGCAGGCTGAGGCTGGGTGCTTAGGAAGAGAGTGAAGGCACGAGCAGCCAGCTGAGTCTGGTGATTGCTCAGCTCTGTGATCTGAGGATGGCATTTGATGCTGCAATGCACCTGAGGGCAGCAGTTCCAATCCATGCTCCGCAGGTAACTTGCTGATGAGGAGACTTTTCCTTCCAGCACTGCGTTTTGCTTTCCATAGCTGCAGGCTCCCTCAGGCTGGCACGCAAGAGCTAATTAACATATTACTGTCTACCACAGGTAAGAAAATGCTGACAGTCATTGTCTGAAGTTGAGTTTGTCTACATTGTTTGTTCAGTGCCTGCCATTTGTGGTATAGCAGCAATATTTTGCCCTGTGGAAGATTATGGCTGTCCAAGGTAGAAGGACAGCCTTCAGGTGGTGAGAGGTAGGAAAGAGCTATAATACAGCAGGGCAGAACAGATACTCTTGCATGGATGTTCTTTGTTCTTCAAACAAAGAAGGAAAATAACGTAAAATTAACACTTTCACCTTTGTCTTTACTTGATGTCATGGCTGCGGGCAAAAATGTTTTCAATATAAAAATATATTGCAGCTCTCCAGGTGATGGCCCTGGACACAGCCTGAGAACCAGTAGCATTGTCTGCTTCCCAGAGAAATTCTTTGAGAAGCCTTGCTTGTTTTCTCCTCTCCCTCATTCTCCCCTAGGGCTGTCTGGCTGCTTCCCTGTCACAGTCCTGAAGGAAGTCAGGGTGAAAGCCTCTTACCAGTTCACAGGAAGGTAGTGCTCTATTTCTGGAAACACAATGAAATAATCAAAGTCAGAGGTCCATGCTGGCTTCTGCAAACACGGAACCTCTTCCCTGAGCATTTCCACCTAGATGGAAACCTGTGGTGATATTCAGGACTTTACATTCACAGACACTGGCAGCCGTTTTGTACAGTAGCTAAAGCAGAAAGCCCTTAGCAGTGCATTGTCCTTTGGGCTCTAGGAGCAGTCCTCACTGGAATGGAGGCCCAAGAGCTCCTCAGCCAAGCTGACAAGACTGTTTTCTTCCAGGGCCGCGATCAGCCGTGCTATTGTGGCCTTCTTGCCCTCGCACTGGATGAACCTGAGGAGCATCTGATAGGCTTGTTCATAGAGTCCCTCTCGGTCATACTCCAGCGCCAGGTTGTCAATGGCAGGGTCACGCAGGGCCCGGCAGGATTTCTGCAGAGAGCGACCCACTTGCTTCCACTTCTTGGACACGGACTTGGCAAACTTCTGGTGGTCGTCTGGTGTGATTGTTCTGTTGTCTGAAAGGGGCAGAGGCCAGGTAAGACACAGAAGTTTCATGGCTGATGTGATACAGCTTGGGGCAGTTCAAGGTTTGGTCAATATTCTGTGCAGCAGGAAGTCTGAGCTCCCTGCCTTGCCCAGCTGTTCCCTTACAGAAATCCTCCACAACAACAAAGTACCTGGGCTTGCCCCTATCCTGCAAGCTTGGCAAGGCCTATTTTCTTTTTTTCTCCCTCAGAACCATCCTGTGGTTTGCTCGTCCCATTTTTTTTTTTCGGATGGCCACCCTCCTAATTTGTTTTGGCCTTTCAAAGGCAACTTTGTAAAGCCTTTCTGAAAACCCCCCTTTTCCCTACCTAAACATCCTCAAAACACTGAAATGCTGACAGGAGCTTTTTCTTCAGCTGTTTAGCACTGGAGACTGCACACAGCTTAAGCAAGCTCAGAAATGATCTAGCTTATCTCAAGCTGATATTGCTATGTGAGACTCTCTGCAAGCTCTTTGTAGGGACACACCCCAAAGCCAGCTGGTGAACTCAGGGAGCCTGGGCAAATCTGTCTTGTCTGAAAGCAGGGCCGAGGGTACCCACAGTAACTCCCCCAGTCTGATCCAACCTACGGTATTAACTCACCTCAACCAAGTGTCATGGAAGAAGAGAAAAATACTCTATATTCTTCCTTTCACCATTAATTTTAAAATGTGAGGAACCTGGAAAGGACACAGACTCTGAAACATCTGGTTCTGTGCCACCCCAGAAAAGAAAACAGGTTAAGGCCTGATCTGAAGCACCATGGCAATATGTTAGGACTACTGTAATTCCTTTCTTATGAAATGCTGGGAAATCCCTGGTTTATCTGAGGTAGACCCCAATATGTAGTCATGATAATTCTCCCTCCTGGGCTGTGAGGCAGAGCAAGGGCTCTGCTGGTCAACTCTAGCTACTCACCAAACTGTTGTCCCTGAAAGATGAAGGTGAGTTGTGTGGGAAGGGAGCTGCCTTGAGGAGGATAAGGCCGAGACAGGGAATTCAGAGATGAGCAGTCTTTTCCAGCCACATTGTTATTGGTGCTCTGGTGAAGTGTCAGGCTCTTGAGGCCTTTCTCCAGCTCTGTGATCTCCTCATCTGGCAGGCGGTCAGGCTGTAATGCAAAACAGCATCAGTGACTCCTGCCAGGGCCACCACCCTGCAAAGCTCTAGTTGCTGGTGTCAAGAGAGGAGCAAAGAGATATAGCATGAGCTGTCAACCAGCTAAATGAGGTGGTCTAATGGAATTCTGGCTGTAGATGTGTGGATTTGTATCTATAATGTGATATGAAAGAGACCATCTCTCCCCCCTGGGTTTCTCACCTGCAGCAGTGAGTGCTTACAAGTTGCACAAAACTGCTACTAGCCCACGTTTATTTCCAGCAGCCCTCTGCAAGAATTGGGGTGCACTGCAGGCAGCAAGGCTTCTCCCAACTCCCTGTGAGGGTCAGACCCACAGAACAGGGTGACCTGATCCAACAGCTCATGGCCACCCAAGCAGGCAGCTCCTGCTACCTACCTTCTCTCTCTGGCCCTCTGCTCTCTAAGGTTTGTTGTTCCTGGGTCCTCACCAAGCCATTTTTTTTCACTAGCCAAGAAAAAATTAGTCTGACCTCCAAAAAGCAGGTAACAAGAAAAGGAGTAAAGAAGGCAAAGCACATGAGAAGAGTCAAACCTGGCAGTGCTGTGCCTCAATCAGGGGTAAACACTAGTTAAGCTCACTTACAGCAGGTGCCCAGCTCTGCTCTCAGCTGCTGAAGGCTGTGCCCCAGTGCCATCTTTCTGCCTGTTGCACTGTTAGGCAGTGGGCAGACTGAGTCACTTCTGGGGAACTGAGAATAAGCCCATTTCTTTTGTCCAGTCAGCTAGTTCAGCACAGGGAGGGAGCAGCAAGCCACAGTTCACAGGGTATGGGATATCACATGTTGTTTGGTTTGGGGATGAAAGGCTTGAGTTTCATTCTCTGTGCTTACAGAAAAGCAACCTGGCCAAAACATGCTTTTGTGCCCAGTATTCCTGAGTACATAGTGAGTGCCTGTTTCTCAGGACCACTCAGAGGAACCAGAGCTAAAGTTCCAGATGGAAAAAAAAGAGGAGTGGAACAAGTTTAATCATGTCAAGTGCCTTGTAGTGAGATGACAAGATCTCACTGTTCTTGCAAGCAGGATTAGAGTGCCAGTGCCAAAGAGTGCAATGAGCCAGATGTCAGATGAGAGAGACTTTGCCTTCAGAAGGGCAGCCTACTCCTGCTGGCAGCGGATGCTGTGTCCCCACTCTGACACAAGTTTTTGGTGTGATGTGCAGTGTTAGCACTCACTTCCATTGCTCATTTCCAGGTGCAGTTACCTTTGCCACTCTGGGACGAGGTGGTGTGTGAGGCAGGGGAGGGAGGTGCAGAGCAGTGATGGTTCCACCCAGGACTCCTCTCTGTCTGCCTCACAACTGCACTGAGGCACCCTTGTGCTGTCAGCTGCAGTGTCTAGAACTCCTTGTCTAAGTAGGGATAACAGCCACACTAGCTGTTATACACAGAAGCCACACGGAGTTAGCAGGATCTTTGCAGACTGCTTTAAGTAACTCTATTGCCCTTCCAGGAAAGTGCGCAGCTCTTTTCTGAGGAAGGGCAGAGCTACTTCTCCACATTCGAGTTAAGAGCTGAAGGACAGAGAAGTTTGTTAACTCAACATACTGCATCAGAACGAGATTTGCACCCACCTTTGCAGGCCCTGTGCCACTCCTCCTCATTGCTGCCCAGCCTCCCTCCCTCTCCTGCTCACCTTTTCTCTGTAGATGCACTCCAGGCAATGATCCTCATCCTTCAGCATCTTGTCAAGGTGCTCACTGCCAGCCTTCAGCTCCACTTCGAGAGGCACCACGGTTGTGGCCAAGGAGAGCTGGAGGTGACTCTGGAGGGACTTCTGGAGCGCTCCTTCCCGGTAACTCCGCAGGAACTGGCGGCAGTTCTCCCGCTTGCAGAACTTGAGCTGCACTATCAGGTGAGGGTGGCTGCAATGCACTTTGAGCAGGTCCACGCCATTCATGCTGCCAGTGGAGTCTGGCAGGGAGAAGGGAGCAGAGTCACAATCCAGGCATGAGCCAGCCCACCCAGACCCACGCTCATCCACAACAAGCCTCTACACAACATCCTCCTGCAACGGAAGAGCTTTGGAATTCTCTTTGTGGTAAAGTCCTCTGGGATGGAAAAGTGTGTTAAACCAAGAGGGAAGGATTAAGTTCATGCTGCCTTGCCACCACCGATCTCCATGAAGTAGAGTGTCCAACTGAAGATGTCTGGAACTACATCTCAGGTTATTATATCAACACCGCTTATTAGGGCAAGTTTTAAATTTGAGGTTCTATTTCCAGGGCAGAGATGGTTATGATAAACTGGTAGCACAGCAAAGTTTTATAGATGAAAGTCCAGTTCAGCTTAGTCAGCCTTCAGTCCCTATGACTGGAGTTTTACACAGTGATGAAGGTCCTGGAAAGAAACCCAGTGTTTCCTCTCTAGCCTGTGCCTAGAGGTAACTTTTGTCTCTCTGAGCCTTTAAAACATCTCAGAAACAGCTAATGGCAGATTCAGCGACAGGGATTAGGCTGCTTGAGATTGGGCCTTGACTTGTTATTTTGCACAGAGAATTAATTCACGGTAAAATCTAAACAAGGAGAAGCCAGGGATGTACCCTCACATTAGTGTAGGAGGAGCATGAGTGATGTGGAAACAGAAAATGCCAGGACTTCATTCTTCCTTCTCCCAGCAGAATTTAATTTTCATTAGCTGTGCTCATTATCCTTGTCTCCACAGGATTTTGTATGCTGATGATGAGTTCTAAGTATGTGTTTTTCTCTTTCTTTGCAGCAGAGGCCTATGTGAGGCTGCTTCCAGACATGACTGAACCTCATGGGCTGTGACTGCAGAGGGTTGTAGGGAGGCACCAGCTCACACTGGCACTACATCAGGTATTTCTAAACCACATGTCATGGCACGGAGGACAATCCTAAGGCAAGACAGACTTGTGTGCAAGACAAGTGACCTTGCATTTAAAAGTATAGTATTAACAGTCACTTTACATGTTTACTAAGTGGTGTTTGCATGTGGTCTAGTTTGGATCAGATGTGTAACTGACACGTGGGTTTGGGCACCTAGAAAAGATATTTTAATTCACTGTGGAGGATTTTTAAATCACTTCCTTCATGCCTTGTTTTTTATGAGTGCTTATTAAACAAAATTTCCATAATAGGGAAAGAGGGCTGGGGAGGGAAAGCTGCACAGACATGGAAACCTTTATGAAGAGTGTACAAGACAGCTGTAAAGCTGCCTCAAAAGATGGGACTTTGTAGGCATTTCTGCATGAAACCTCAGACAGCTTAAAATTTCATGTCCTTTTCAGGTCTGAATGAGCATGGTAGGATTTCAGCTTTGTGAGCTGTCCTTTAAATGTGTGAGCTGATTCACATTCCAAGTGCCACAAAGCAGCCATAAATCAAGCCTAACTGGACAACTTTGTCAGGCTGCCTGCTTCCTCTTTCCTGCATTTAGAATGAGCTGCAAGATGAGCAGGCCTGTATTGGATAAACTGACTTGGCATGATTTCCAGAAGAAACTGCACAATAGTTAGACAAGCCCAATTAAACAATAGAGTCTCAGCTGTGTGACAGGTAAGGAACACTATGAGAATCTTTTTAGGTAAGTGTGATAAACTTTTCAAATTACTATTACCGTGCAGTGTGCTTGGTGCAAGGGTGGAGAGAGAAATATATAGTTTTATGGCTATTTGCATCTCAAGTCATTTTTTGATGTAAATAGGGTTACATATACCGCAAGCTAATGTGCCTGTTTATATCAGAATTTGAATTATATCAGAATTTGAATAGAAATTGATTTATACTGGCTATCACTTGATTTAAAACCCAGCTTCTCAAAGCAGAAATCATGTTTCTGTGGTGGTATAAAGACAGCAATTAAATCTTCTTTCTTAGCAATTGCATTCTTTTCCCCTCTTACATAAATGGGTTTAAACAAACATTCATAAAGTTGGATATTTCATAGGATGGTTCAAGTTGGAAGGAAGCCCAGGCAGTTTCTAGCCCAATCTTCCTTGCAAAGCAGGGTCAGCTCTGAGGTCAGAATCAGTTGCTCAGGGCTTTATCCAGTCCCATTTTAAAAGCCCTTGAGGATAGAGAATACACAGTCCCTCTAGGAAACTGCCTGACTGTCTTAATGGGGAAAACTTTTGTCCTTCTATCTGGTGTCTACCTCTCATTTCAATTTGTGCCTGTTGCCTCTCATTCCCCATGCACCACTATGAACAGTATGGCTCCATCTCTCCCTCCCACAGGTATCAGCAGGCTGTTGGTAGGTCCCCTAAAACCTTCTCTTCCTCAGGCTCAACAGGTCCAGCTCCCTCAGCCTCTCCTCACAGCCCCCAACCATCTTGGTGAACTCTGCTGAGCTTGCTTCACTTTATTGCCTTTCTTAAACAGAGTGAGCATGAGCTTTCCTTACCCGTGAGGGTGAGGATAAAGAAAGGCGTGGCACTGCACACCAAGATACCAGAGGATGGGTACCTGCTAATGCCAGCTTCAGGGCCTTGAACACACAAGGCTTCTTCTGGGAGCTCTCATAGAGGGCCGGCAGAGCGATGGTCTTGCAGGTCGACTGAAGGAAGAGATAAGCGCTGCCAGTCCAAGGAGTGGAGCTGCCTGCCATCTTCAGCACCCTACAAAATCACACAGGCAAGCTCAGAGACAGTAAGGGAAACTGGCCTGATGCCAGGGGAGTGCTACAGCACAAGCACTACAGATTTACGGGGATTTGCTCTTATTTCTTAGAGGAGTGCTGATGTTGCTAAAGCAAGTGTAATCTTTGAGGGGTTTACTGTTACTCTGTAAAGCAGACCACAGAGGGACACCATATCCCAAAAACGGCAGCCCACAAAGCTTTGCTTTCATTTTCCACAGGAGTCCATTCATTTTATAGTCCAAAGACACTCTGAGGCAGAGTTTCAGTCCCCGTACCTCTGACTGGCTAGCCAAGCTGGCAAAGTGTGAAATGACTGAAGTGCTCCAGGGACCACCCAGCTTTCCTGGCTCTGGCAGGTTCCCATGGTCTGAAGCCCTGCTTCAACTAGAGACGTTCTCCCAAAGGTCCTGGTCCCCTGGTTACTCACAGGGCCCAGAGCTCTTGTAACAGGACACAGGCAGGACAAGGGTAATCGTTTTAAACTAAAAGAAGGTAGATGTAGATTAGATATCAGGAAGAAATTTTTTACAGTGAGAGTGGCGAGGCACTGGCACAGAGAGGTGGTGGATGCCCCATCTATGAAAATAATCAAGGCCAGGTTGGACTTGGCTCTGAGAGACCTGACCTAGTTGAAGATGTCCCTGGTCACCACAGAGCAGTTGAACTAGATGGCCTTGGAAAGGTCCCTTCCAACCCAAACCAGTCGGTGATTCTGTGACTCAGGAGTACCCCTCTGCTTTCTTCACGCCCTTTGTTCTTGTGCCCCAGCAGTGTTAACCCAGCGGGTGAATCTTCCCGTCCAGTGAGCCCTGCCCCATCCCAGTCCCTGCTCCGCGGTCAGACCGCTGTGGGGTGCTTTAAAAACCAGCCTCAGACGTTAAGTCACATTTGTGATCATGGTTATTCCCTTTTCGCTGACTTCTGCAGGCGTCAGGCCGCTGCTGCTCGATTCCCGGCACAGCCTCGCTGGGAGGGGGCTGTCTCTACGGGGAAAGCGCTGGAGCAGCCGCCAGCCCCGTCCCGCCGCGCTGTGCCGCCCGCGGGGCCAGCGGCTCTCCGGCTGTCCGTGGGTGCCCGGC
>WBMY01011367.1:412425-445576 GCA_013397315.1 Donacobius atricapilla | reverse complement strand
GGCCTTTAGAGTAAGAGGAAACAGCTGCATCACAGACAAAGTTGGGGCAATCCACTCATGTAACTGAGAACAAGAGGAAACCTACAAACACATGATGAGCTCTGGAGTTGCAGGTGATTTTGTGAACTCTGTTGTTTCCAAAGTATTAAAAAAATTAGAATAATATTGGTTTGAATTAAGCCAATTGTTTAGGCAGTGGAAAGAAACCTATTCAGAGCCCTCTACTGAAGAAATAACAAAAACCAAAGCTCGTCTATGCCTTGTGCTAATTCTGGTCAGAATAAAAATAATTTAGAAATAAAAAGCTGCAAAACCTGCATTAAACAGCTGTTTTAAATTGTATTTCCATGAGACTTTGACATTGTTTTGAGATAACTAATATTTTTGTTATTTTTCTCTTCCAGGAGGGTCAATTTCTACATTTGTAGCACTGCTTCATGCAGTTCTAAAAAGGAATCGTTGTGCCCCTCTTTCATAGAACTTGATTTAGTGCTCATTGCAAGATAATCTGATACTTTTTTTTTAGCCTGCCTTCTTTTTTTGCCTTAAATGAATCAAAACCCACATAATTTAAGGAGCAGAGATCAATGTATGTACAGCTTTACTAACCGTTCCACTCCATCATAGTCACCACCAATTCCTATTGATTCTGGACCTGCAATTTCCTTTATATGGTCAAAATGGTCTGAAAGAAAATATCAAGAAAATAACATCTAAGCATCTAGCAAAAACAAAATATTACAGTTCACACCTATTGGCACTAGGTAAGAGCTCTCCTTAATCGTAGGTTCTTAATCGAATCCTTTTTTAAAAAGTCAAAAGACAACACAACACTCAGCAGCTCTCAAACTAACAACTACACTGATGAAATGCAGATGAGGAAAGAGACAAGATCATCACAGCGCATTCATTCCAATTATAGCCCAATTATACCAATAGAATTTTCATTATCCATTACATACCTATGTTTGTCAGTCTTAATTACATAGGCTTAAGATGTTTTCCAGAAAGTAACAACTACTTTGGGATTAATGGGTGTTGGCTCCGTTTGCCAGCATTGTGTCCTCCAGCTACACACACACCTTGTACCTCTTGTTATTGTTTAATGAGTATTATCTCAAAAAGTACCTAGAGCTCATCTAAGGTGTGGATGGAATAAACAAGCAGTTTAATTTACATGACCTTGAAAATGATGCATGCACCAGGATATTCATAGAATTCATGAAAATTCGTAGAACCCACAAAAACTACGGTATATTAACATCAAACCTGCAAGGGTAGAAATATTAACAACTTTTCTGCCACAGGCCAGTACATCTGCATTGAAAGTCACCATGATAATTCCCTTGTTCTTTTTCTGAAAGACATGAAGAGACAACAGGTGATGAGTGAACATTCGTGCCCTGCAAACTTCATGGCCATCTTATGTAGAATCTTCTACACTCATCCATCAGTGAAAACAGCAACACTGAGTCAAAGTTCAGATGGCAACACAAGGCTTTGCCTCCTTGTCCTTTCCCCTGGATTCATTTTATTTTCATGTAGACTGAATCAGCAGAAGTGCAGTGACTACATCAAACAAACTCAACCAGAATTTCCAAGTATTTGCAAACACTTTATTTTTACAGTCAAAAGCTAAACACAACCCAAAGAAAATGTCTCAGAAGCAATTGTAAGCTGCTCCTCAAGGATCTGCTTCTAAATCAAATTCAGGGATGAGGAGATGGAAAGTAAACATCATGATTTGAATGCACGTTTGCTGCCACTCACGCAAACATTGCCATTAAAACAAAAAACCCCCAAGAAGCAAAACGAACAAATTCCTTCCTCCAAAAACAAACCCAAGAACCATATCACTCACCAGTTCCTGGAGGATATCATCAGGAACATTTCTTGAGTGATTACAAACAGAAAATGCTGACGAGTGGCTGAAAATTACCGGTGCTTTTGAGATATTGAGTGCAGCTTTTACTGTGGAGTATGAAGTGTGAGATAAATCTATCAGCATACCCAGGCGATTCATCTCCTTTACCACTTCCTAAAACAGATGTACAGACAACAGTGTCAGTATTAAGTTTCCTGAAAGGAAGCCATTTAACCAGTATATGTAAACAGATGGATTAACTCTGCAGCTGTTAGCTAGTCATAAACATGCTGTGCCTGTATTGGTTTCTATGTACCTATTAATTCATTAGTGATATTTACTTATAATTAGCCAGCATGCCACCACATGCTCAAAACTTAGATAACTTAGTCAATTGAAAAAAGTCACTGGAAGTATTATTCACATCCTACCGCTTGCACATATGAATACGTTCATACATCTGATCGGTTTTAAAACAATTTTAATTAACTCTAACACTTCTTTTACCCTAAGAAACATCACTGGGAATTCGGTTTGACTAAATCCTGATCACTTCCTAATTATTAGAGCTTCCAGTAATTAATTTTTAATGACAATTTGCTTTTGAGAGGATAAGGCCAGAAGTTGTTAGTTACATGACAGATTGCCCAGATTAGCATTTAAAAGAGATCCTTACTTGGCCAAATGCAGTCAGACCAATAACACTAGGATAAAAGTTGTGTATTCCTTTGGATGATGATTCAGACCTTAAAAGGGGAAGTGAGGGAGAAGAAACATCATATTATTCCAGAGAATACAGTATCAGCAGCTGAAAACGCTTAAACTACACACAAGAAAAATAATTACAATTTCACATAGACAAATGTGGGGATAATGAGCCACGTAATGGGTATCTTGTTCAGGCAGTGCTTTTTATGTTCATAACTGCTTTCAGGTTCACTAATGTTGATGTTTGTGAAGGAATTTAAGACAAGCAGATTGTCAAGTGTCCAAATTATGATCATAACAAGCACTACATAATGGATGCAGTCTCCCACTGTACACATGGCAAATGATTTACCCCCAAAAGCTATCACCTTGATTTGGTTCAAAGTCTTTCACAGGACAAGTCTGTGTCTGAATCTATAGTTCTCCCATCATGCAGCTGCTACTCCTTTGCATTAGACAGTCACACAAAAATATGCACAATAGTTACCAAGGAGTGTTGCAGGAGTGTGTTAAAGTCATGTAACGAACACCCAAGTCATAGTACATCCTCAGTGTTGCCAAACTGCTGTCAATGGAGTGGCCACCTTCTATTCCAATCAAACATGCAATCCTCCTACTGTCAGAGATACCTGGAAAACACAAAAGGAGATAATTCCAAAGTCATTCCATGACAGATAAGAAGCCAGCACTACAGAGCAGCAATTGTTTTTGTAAATTGCAAGCAATTATAATTTGCATAGAATTGGAGCTTACAGAGTGTGTTTATGTGGCAAATTTTCTCATGACTGCAGTGCACCAGGGCTGCGCACAGCCAGTGGCTGTGGTTCAGAGGAAATGTTGAAGTTACTCTTTAAAGTAAGATAACTTGTCTGGTTGCATCTCTCTGAACATACCTCCTGCAATCACATTTTAAAAATTCTTTTACAAGAAGGAGCTTTACCTTGGGAAGTCATCACAAATTCCAGCTCCTCATAGCTGTTGCACATCCTCTTGACAACATCAATTTGCTCTAAGGTCAGGCGCACAGCATCCTTGTTCTGAGCGCTGCAAAGAACATACACTGACCAAAACTGAAAGAGACATTGACAAGTAAACCAGATATCTTGTGTTTTGACTTGGAAACTTCTGTTTGCGCATAGTTCAGGAGCACACACCAAAGTAACTTCCTGCAGTTTACAAAAGACTTGCCACTATAGCTTTTTCCCCAAAGGCAGAGTTATGGTGCAAGGCAAGAGCACCACTCCAGACATTATTAAGGCTTCCTGAGGCACTCAGCTACTCCACAGTACATGCAGGAAAGCAAATATAAGCTTCCTTTTTTATATATATTGCAAAACAGATGCTGCTGTTTTGACTAAGAGTACCTGAATTATAAAACCCAAACTTTTGAAACAGCTATCATGAAAGAGTGTCTGTGCCATCTCAGTTCTATCATTTTTTTCTTTTCAACATAAAGAATCAAAATCAGGGCTAGTCGCACTTTTGTGGCTGGGAAGGAAGCAAATGTAGAAATATGGTCTGAGCCTCACCACCACAGCAGTACCTACCTGAGCTCCCACATAACCAGCCTGAAGTTTCACAAGGTTTGTGTGGGTCGTGTTGAGTTCTCTTAAGTTGACTCTACTGAGTCTATTTTGGTAAAGTATTCTCAGCTGCAGCACAAAGTCATTGTGGCTAGAATGGAAAACAAATAGGGCTTGTGATAGAAATACGTTGTTCCCTTTCTAACCCAAGTGTAATCTCTTCCACTGTTTGCAGTCCCTTAGACCACTAATTGCCAACAATCCTTGCAGCAATCGATGCCTAAAAGTCACTCTGTTTTTCTGCCTTTTCTGCCTCTCACCCCATCCCACCAGCGAGCAGTTTGGGGGGGTGCAGTAAGTCGGGAGTGGACGCAGCTGAGACAGCTGACCCCAGCTGGCCAAAGGGATATTCCAGACCATATGAGTCATGCTTAGCAAATGAAGCTGGGGAGAAGAAGGGCAGGGGACATTCAGAATCGTGATGTTTATCTTTCCAAGAAAATGTTATGTGTGATTGATCCCTTCTTCCTGTGCATGGCTGAACACCTTAGGCATGAGAAGCAGTGAATTGCTTTGCCTTGTTTTGCTTTGTTTGTGCATGGCTTTTTGCTTTCCTTATTAAACTGTCTTTGTTTCAACTCACAAGTTTTCTCACTTTTCTGAGCCTCTCCCTTGGCCCACCAGAGGGACAAGTGAGCAAGGGCTGTGTGGGACTCAGTTGCCAGCTGGGGTTAAACTGTGATACCTGGCCCGAAAATCCCAACGGTGTTTGGAATAACACAATCCTACATTAAATATCCTCTGAACCAAAGTTCCTTCCCAATATATCACTGCAACAGTAGCTCAGTGCTATGTGCTCATAACAGCCCATGTCTCTGCTAATCTACACACTTCAGCATTTCCTCCTCACTTGCCAGGGCTCACAAAGAGGGTTTAGTTGAACATGTTTTATATACCCATCGATCAAACGTGCATCTTGCATCAGCTCAATTGCCCTTTCTCTCATGGATCTCTCGCAGCTGAATGGCACAAGGCCAGAAAAGAACATCAGCAGCCACAACAACTTTGCTGGACTTCTCTTCATGTCTATTTTCCAGTGGAAAAGGTGCTAGAGCACAGAGATACCACAATTGTTCACTGATGACAATGAAGCAGCAAAATTTCCAGTCTGCAGAGGCTGTAGGCGTAACTGCAGGCAGAGTTGAACGCCCCTCCTTCTGATAAGGCTGGTGTGAATTCTGGAGGAGGAAAGAAAACAAAACAAATAAACAATAGTAAACAGAAGGGAAAGTAGCATTGGGAACTCTGAAACTGCTACATTCTCCCTAAGATTTTAGGGTCTCTGGCCATTGTGCTCTTGCACATATGACCTCTCTTTAAACTCTGCTGCTGCCACCAGCTCAGTGCTGAAGAGAACCAACTGCTCAGTCAGAGCTGGCAGGCTGAGCCTGCTACACCCTGGAGTCACACCTCTCAAAAACAGCTTCCAAAAGAGCAGAAGAAGATAATTTTTTCATTATATTGACTTGCTTGTTCTCTTTCTGTGGGAAACCTCGCACTGAAATGAGCACTGAAACTGTTTTCTGAGAAAGCTGAGAAGGGAACTGCTTCTGAGTAAACTGTCTTCTTAAAACACACATCAGATGGGATGAAAGGAACAGTGACTGCTAGAAACACAACCATCCTCAAAATCCAGCCTCTGATTGCAGAACAGTCTTGGAATAGAAGGTTTTCTTCCATAAATATGCGTCAGAAATATACACGCATTGTGGGACCCAAAAATTTTAGTGGCACAGCACTTCTACAAAACCATAAAGATTAGAGAACAGTCAGAAGTTGTTTCTTTTCTGCTCCGTGGCAACCATAGAGATTTCCTTCAAATGCCAAAGCACAAATACAGACTTACCCTTTTACCACAAATGCAGACTTTGTTACCACAGGGAAAAAATCTTTCTGTCTCTAATCTAGAAAATGTTAAATTTGTTTGTGGCAGCTCAACTTGCAAAATATTAAAAGGAAAAGGTAAAAAAACTGTCCAAGCAGAAGAATTCTGACAAGTTAGGACCACAAAGGCAAATTAGTTTCTGTAGGCATGTTTTGATTGCAAATTCCTCAAGCTAAAATACAGGACAGATCTGCAGCCTGAATCTCTAGAACTCTGCCAGATCCTGACAAAAGGACTCTAAAGTAAAAACTTAGATTTTTATAACTTATTATACACATATTGAAGTTCGTATAATGTGTCAGTTCAAAATGCTTATTGAGAAAGTATCAAACCTTGTTCACACAATAAAGCTGTTCTGGGGCTATAGAAACTCCTACACACTGTAGATTTTGGTCCAAATATTTACAATTTTTTCCTGAATTCAACAACAATTTTCAGGAAGATTTTTCAGCAGGAACTGTGTGTTCTCCCAGTGGTTTGACTGCTAAAATAAATAATTTTTATCTCTCTCTATATTACCAGATCTCTTTTCTGTGCATGAGTACAAAAAATACAGCTCTTTGTAGTTACAGGGATTTTCTATAGATTTGCTATATCAAACTATCTTGTCAGTTTCATGCAAAATATTCTTTATACTTTCACAGTAAAACTCATTTGCCTTTGAAACTGTTTAGGTATAAAAAGAAGACTCGTAATTAAATCATAATTTAGAGATCAGTACTTGAAAATTGAAGGAGCACTGTAAGCACTACACAAAATTAAGAACATGGCATATTAGCATCCCTATTTAAACAACATTTAAAATACAAAACCCACAGAGCTTTTCCCATGCTGGCTGAGCGGAGTTGAGAAGTGGAAGCTGAAATAAGATTTATAGCTTTTCTTTTGTTTATCTAGAGGCTCCTTGGAGCAGTTACCTTCTTCAGATAATACAGCCGGGTCGAAATCCACATTCCGCTGTGTTGGATACAACAGCTAAAGCTTGGCACTGGATCTGCTTGGCATCACAGCAGCAACCAAGAAACCTCCTCTGTTTCTTTAGATTGTGTCACAGGCTGCACACACAACAGGCATTTGGAAATTGCCACTTTCCGAGATGCAAGAGCGCAGCTTTCAGCTCAGCTACACCCACGTGGGAGCCCCACGAGGCTTTTGCTGTGCCTTGTAAAAAACCCAGCATTTCCCCCCTCTCGTGGCAGCCTGGCTGTGCAGTCCACAATGCCTCTGTTCACCAGCAGACGATGTGCTAAAATCACTGTTTGTATTGTTCAGAAGTAGGTGCCTCTCACCACAGAATAATTCCGGTTGGAAGGGGTTTTTGGTGGGTGTCTGGTCCAGCCACCTGGTCCCAGGTAATTCCAAAGTTGGATCAGGTTGCTCAGGACCTCACTCAGTGGAAGTTTTGATATCTTCAATGAAAAAGATCATACAACCTTTCCAGGCCCCTGCTCCAGTGCTTGCTTATTCACATTGACTACCCTTAAGTCAGTAAATATCTGCCTCCTGTTACTGTACCTCCTGTATTTTATTCAGGACTTACAGGGCCATTGTATTATATTTGTAGAGGTCAAAGTAGTCACAAGCTACTGGTGACCTTTCCAAAAATAATTATGCGTCTGAAGTGTGGCTTTTCACTCCCTTTCAAACATGAAAGATTGGAAACAAAGAAATATATGCAAAACCCTGATGCTAGAGTTTCACAAGTTAGGTTTGCTTATCAGAATTTTTATTCCACTTCATATTTTTTACTGGAAACCAAAAGAGCATCATGCTTTTGTTTATGATTCTATGGTGGAGAAATGACCAAGTCTCATGATCAAATCTCCCACAGACCCGTTGTGCAAGTCATGTCTTAAGTGGAACACATATTCATCATCAATCCTCTAGTTCCCACTAACTGGGAAAATTAAACAGAAACCCCCACATCCCTGGGAATTCCTCTGCACATGGCTGATTTGGCAAACTTCACTTATAAACATTTACTATCCACTTCTCTGGATAGAGAACCCTAAACAATATAAATGAAATAACAAGAAAAAAGACAAATATTTGCTCTTTGTAATCTGAAGTTCGATCCAGGCCAGAGCCATTATTAAGAGTATGACAGGAAACTATCTTTGATATTGAAATTAAAGCAGGAATTATCAGGTTCAGATTCCTTTTCCATTTGTGATCTAGTTCTAGCCCATATTTCATTGTTAATTTTAAACTTCTCAAATTCTCATCTCTGTCTTCCAGGTTAATTAAATATCACATATCTTGCAATTATTTTCCCTATTTTCTGAATTTTCCATCCTTGCTGTCAAATTAAATCACTGATCTGATTTCTACGTAAAACTCATTCCACATGCTTGCAGAAAAACTAAGTTCACCAGCTCCTTGTTCAACAACAGTTTTTGCTGAGCCACTAAGCACCTTCTTGAGCTTTTAACAGCTCACCTCTTTGCAGATGCAGAACATAACTGATTTTTAAAGCTGCTAAATGCCAAATGCTTCCTTTGGCTCATAGTGAGGTTTCTTCGTTAATTTTATTCCAACAGCCCTGGATTAGTGTTGGCAGCTGTCTGTGTATTATAATTCTTACAATGTGGCATTTGTGATGTACATCCTTCCTGCAGAGTTCATCTGGCAGGACTGGCCTCTTATTAAGTATCCCAAGAGCTATCTTTATTGCCCAGAATGTTCTTACACAGCTGTCTCTCCCTGATAATAGCTATTCCTGTGTTTATACCATGTTATATTCACCTCACACATATTTTGGAGCAAGCTGAGAAGCTACAAAATAATTGCAGCACTCACACACAAATCAGCTGCTGTCAGGAGGCAGAGGGATAACATTATGTGTTGGAACTACTTTTCCCACTAGGAAGGCTTGTTCCAGCCCGGAGTATCTTCATTAATTTCAGTACTTACACATCCAAACCACTGATAGTTTTTACTATAAGCACAGATTGAACTGTAGATGACTACAGCCGGGAAAGGAGGACTTTGTACATGCAGATGCCTATTGCAGCAGTCATTTTTAACTGTAATTTGATTTTCTATAACATTCTTCTCTTCTACCAGCTCCTGGCATCAACTATACTACATAATAGCACTTCAGCATTTGGGATGTATATAGTTTTGTGTGTGAATCAGTTTTAAAACCCCATTGCAATTGCTTAGAGACAAGTCACATTAACATAGTATTGTAAGTCCTGCTTATCAAGTATTCAAACTTGCTGTCTTACTTCTGTGTGAAGATTGGAATCTCCAGGGCAGTCAGTTCGGCATTTCTCGAGTGCAGGTATCAAGCATTTTAATTAGAAACTGTTACAACACGTTAGGAAGAGGAAATCCTGTGTGCCAGGATTTCAGTTTGCATGAAAATAGCAATACAGGCAGACTTAACTATTGCAAACTGAGTTCCATCAGTTTCTTCCACTCATCTCAGCATTAGTTTCAGGTCCTAAAATGGAGTGAGTTCACACTTGGAGGAGGTGGTGATGGGAGGTCCTTTGGTAATTTTAATCTGTTTAAATCATGATTTAAAGCATGGTTGCAACATATTTGTTAGATGAGACCTCTTGAGAAATATTAATCTTGGGAGATCAAAGGGGTTAAAAACCAAGTCAGTAAAAAACTTCTTTTCCCCACATTGCTCTGCTTTGGGGGTGCCTGAAGCTGTCCCAGTTTCACGACTAAATACACTCCCAGGACATGAACATACAGAACCACATCAAGTGGCACAAGTTACCAAACACAAAAGAAACAGGAAGTACCAAGATAAGTTTTTCTCTTCACAGAGAAAGGCTTAATGAAGCACATCAAGATATCACCAAAGCTCCTTAGAAGGAGTGTAGAGCTGAATGTTGCCTATAGATGGAAGCAAATAGTTCATAATGAATGCAGATACCTTTCAGGATGAGCACAAATTTGTACTATTCTGACACTCATCAATGTGTCTTGTCAACAAGTTTTTCTAAAACTACCAAAGTTGCTGTGGATTCTCCTGGCTCAATACTCTGACAGAATTAATTTCTGTATTTTCTTGGAAAGAAAGTTGGAGAAAGCAGCAGTGGAAAAAAAATAGCTGCAATAAGCTTATCTAGTAGTTTATATTATGTTTATTTTAAAATAGCATTTATATTTACAATTGATAATGCCCAAATAGCAAAGCAAACCAAGCAAGGCCTCTGTTTAGCTATGCATTTGTTCTACAAAGGTATCAGGTATCCAGTTTAATTCTTGTGTTTCAAGCAAGGTGAAAGTTTTTGCCACGAGGTGGCAGGAGCTTCCCCATTAAAATAATATGTAGTCTATGCACTGATGACCGATTGCTAATTGGTAGGACTGGAGATGACTTCTGGGAACCAGGATGCAAACTAGCTTGCTTCAGATAGGTGGGCTCTTTTATTAGGAGGTGGTTCTCCCACCCAAGGAAATGAAAAGAAAAATATTTTTTGAAAGGCAGTTGAAGAGGTCACATAAGCCTCAAGGACAACAGAAGCTGTTGCCTTCTCAGTTTGACAATTTTATCTGAAAAGGCTTACAGAAACCCTTAAAAAAAGGGAAAAAAAAAACTTCCCCATTTAAAAGCAGGATTTTCAAAGCTCTATTTCTGCCACTTCCCACTACAATTTTTCAGGAAGAGCAGAGCCACTCATATCTACTTAAAGCAGCTGCTGCCCTTGTGGCATCAGGCTCCCACAGCCAGGCAGGGCAGCAAGCTCCACTGAAAGCCATGTTTCTTGTTTAGCACAGGCTTCTGAGAAGAACCAATCGTTTTGTTATCAATGAGAAAATCCAATTTAGAGCAAGTCTACTTAGCTTCATTTTTGCCACCTAATAATGGGTCTATTTATCTTTCTTCGTGTTTCAAAGACCGCTTTGAGTTTTGGAGGGATGCCTAAAAATTGTCATCCTTGCCTGATCTGCAGATGGTATCCAGGTAATCCTTGAGCAAGGCCTGGTTTCTTATTCATTCCTATGCTTATGAGTAGAAGCTCTCAACCACCTTTTACTTTAAGCTTGTCAGCACCCACTAGGATATTACAACCGTTATTCCAGCTTTCTAAATAATCAGTTTTGTGCCAGTCTCTTCATTAGCAATTCTGAAAGGCTTAAGCAATGACTTCTCTTTGCTGTGTATCTGCAAACAGCAGTGCTGGGCACACATACAGGTAGTGTTTATTTTCCTACCTCAGACGCATTACAAAGCTAAATGGATCATGGAAATAAATTGACTCGTTGTGTCTCTTGTTCAGACCACATTGAACAAACTGGAAACTAAGTCAAGTTGCTCATTCAGTCTGTCAGAGACTTTCAGACAAATCTAGAATTTGCTGCAATTGTTTTCAGTTAGCTGCCTCAGAATCTGACATGAAGCACAATCAGGTGGTCTTACACACTCAGAGCTGTGTGCAAATAAGAGATCCTAAGTGTATATATATATATATATATAAACATAAGTGTTAAGAAACTTCCAAGTACTTTTGCCTTAGGATGTTTTCGTTAGACCAGCAAATTTATCAACCTAGGATCCATTATTTCTGAGGTGTTTTTCACAACATATTGTGATGCTTAAGAAGAGGTTTCTTTAATTGAGGAATTTGGAAGTCATTTCAATGAGGCAGTAGATTGAAATTTGCCATGGTTCTACTGGAAATAGAGCTCCCTTGCAGCAATGAGAGCAAATCACCATGGAAACGTTTTGCTAAGATGGTATTAAAGCGCAGCATGTACATTTACATCTCTCCTTTTGTAATAGGCAGCATTTTGTGATACAGTGTGCAGTGACTGAGTAAAAGGGTTATTTGCACAGCAAGACCCTAGGACTTTCCCAGAACTGTTGCAGGATTTTGTTGTGCTGCAGAGCTGGCCAGTTGACAGCACCTCTTTTTACACATAGAGAAGTGTTAAGAGATGAGTGAACAAGCGATCTTACCCCAACAGTTTGGTTAAGTCAAGTTGATACACACACAGGAAAAACAGATTTGTGAACTGGCCTTAAATCAGTTTATCACCATGAGAAGCTAGCTAAATGTTCTCATGTTCTCATAGAATGGTCTGGTTTTCAAATCAGGCTGGACCAAGCTCACACACACCACTGAAGTTGTTGTATCTCCTTACCTTGCTCACATAAACACCAGGTCTGGTCCGGAACAGGGGAGCAGCACCTCTCCAGGGTGACGCTGTGCTTCTGGCTTTCACAGCACAAGGATGTCTTAGACTCTGCACTGGGATCTGATTGTCCTTTGTATAGAGGCACATCTCTATTTACAAATATATCACATTAGGACCCAGATAAAGACATCTTGTTCTTCCGTGTTAAGGCCAAACTGTGAGAGATCGCTCAAATCACTTTGTCTCCTCTGACTTCACAGAACAGCTGTGCAC
This sequence comes from Donacobius atricapilla, assembly GCA_013397315.1. Classification (NCBI taxonomy): domain Eukaryota; kingdom Metazoa; phylum Chordata; class Aves; order Passeriformes; family Mimidae; genus Donacobius; species Donacobius atricapilla. The sequence goes on along the minus strand of WBMY01011367.1, from coordinate 433,158 downwards.
AAAACCACAGGAGCACACAGGAAGAGATACACTGTCTTGAATCTGTTGACATAAACCAGAATATGTTCCTCATTCCCCACAGAATACAAAGTAAGTATCAACAAGCATTCTGTTTTGAGGTTTATTATTGTTTTGACATATTCCTGTTCTAGTTCTCTATGTATCTGCCAACACCATATGCCAAACAGTCTTCTCTTTTTGTAACTTTATTCCAACATAATTTCTGTGAGAACCAAAATCATGATTTTTTTACTCAGTTGGTTGGTCATAAATGAATAACAAACTTTGTTAAAAATTTTTTATTTGCCTTAACAAAAATTATACTGCAGAAGAAAGTCTGGAAACTTTGTGGATATAATGTTTTGGGCTATTTAAAAGGAGCTATTTTTACTATAAATTCTAGGTTAGGCAAAAGGAATTTGTAGGGTATTTGTAACCAGCTACCTGTCCAGTAAGGATGACACAGGAAAGTTGTGTGAGGACTTCATGGCCAGAGTGAGATACATAAGTTCAATTCTGATCCTTCACTGAAGAGACTCAAAGGTTACAGCTCACAAAAGGTGCAAGGATTTATTTACTCTGGCCCTGGGAGTTTTGTACTTGCTGCAGCACTTCATCACAGCTCCTCCAAGAGCACTACTACCCCGCGCAACTCAGCTTGGGGCCCGGTGGACAAGTAACTCCTAGGGGGATGAAGGTTTCAGTTCCTTCAGGAGCTATCTAGACACAGCTCAGGAAAGGGATTATGTGGAGTTGGAAAGGAATTGAATCTTGGCTCTCATTTTTGGGGACAAATATGGAGAACAGTCAACAGGACTTCCCACCTCTCTTGGGGTCATAGTTCAAGAGGAATGGACCCTGCACCTTCTCTTTCTACTCGGGATCATAACTGGAAAGGGTTGGTGTGAGCCAAGTGCAAAGATTTCTGACCTACCACTGCTTGTTTTCCAGTTTCATCTAGGTAGCTCATTAGTCAGCCTAAAGGGCTCTTCAGCCTGAATCAGCCTTTCAAAAAGCACCAAGAGCTGCTGAACCTAAAGCCACAAACAGGCTTTTGATCTGGATGTTTGTTCTTCTTAAAATGGATCTGAATCTGAGACATAACCCACATTCTCCAGAGAGACAGAAAAGTGTGACAGTAAGGTTCTTGCTTTCTATTATGCTTCAGTGCCCTCCTTCCACTCCAAAGTCAAGAGGCTTAGAGAGCTAATGCACAGGTATCAAAAAGCTGAACCGTTACTTCAAAACAGTAGGAGTGGTTTACAACCTCCATGATATTCAGTGCAATTAGGAGCTGAAGCACCCACTAGCAATCAGAAAATGGACAAATTAGTTTGTACCTGCCTACACAAGCTAAAAATGTTACCATTTAAATACTACTACTAAATGTTTTGGGTTTTTTTTCCCCCACCCTTATTCTCAGGGTTGACATTCTCCCACTATTCTCCTTACGCAGGGATTGCAAATTTGTTCATAGAGGTCCAGTACTATCCTCTCTCAACAAGACACATCTCATGCCTCTTTAGTCAGGGATGAAAATCCAATGCTTTTAGCCCAAATCATCTCAGACAAATGCAACAGCATCTGGCTTCCAGTTCATTCTTGATCTTGGTCATCAGTGATGGCTGTCAGACTTCTACTTTTTTTCCTCTCACAGAGATTATTCAGTGTCCTTTTCCTATGTCCTCCCACTCAGTTTTGAATATTTGTTGTCTTCATCAAAGAAGCAACAGAATTTCTAAAGAACAGCAGAATTTTACAGCTGAGATATTTCATGCAGCTCAATCCACAGGGCATTAATTGTTTCTGGTTTCCAGATGAAACACTGTGAATTTTAAAATACCACACATAATGTGAGTGTTCCCAGCAAATCAGACATTACAGGTTCACTTGCTATTAGTGCTCCTGTACTTTTTCAAGTGACTGGACCTTCTCCTGCTAGCTGGACTAATGAACAGGTCTCATGGCAAGTACTCTGTCTAGGTATTTGGATTGGGAATTCTCAGGTACAGCAGATTTCTCACAGTCAAAACCACATGATTTAAAGCAGCTGAGAAGTGGCACAATGAAAGAAACAGAAGAAGGAATCTTTACATTTGTGAAACTTTTGTCTGCCATGGTAAACATACTTTCAGGATAAGTTTTCAGCGAGGCATGTAAATTAACACTGGAAATTACTTCCTTGCGGGTAAGGCCAGCCAGGAATACCCCCCAGCCAAGCTCCATTGGAAATCAGATTTGCAGTATCTCAGTTCCCTAATGAAACCAAGCTGAGCCTCTGCTCATAGTTTTCTGGATGTCTAATTCAGCAGGTGACTACCACTTTCTTTCCAGAATATTCACCTTTCTTCCCCCTGCCCCAGGTATAACACTTCACAGAACTGGAATGCTCCTTCTGTAAGAATTTAGGTAATTTTTGAATTTTTTTTTTTTTTTTTTTTTTACAAATCTAAACAATCCTATGATCTGTCCCTCCTCACTGCAAAAACTGTGCTATTCCCTGCCTATGTTCCGCTTAGCGTGCCATGAGATCTTTCAGATCTACAAAGCTGGGTTTGTTCTGCAGGTGACACATACAAGCAATTCTTAAATTGCTGTATGCATGGTAGTAGAAACCACAGATGCTGCAGTTTTTATTACTTTGCCCAAACCCACTAAAAGGCTAAAATGCATGTTCTCATTAGCTGTGATTGTTACAGGTTCTTTTTAAATAATTCTTTCTGGCATGACTGTCCACTAAAGAAAAGAGGAAAAAACAAAACCACAAAACCCCCTAAACATCAAAAATACAAAGACAGCGATTGAAATTACTTTCAATAACTTTCTCTAAAATGTTACGTGTAGTTATAAGAATAATACTACAAGAAGTGTAACCTTACAGCGGCCACATATGATCGCAAAAGGAAAAAGGAAAACATACTTAAGTTTCACGATTTAAGGAGGGGTGGGGGTGGATGTGCATAGGGACGAGAGAAGAGCGCAGCAGGCAGAGGGGAGAACTGAGCTGCCTGATGTCTGCGGGAAAGGACGGCTGGGAGCGGCGCAGGAGCTGCCCGAAGGCGGCGGAGGAGGCGAGGTGGCAGCAGGCGGCACCCGGGCAGGGACCCCGCGGGGACCCCGCAAACACCGGCACCCGGGCAGGGACCCCGCAAACACACCGGCACCCGGGCAGGGACCCCGCAGGGACCCCGCAAACACCGGCACCGGGGCTGCAGCGATGCCATCCCCCGCAGGGACCCCGCAAACACCGGCACCGGGGCTGCAGCGATGCCATCCCCCGCAGGGACCCCGCAAACACCGGCACCGGGGCTGCAGCGATGCCCCCGGGCCCGAGGCGCTCTGCCGGCGGCCACGGAGCGGCAGGCGCGCCCGGTCCGGCCGCGGCGATCTGCTCGTGGCGAGGGGGGATAATCTTTTCCATTGCAGTTTAGGTATTTCTCCCTGCCTGGCTCACCCTGTAACCACCCCGAAGCTGAGGGAAATAAGGGATTGAGCTCCAGAGCCGTTTTAAGCAAGGGTATAATCAGAGCAGGCTACAGAAGGCAGCACTGTCGCCTCTCAGCAAGAGCTTCGGGGAAAATCGCAAGGCAGGGCGTGTCTCAGTTCCTGAACTTTGTTTCTAAAATTAAGGGGCTCCCCCCAGTCGAACCCTCCCATTCACAAGAGCCAGTGGCGCCTCACTCTGCCCAAGTGCCTGGAGTTGTAACCACCGAAAACAGAGGTGGGCACTATTCTTCACAGGCAGCCGTGCTGCATCCATAAATCACTGTGTGCAGGTACTCTTAGTGTTTGGCTAAACTTTGTTCCCTCCTCACTGCCTGCAGAATCCCTTAAAAAATGTGAGGAAACAAATCATTAGAACTAACCTACTTAGTACCTTCTAAAACTCTTTCTATAAGTAAGCATGAAAACCACAGTTAACTGAGCTATTAAACTTTAATAAAACTTCTGTTAAAAAAAAAAAAAAAACCAACAACAACAACAAAAAACACGTATCTCTGTTCCCTGGCAAGGGATATTACAGCTGCTCACAGCTACTAAGACTGAACGTTTTCTTTTCCAGTGCAGAAGCCATTGGCACTACTCGACTGAACCCCAAATGTCTTTGAAACTGGATCAGCTAGGTCCATGAATATTCATGCACTAAAGAATTTGGGCAGATAGCCCAGAAGTGGCAAGACCCAGTGCTGAATCTAAAGTTCTTCCAGTTCTTCCACAACTATTCAGATGGCTTTATGCACTAATGAGAGCACTGAAGACTATGAAATAAATAAACAACTGAAATAATTCTCTGTTGATTAAAATAAAATATTTTAGCTTTTTTTCCTTCTTATGCAGCCAGTAACAGTGCTGCCCCTCACAGAACTGCACACACTATTGTTCAGCAGCTGCTGCTTATCCATCCCTTCGGATGAGAACTGTTGCTTTGCTCTTCCCCCTTGTGAGCAGTGATGCATGGGGACAGAGCTGGCCAGGGCTTGTTTTCTGAAGGGCTCAGGTCACAGACAGCATTTGCTCTCTCTGCCACAGCTCGGCGTGGAGCTGGGAAAGCAGGTATGACAGCCACAGATCCATGGAGGGTGGGAGGGAAGCAGAAGAGGAGGGGCGAGTGGCAGCCGAGCTGCTGCTGCTCTGCCGCTGCTCCAAGCTCCCGGGGCAGCCTCATCCCCTGCTCTTCTGGCACGGACTTTTCCTCGGCCACACCAGCACCATCTGCCAAACCTGGCTGTCACCTCTCGGATGACACAAATTCCTCGGCTCTTTTTTTTTGCCAGTCCCTGGAATAATCTGCACCAGAGACAGAGAGAACTCAGAAGGATCATCTGAAGAAAATTACTCCTCAAAGGAAAGACACGGCACTGGAAGAGGCATAAGCTCACCTCTGGCTATCCCTAACAAACACAGACTGTCAGCAGTCAGGACTGCAGTGATTGTTCCTTGCCCGGCTCCATGGAGGAGCAGGAAAACAACTTTGTGCTTTCCCTTGGAGCCAACACCAGCGAGTGCAGCCTTGAGACCAGCCAAACAGAAGCCCCAACATGCTGGGCAGGAGCAACCAGGGGTGGCGCAGAGGTGGTGATTGTACCAGTGCTTTTTGGGTTGATTTTTCTCCTGGGAATGGTGGGAAACACATTAGTACTGGTTGTTTTGGGGCGTCTCCGGCCTGGGGGACGCCCATCGCGCAGTGCCACCAACATCTTCATCCTGAACTTGAGCATTGCAGACTTCTCCTTTCTGCTCTTCTGCGTTCCCTTCCAGGCCACCATCTACTCCCTGCCAGAGTGGATCTTTGGTGCCTTCTTTTGCAAGTGGGTTCACTACCTGGCCATGGCAACAATGCTGGTCAGCATCTTCACTCTGGTGGCCATGTCTGTGGACAGATACATCGCTGTGGTGCATGCCAAACGCTCGCCCTGCATCCGCAGCAAGCGCAACGCTGCCCTCGGCGTGGCTGTCATCTGGCTGCTGTCTCTCCTCATTGCCATCCCTGTGGCCCAGCACCAGGCCCTCATGAGTGGCCATCAGCAGGCACCCAACAGCTCTTTCTGCTGGGAGCACTGGGCAAACGGTTCCACGGGCAAGCAGATGTACAAGATTACCATCCTGCTGGTGGGATACCTCCTGCCCCTGCTGCTCATCACCTGCTGCTATGCCAAGGTGGGTGCCAGCGATGGGAATAATGTTTAAATGGAGGGAAAGATCCCAGACTCTTGGTGGCGCGTGTGTGTACACAACCCTTTCCATATCCTCTCCTGGTACAGAATACTTTTTTGAGGCCAGGGGAGGGAAGGAAAACAGAGAATGAAATTACACCAGCTCACAAAAAGGATTGCAACTACCAAGATGACACCCAGCCTGATATCCAAACCCCTTGAAGACTCTTGCTGGTTTTCATAGTTTTCATTTTGTTCTTTCTAAATAACAAAGTTATTTGTTACTGGTAGGAGAAAAAAAACCTATGGAGTGATAAACATTTCCAGGTTATTGCTGTGCTGTAATCAGGTTTCAAAAGCTAGATCTAGATGTTAATTGAGAATTGGCTAGAGCTCTCCAGCACTCATTATGACACTCCCTCTGGAGGGTGACCCACTCCTACCACTGCATCTGTTTGTGCTGCCTTCAGGAGTGGCAGGACAGACCCACCAGGATACAGGACTGGCAGCCTGCTCCCTGCCTAGGTGTATCATCAGCCTAGGGAATTAATGGCAACAGTCTAAGGCTCAATATAAAATTCAAAGTCCATCTGAAAACACCTGTGGACTTCAGCATAATGCCAGCTGAGCTCTTAATATATGATGAACTACTGAAAGCTTAGCAGATTTAATGCTCTTTCCAAACCTTGTTTCTTGAAAGTGGAGAGCTTAGAATTAAAAGTCTGAAAGCATCAAATTCATCTTTGAAGTCATATTAAAACAATTATTTTAAATTCTTGGTGCTTGTATGAGGAGTTTAAGTATTAATATACAAATTTCAATTTCCCATTCAATATATTGCTCCTTTTTTCCCCCCAAGGTTTTATACCATCTCCATACGAAAGTAAAGAACATTTCTAAGAAGTCAGAGAGATCAAAGAAGAAGGTAAATATCTTTGGTTTAATCTGTACATTGACTATAATACAATAGATATACCATGTTTGTAAAGTAATCTGCTGGTCTGTGCTGATTCCAGTTAATTTAGAGCTGTTACAGTTTCTGCCAGTCCTTTTTGCCTAATCAGATTTAACTGTAGATTATATGTAATTTCTACTGGTTCATTACATCTTCTAGCATATACTCAGTTTTGTTTGGAATATACTTATAAGGACCAATTCATAATTAGTCTTGCACCTACACTATCTATAAGGATGGAACTCAACTGGTATTTGCAATATTATCTCATAACCTGATAACTGTAGAAGTTATAATACACCCCAAACAATATGCACTATATGGGTGTTACTTTCCCTTTCGCCTCAGAGTGTTTTTGAACATGTTTTCTGTGTTCACATAACTTCAAGCAGGTTCTCATAAACATTCTTTAAACCACCTTTTCTGAGGCAACACATTATGCAGCCGTGAGCTGCTGTGTGTTGCCTGCTGCAGCAACACCACCAGACCTGGATAGAACAGACTGTGTTGAAGAACACCGTGTCTTGTTTTGCCTACTGACTTTTTGACGAATGCTGATGCTGCTGCAGATAAACTGTGAATTAAAATGTCAAAACCAAGAGTCTAATTTCTGGATCAATAGTGCAGACTACAAAGAGCAAGCAGGGTCAGAGTTTTGTGTGTTTAACAGCTACCATGAGAAACGGCAACCAAGATGTGTTGACAATTTTGATAATGTAAAGTGCAGCAAATAAAGTGCTAAGAAGCACTGTCATTTCACATAGAATCATTTCACAATTTCACAAGTTTGAAAAGTTGCTTTAGGTCTCAAAATCACCAACAAATCCCTAAACTGGTTGGTTTAAATTTCTCTCCAGGATTTCCTCACCTATGTATGAATGGCACACTACCTATTTTGTTGCTAATTTTTAAGACAATGCTACCAACAGTTGAAAATGACTACTGTTACTTTTCCAGAAAGAAGTGAAGAATTTCATTTTGGACACTTTTTCAAATGTATCTACTTGTGTTGTTTTCAGATTTGCTCTGTGGAGTTAGATGAAAAAATAGCTCTACAGTTTCTTCAGTCTTGAGTTTTGTTATTTGATATTGGCAAGAAGATCAACTTTAAAAAACACCTTTGATTTTACCTGTTCAAACAAGTTAGTGGTACAGCACTTCTTCCTCCCTCCCTCCCTCCCCTTAAATATTTCCCTGCCCATAATTATGAAACACCCAATAGCAATTCTTGTTCCACATGGTAGAGTTAGGCCTAGTTAAATAGGTGATTCTTTCAGCTAAAAGAAAAAGCAAATACACTCCTCTACACACACATCATCCTACACAATAAGTCTTCTTCCAGCACTGTCTCTGTAGAAATTGTCCATCTAACCTTCTTGCATGCCAAACATCTTCTTCACTGTACTTACTTCAAGTATTTTTTGTTGCAAACACTACTCAGGATTTCTTAGGGATACTCCCTTGGGTTGGTTGCAGACACACTCAATTCCTGCATATGCTTTCAAGGCATGCTTGAAACACAAGAGTGAGAGCCAGTACTTTAAAGTACATCTTAAGGACACTTCACGTTAGAGCCTAATGGGGAACTCACAGATGCCTGTCAGTTCTGTTAATCTAGCTTCCCTCATAAGTACTTAGTTGGTCCATTTGTGAAAGTAGCTGTGTTTGGGTTTAATTCATAAACTCCATTAGGGATTAAGTGAACAGCTTTTGCTTATTTAACTGAAAGATGTTTGACAAATGAATCTTGATCCACATTTGGAAGATTAATTTAGTATATACAGAACAGTGAGTTTGTTCTGAACTATGTGTGACTTCTGTGGCTAAAACCTGATTGCCCTGAGCTATGAGGGGAAGTGTAGCACAACAGCCAAGTCTTCCCACATGAGGTGATAAAATTGTCTGAGTCACATCTCTTAATTCCCAGCATGTGTCTTCACCAAGCTGATATGGAAAACAAGGTGTCATATTCATAAAAAAGAGGATAGTCTGAAACTATGACCATGTAGTTCCTGCTTCATTCCTATAATTTCAAGAAAACAGGGCACTTGAGCTCCTATCCTCTTTCTACCCCCAAGAAAATGGGGTTTGGGTTTGCTCCTTTTGGGTTTTTCCCTTTGGGCTTGGTTTGGTTTTTTTTCTGTTTGGTTAGTGGGTTTGGTGTCGTTTTGTTTTTAAACAGTTAAATAGGAAATTTTGCAAACAGCTTTTTGTTCAATTCTCCCAATGCTTATCTGGGCTCCATACATTAGTAAAGGTCTCAAAAGAATCAAATTGCAGACTCTGAGTCCTTGTTGAATAAGATTTTCCAGTGAAATTGTTGCCAGCATTACCACTGCAAACAGTTTGTTCTGTTGCTCAGCATTTCAGAAGCTATAAGAACTCTATTCAAGATTAAACACTTCAAGATAAAACATAGTTAATAAAGAAAGCAAATGCCATAGAACCCCAGGAATGGTTTTGCCATAAGCAGCATTCCACATGCTGACTGGAAACACATTGCTGTTATTCTCCATTATAGGCTGCTTCCAAAAAAATAGTATTACCAGGTAAGATTTTTTTAAAATGTCAAGACTTATTTCTGGATCTTTAGCTTTCATTGACCTGGCTGGAGTCTTGGTGTAACACCAGTCCCTACACCCCCAGATCCCATAACACTGATAACAGGCAGAAGAGACATCATTCTTACTCACATAGTTTGAGCCATAGAGCACAGAAATGCAGTTAGAAGCATTACTGGGACAAATCCAAATTAAAGCCACCTGAAAGGTCACAGAGGAGCTGGTATTTTATCTACTATTAGTACATCCTGGAAATCTGGAAACAGCATGTGAACCTCAGTAAGACAAACATTTACAGAACAAGTGGGACACTGCTGGATCCAGACCTAAGGTGATTTCTAAAGCGATAATGATAACCAGTGTTGTGCAAGTACATGCATGACTTTCCTAGCTGCATTGCTGTAGCAAAGAAAGCAATATAATCCTGGATTTAACTGACCCAAAGTATGTGAAGCATATTACTGGAGCCCAGGTACTTGATACTGTAGCTCAGCTTCCCCCTTTAAAGTTCCTGCTGTATCAGTAATTTGTATCTATGCCTTTAAAATGAAAAAAAAAAAATTAAAAACCCTTTTTTTTAAATAAATCAATCCCATGGAAACAGGAAACAAACCATAATGAACTACAGTATTAGGGATTTGTTTTTCCAAGAAGTCTCTTGCTTGATTCTCCACCCCTTTGTGCCTTTTTGTGACACAGCATGGTTTGCAGAGCCTGCTCCTTCCAGCTGTGCTCCCTTCCCTCCCTGGTGTGTGCTGCCTGCTCCCAGCAGAGCTGCACCAGCAGACAGCATGCGATAACTGCCTGTTGTCACAGTATGGACACAAAACCCAGTTAAAAGTTAAATCAGTGGTAGGGGATTGGCTTTCCACACAGTTAAGAGGAGCTCTGACACACCTACAGAGTGGCACTGCCACCCCATTTCCTCTCCAGGGGGTCCTCTCAAAAAGTTCCCACTGCTATATGAAACATCTTCTCTAAATAAAAGTCTCCAACACCAGGATTCACTTCAGCAGGATCTAAGGACCCAGCTGTTGTTTCCCAGACCACAGTGCCACAAGATATAGCTGGGGTTTCAGCATGGATTTCATTGCCTGCACAATGTTTGCAAAGTCACTTTTCCCTTCTCTTCCATTACTGGTGATCTTTCTGCTGTCTCATTGTCCCATTTGCCACAACACTGTACTCAAAGGCTGTTATTTGAAGATATGTAGGGGCTAAAAGGGCAGCTTAAGGGGGCCCTGTTTTTTAGGATAAACTACTCATGGGCAGTGTTTAGACCCACTATTGTAAAGTCAGTTACAACCAGATTTTGTTTGAATGGGTCCAGTTTATGAGTTATCCAGAGAGCTCTGACAGCTGTCACCCTCTCCAAGTCAATGTTCAAGCACCTTCTGTAAAGAGCACGTTTGTCTTTATCAGAATCCTACAAATGACATACAGACACATATTACAAAAAAAAAAAAAAAAAAAAAAAGCCCCAAAGGTTTTGCGCTTGGGTTGTGATCTGTAAGCTTTTAAGTTACATGATGGTTAGGTTCAAACTACAGCAACCTTTTCAATTTATGCACATATTAAACCTTTCAAAAATTTCCCTTGCACAAAGTTTGCTGCATCCTGACTTCACATTCCATTATCAAAAGAATTTGACCCTTAATTCAGATTCCCACTTTGAAATTTTTATATAACTTTGCCATCTACATGTCAAATGTTGGATATGCTGAACTTAAAGTGCTTTTCCATTTATATGTGTCATCTGTGCATTAGAGCAAGGAAGATGTTTAGAACTTTTGCATGCCTAGGCTGAAATTCTGCATGATGAACTAAGACCGTGCCCGCAGAAGAGATACATGACTGGTGGTTTCCTCATGTAATGCCATATTAGCTGTACAAGTTTACCTGCCTTGAAAATCAGATGGCGTGATGCTGTAGGATTATCCAAAACTTTGAAGTTTTGGATAATCGTTTTTTGAGGCCAGCCAGCAAGACCACATGCTAAGAAATTCTGCACCCCTCTATGACAATTAAGTACATTTCAGCTCTGTTACCTGTTTTCTGAACCATGCAGAGCACAGGAGTCTGTAATTTGGCTCCAAAGAAAGTTAAGGGTTCCCTGTCTGACAGTGTTGCAAAATGTTTCATAAGAGCCCAGCCCCAGGAACTCTGATCATACATCTGACTTCAATAAGATGATTTAATGATGGAAATTAATGCAAACGAAGGTCTAGCATGGCCCTGTGGTGTTTTACTGGCTTCTGGAGCACACCAGGGTTCCTCAGTGTTTACTCAGTTCTGTCTTGTGCATCTTTAAAGAACAAATAACAAGCCTTGCAAACTGAACAATCTCAAATGCTTTTTCAAGCTTGTATCTGTGAATTTCATAGCTACTTTGCAAGCTCCCTTGAAAGGATAGTAGGAGTTGTGGGACCTTGAGGCCAAATGCTTCAATTAACAGACCAAATGAGCCACTTAAAGATAACAAAATAGTACTATGCTTTTCCACTGGTAAGCTACAATAGAAAGGTGAGCCGTGCTTACCTTTGAGTAAGCAAATCAGCTGGTCATTGCTTCCAGAGCTAAGCAAACACAAAGACACAGGGAGTTTATCTGGGACATTCCCTGGAGTGCTGCATTTTGAAGGTCATACAAGAGCCTGAGGTAAAAGATGCACAATTCCTTCAACATCTTGGCCCAGAGAGGCAGATAAGAGTTGCACTGTAACTGCTTTCCTGCACCTAAACTAATTATTTGGCTATTGTTAATGCAAATTGAAGGTTTGCATGTAGAAGTTTGAGTGATGTTCAAGGCCTTGGCATTTGAACAACAGTAAATACAAAGGAACATGGAAGATCCTGGGATCCATTGAGCAAGAGAATAGAATTCAGAAGTGAAATCCTGCACGTTGTTTGGCTAACAGGAGCCCAGGGCGGCAGGAATTAAGATCATCATTACCAATTAGGGGATAATAGGAACATCACAATGCTCATAATGCATTTGTGAATAGAAAGTGAATAAATTTCAAGGGCACCACAGAGGAAATTAGTGGCATAATCCCAGAATGAGAGATGTGCAAATGGGCAGTTGAAGAGTGCAAGCAAGCTGCTGGGAAATGAAGAGTCCCTCTTAGCACATAAAACAAGTAATCAAAATGAACTGATAACATCTGGAAATATATTTACTTCAGTCCCTTCTCTTCATGACATCCAGCTGCCATCTCTGGCTCCAAGAAAGAAGACGGAACAATGAAAAGGAATACTTTCAGTTTGGTTTTCAGATCATTGAAGAGTAGAATTAGACTCAAGTGTATAGAAGAGAAAAAAAACAAAGGGCAATGAAAGTGCTTCAATAGTAATTAAAAGATGTGTGTGATCTGAAGTAGAGACAGCTGCTACCCAACACTTAAGTTACTTAAAAATAGGTATGCCGTTTGCTGAACATTTTGGATTTATCACTAAGTTATGGGCATGTTTCTGGAGATCAGGTTGTGCTTGGGATCTTTCTGTTAGAACTTTATGTGCAAAAAGGAAAAGAATGTTTGTAAATCCATCGGGGGGGGGTCAGATTTGCCAACAAAGCAAACAAGAACATGGTACCAGGAGTGAAGAAACCGGCAGTTTTCACTTTGCACGTTGGCTCACAGATGGACTCTGTGCAAAGGCTGGGTATCTCGATTGGGTATCCCTGAATCTAAAGCCACAAAATCTGTCTTCCTCGGAGGTTGGTAAGGTCCTCCAGCACTACAGTGGTATATTGCACTAAGCCACATGTCTTTCCTGGGCACTGGCACCTGCAGTATCTACAAACAAACCATCAGGCACCAGGGATCACGAAATTCTTTCCAAGTCTTCACTACAGTAAATTACAATATATAGTGAAGTAACTGTAACTCTGTAGTTTACCATCATGAAGTCTGGGGCAGTAAAAATGTGCACCAATTGTCTCTCAAACTTTAGGGAAAAAAAATATACAAGTTAGACATGAGCATAATAGGCGAAAAGACTTATCGGTAAATCACATGAGATACCAGACATCCTCCTAGAAAGCAGTAATGAAGGGAGAGTCAGTTAATGGTAAGAGTCAATTGCTGATAAAACAGTGTGGAAGAACAGGCATAGGCTTCTTCATGCTTTTTCATTTAGAATTATGGAAGAAAAAAGGAGGAAAAATAATCTCACCATATTCAGGAAACAGCAGTTGTCTCACTAATGAAGCCCAGTTTGTCTGCAGGCCAGTACTGTTTAATAACCTAATTAAATGTTCTTTCCCATTTCTGAGTGGCTGAGGTACACAGTAGAAATGGTTGGATCAGCTCTGAAAAATGATGTGCTGGGCTCCACCAACTGGGACTGAATTAGGAAAGTGACAAGCCCCCTACTCCTCTAGACTGTTCTGTCCACTCCATATTTTGCTCTTGGGAATGTTTATTAATCTAACATTCAGGTAATCCTTCCTAAAATACATAAATCCATGGAATACTTGAAGCATTTGACTCATTACAGGGCAATCTTAATTTTGCCCTTGACAAGATGCCCAACAAGTTGAAGCAACTTCATTAGAAGCTTATCAAGGACAACAGCTCTAACACAATTAAATGGTAAAGACTTCATCATCTTCCTGAATGAGGTATCTCCCCAAAAATGTTTTTTTAAACACCTTTTCCAATGCTTTTTGAAGGATGGGGGAAGGCTAAAAGCAAGAAATAGCTTGTCCAGGGACAGGGGAAAAATAATCAAGGGGCAAAACAGAAAAAGAAAGGCTTGAAAGCATAAATGAGAGGCATATGACCTACAAAGGAAACAAAAGAATAAGCAAGTAAATTCAACACAATCTGCACATGACAGAAATAACAGGTTGGGGGGGGGAGGCAGAGACTAACAGAAGTTTCTCTAATTATCTGACAAACAAAAATATCTCCTTGTTTTTGTTTGTCACCATGCTATTGATTCACTGTACAGCCTAAGCACACCTTCCTTGCCTGTACAACAAATACACTGTAAGTTATTTCCTGGAGCTGCTTGAAAGACTTCTAGATGTAGTAAGAGAGACTTAAGTGGCCAGTAGTGGCAGTTGTACATGTCTGTTATGGACTCAGCAAAATTTCAAAGTTGAACCAGAAGATTTGCATTAAGTGGGACAGCTTGATCAACAGTAATGCAGGAACTGTGCACACTAACACAGCTCATGGAAGAAGCTCAAACAGTACACAGACTATTTGGATCAGTCCTCCACAGCTGGTCACAGTCTACAGTAACAGTACAAGCTACAGCAAAGTTATCCCATTAAAAGCCAAACGGTATTTTGTTTCAGTTCCCTTTGTCTTAACTACATGTTACCTAACTTGAAAAAACAGACACAAGTTCAATTTCCAAAACCTGTTTCTTGAGTCATGAATTATGTACATTAGTGCTCTAGTATTGTCTGTGTTTTCCATCTGCAAAATCCCAAAAAGCTGGACCCCAGAAACAGCTCTGTGCTATTACATAGCAACTGCAAACCCATTGTGTAACACTCTGCCCTATGTTAAATGCATGGTTTGTTATTTCACAATAAAAGGGGGGGAAAGCTAGGTATATAAACCTTATTCAAAAGAATATTTCAGTGCTTGTAGCCCCCTAATTTAAGCAGATGGATGCTATGAAAGGTTGCCTGGGTAACAAGCCTAAGCTACTTAACATTGCTAGAGGGTAAAGAAGTAGCACCATTATTGCTGGTGAAAGGTAATGATGGGACCTGTTTATTAATCATTTCTTTGGTACCTGTCATACTACAGTGGGTGAGCTAGACCTCACAAGACAACTAGGTCTGTGTCTTTCAGTCTCATCAACTTCTAATCATTCCAGTCTATTTTTCAGGACATCATCTGGCTCCTAGCATGGTTGGTTTGAGGATGCTTGGCATGGTAGTTTGTTCATTCTCAGGGTGTGGGCTCGACATTTCTGAGTCTGAATTTTAGCCTGCTAACCATTGCTAGCTCCTTTCCCAAGGGAAAGCTGGCGACAGTTTTTCCCTTTTCAAAACATCTCTCTCCGTTTCTCAAAACAGGTTCAGTAAAGTGTTCCCTTTCCCATAACAACTCCATAACAACTGTCCCCAGGTGTTGTTTCCTGTCACTTAACCAATGGAGAGAAGTGTAAGCCCCATGGATCAGTAATAGACCTTTTTTAGCGCAGCATGTTATAAAAGAAACTGTGGGAATTGTAAATAAAACCTTTCTCTTCTGACAACTCTATGGAGTCAATCTATTTCATGTCCTACCATGACATCAGGGGCATATCTTTGTTAGCTCAGCTGTCAGACAGCATTCTGGTAGGTGGAACAAGGAAGCACCTGGAGCATGCCAGGTACACAATCAACATACAGGTTATTGCCTTTCAAAGTTAATAGAACCTTATTTGAGAGACCAATTTGACAGAAATCCCTTTTTTTAAACTTGAATTCTAGTCTTGATCTAATGCAATAATATCTTCCTTAGAGAGGTTAATGGATTTAACTAAATGTAGCCATGATAACCACTGACTAAATGAATTTCTGTTCACTAGAACATTATCCCTTTTCTAGGAAAATAACTTTACACTGTTCACTTGAAATAATGCAAGGGAATTATGGACAGAAGCACTGACCTGGACCAATAAGGCTGTAAATCTCAACACCTAAATTTTAATTTTTCTCCACTGCTTTTCTGTTACATGTACAACAATTCTCCTTAGGTCAAGGATATCCTCTGCATGTTTGTTATTAGAGCACTGTGGATCACAACAGCTGTTACATTTATTAAAATGGCAAAATACAAATGAGAAACACTAAATACCAAAGTTAAAAAGCAGACATGCAGAGAACCAAGTGGGGCGAGAGGAGGGAAGTCACCAGCTGTGCATCTGCTACAGGACTCCAAAACTGAGGGATTAAATACAGAAAAATTACTCACCTTGCATTACCATTTCTATTTTTGAAAATTCATTAAGTCAGGAGGAATTAGCCCTACAAAAACATCAGGAAAGGATCTTAGGACCCCCAAGTCAATAATCTCTGAGCCTTGCCTGATTCACTGAATGTTCTGGAAGTAGAAAGTGAGAGAAAGGAAACACTACCAGCTTTCCTAAACTTGAAAAATGCGGTCCTGCTCCCACAGGCCTCAAAGTCTTACAGAAAGAAAGTTGGAGTTACAGCTTAATTTTATTTATTGTCATTGTTAACCTTCATTTTGTATGGAGATTTCAAAGAACACTGTTTTCAGGAAAATTTTACCTCATGTCAAGCTTTGGGACTTAGAAATGCCAGACTGTACCAGAGGCTGGCCAGCTAACTGGGGAGCAAGCACTGCAGGGGCACGCCTCTAACCCAGGCAGCACAGCCTGGGATGCCACGGGCACTGGGAGCCTCCCTCAGGTCAGCACCCAGCCAGGAATATGTCTAACCAATGAGCACTGTGTATTTTTTTAAAAAAATCCTCTATGCATTGGTTTTCTGGGTTTCTACCGTAATAGGGAAGATACTGGAGAAAGCTTTCTCCTCAGGCCAGCCTTTGTTACTCCTCTCAGTGGCATGCTTACTTGCAAGTTGTTTTCCCCTGCAGTTATTTTCAATAGCCTTAATACTCCTCACCTTCCAAATGTTAGAGAATATTGTTTGCACTCTTCCTTGTAACACAGTTAGCATTGTTGCAGCCTTTGAACCCTTTGAAGTTTTACAGGCACTACCTAAATGGTCTATATTTATTTGCTTGAGTCAAAACCAGTCAATCCAAGTTTACCAGGGTTTTTAGCATCCTTTTTCATATTGTCATAACTTGCCCACCTGGCAGGTGTCAGTGTTGCCTGTGTTATGCTGCCTTCACTACTGACAGAGGAAAGCAAACTCCCTCGTTCCACAGACTCACTTGATCACTGTGACCGTTTAATACACGATCTTCTCTTTCCCAGACAGCGCAGACAGTGCTTCTTGTGGTTGCAGTGTTCCTGCTCTCCTGGCTGCCACACCACATCATCACCATGTGGGCAGAGTTTGGGCACTTTCCCCTGAACAACATCTCCTTCACCTTCCGCATCATCTCCCACTGCTTGGCCTACGGCAACTCCTGCATCAACCCCATCCTTTACGCTTTCCTCTCGGAGAATTTCCGCAAGGCCTGCCGCCAAGTCTTCACCTGCAAGCTCTTCCTGCGGCCGGCTTCTGCTGAGAAACTGGCCAGAGTGCGCATGGAGAACTTCTCTACCACACACTCCACCACCAACCTGTAAGCTGGGCTCACAAACATGTTTCAGGAGGGAGAGGAGAGGGTTCTGTCTGGGGAGAACATGCGTACAAGTGCATTCCAGGGAGCGGTGCAGTCTGCAAAATGTGGACTTTGCCAGGTTACTTGAGTGGTAGGAGACGTATTTCCCTCTCGCTGTGATGAGATGTGACAGAGCCTGTCCTAGGGTACCTTGCTGAACACTGAGCTATGTACAACAGAATTATCTGAATGCCCATAAGATAGAGCCCAAATGAAGTTGTAGTTATGACCACAGGATCTAAACCAGGATTTACACAGAAGGTGGAATACGTACAGGCAAGAAGACAGCAGTTAATTATGTTTGTAGACATTGAGATGTGAACAGTGAGTGATGCGACATTCAGAGAGCAGTTCGGGAGAAGTCAAACTAAAGTCTTGGGATGTCTGTTTCTTCAACAAATTTGACCGTGTGTGAGCTGCATACACATTTACTTCACTACTGGTGGTAGGGTCCCTAAATGTCCTTGAAGGCTCTGCTGTAGCATTTACCTATTGGGCAGTTACACCTTTCACATGTGTCAGTGGCATGGCTGTCTGCATTTGGTGGCTCTGTACCAGCTTATACATCCCAGTCTGAGTGTCTGTGTGCTCCTGCCTGTAATTCCTGCTGTTAATCACTGCCTCAGCAACTGCGTTGCTCTTGGTGAGCAACAATAGGAAAATGGTATTTCTCAGTACATGCTTAAAAAACTGTGATTTTGTTTGAAAGTACTGTCAACAAAAGGTTTTGCTGGTAAATACAGTGTTCTCTTGAGTCTATCCACCCAAGGCTTTTCTTTAGCCACTTTAGTATATAAATGCCTGAAATTGGTGGTGAGGGTTTTTTTGGGTTGCTTGTTTGGGTTTTTTTTGACAAACTGTTGTGATCAACAGTGCTCTAGCAAGGAACAGGTAAGGGCATTTGTAACGAGTTCAAGGTTACCTCTTGTAACTATATAAAGCGCATATTACTTCGAAAGTAGGAAGCAAATGGCTGAAAGAATTTCATTATTTCACTGTGTTGTCTAATTTACTATTTCTGTGTGCTGCAATCCAGAGTGAGCTGTTCATGGACTGTAAAAATGTGAGTTATAGAAGCTAAAACTACAAATTACTTGCTGTTTGTGCAATGAATGGATTTCCAGTCTCCAAATGGATCACTCTTTCACTGTATTTCTAAAACTTGGGGGCTATTGTATTAAAAATTTTACTCCAGTTTGTAACTTCCTTTAAGAGCTCCTTAAGTGTGCAATATGAACAGCGCACATGTACAATAGGATAGTCATTGCCTGATCTTTGGGTGACTTATCTGTGCAAGTTTTCTCTTTGTTTAACTTTTACTCTCAGTATACTAAGAGTAGCTCCAGCAAATTATTTCCTTAGGAACTAGGTTTAGATTCAATGCTGTGATCTTCTCATTCACCATAATGTAGAAAACTACTATTTCTACATTCCAAGTGACTGCGCAGCCTAAAGTGGATAGCATGGGAAAAACAGCCACTAAAAGAAAGGGTTGTGGCAAATCACTGCAACAGAAATCAGAGCTAAAATGCTTATTTTTGTGATTATTTACCATGGATACAAACTAGCAGCTAGATATAAAATAACCTCAGCCTCACTTCAACTCTCTTGGTTTGAAGCAAAATAGGACAAAGGCACAACATTCAAAAGAAATTCTATACTCACTCTGTTACAGGAGTCACTAGAACCTGAGTCAACACACTTCTTTCATTTAAGAGAAGACATGTTTCAGTGTGCTGGGGTTGGGGTTTTTTGGTTTTTTCAGTCAGTTCAGAAACTGGATGTATCAGGACAGTATGCAGAAAAAAATATGCAGGAAACACTTTAGGGCTTTAATTTTTATTCAAATTATTATTCAAATATAATCTGAAGGAGCAAGATACCATAAAATAACAAACTGAGGCCCTGAAAGAGCCTCAAGCATTCTTGTGCCTTCTCATTCCCACTGTCCTTTACAGATACCGAGTCTAGACTTCTCTGAATGAACTGCCACATCACAAGAAAATCAAGTACCCTTTGTCCTTTAGTTCTTTCTGTCTGTAACTGGTCAGCTTTTTTCTCCTGCCACAGTAGCAATTTTTAAGTTTTAATAACAAATGTTAGCTGATGGTGGTGGGCAGTAATGAAATGCAATAGAGCCATATATCATACAACATATACATACTTTCATTTGGATTTGAATTATGTCTCAAGACAAGTAAACCAAATCAACTGATGAAGTAATTCTTCTATTCTCCAAAAGCATTCTGTTACTCACTTACTAGTTTCCTTTGAGAAAGCCACGTTATGATGGCTGTGCAAATGAATACTGCAGCTTCCAGAACAGCGCTCAAAGTTAACCTGATCATCTGGTTCTGAAACTCAACTGTTCTTTCAATCTGCCTTACACACAGCAGCTCATTCACTCTGCCTTAATGATTTCAGGGTAAGGCCCTACCAGGGGGGATGCCTGGCAACCCGAATCAACCTCCTTTAGGTGAAGGTTTATCGATACAGTCCATTCCTGGGAGACCTGTCCTCTTCCGGGCGGCAGTCTCTATTTTCCGTACCAGGTCCACATCCCACCGATGGGTGACAAAACTAACCACAGCTCCAGGTGCCTTGCTCCCAACCCGGCCAACCCTCCCGGCACGGTGCAGGTAGTCCTGCAGGGTGTCTGGGAAGTCATAGTTGACCACTAGCTGCACACTGGCCGTGTCCAGCCCCCGCGAGGCAAGGTCCGTGCAGACAAGGACAGACACGTCTCCCTTCTGGAAGGAGGCAAAGATGCCAGCTCTAGCCGCGGCTGACATCTGCCCCTGCAGCCTCAGGTGCTTGATTTTGTGGTCGTCCAGGACATAGCCCAGCCAGTTGACAGTGCTGGCGGTGTTGCAGAAGATGAGAACGGCCCCGCCGGATGATGGGCGCTCCTTGAGCAGCTGCAGCAGTTCGGGCAGCTTGTCCCGGCCTTTGAGGCGGACAAACTTCTGCCGGACGTGAGGCGGCAGGCGGTGCAGGCTCTGCGTGCTGAGGTTGACAAACCGGTCCACGTCCGTGAACTTCGCCAGCGTCTCGCTGAGCCCCGCGGGGAAGGTGGCTCCCACCACCACCACCTGCGTCCTCTCCTCGTCGGGACCGGCCGGCCCGCGAGCGCCGGCGGCCAGGGGCGCGTGTGCCAGGATCTCCTCCAGCAGCTCCGCGAAGGACTCGTCCATCAGCGAGTCCGCCTCGTCCAGCACCATCCAGCGCAGCCTCTGCAGGGCCAGCAAGCGCCGCCGCAGCGCCGCCCGCAGCGCGCCGGGGGTGCCCAGC
>WBMY01011367.1:369372-411959 GCA_013397315.1 Donacobius atricapilla | reverse complement strand
GGGGCCCCTGGCTCGGCACGGAGCCCGTGCGGCCGGAGCATCCCCCGGCGCCCTCACGCCCGGCGAGCGCGGTCCCCGCTGCCCGGCGAGCCCTGTCGCACCTGGCAGGGCGCCCCCCGCCCGTGCCTGGCTAAGGACACGTCTGTGACTGCGGGTAGGACATGACGCTCCATGGCAGTCCCGCTGGGCTCTCTCTTTCAGGTGGTACAGCCACGGGAATGACGGTGAACACGCCGCTGTGCTTCCGAGGAAAGAAGATCCTGGCTCCAATGGTGCGAGTGGGCACGCTGCCCATGCGTCTGCTTGCTCTGGACTATGGTGCCGATATCGTGTACTGCGAGGTACGGAGAAGGGGCAGATGAGGCGGTTTATCTGATAACGTCATTATTAAGGAAAGTACAAATGGACTTTTTCCATTGTATGACTTGTTCTTTTTACACATAGTTTTCCATTAAAAATGAGGAAAGGAGAATTTCTATGTCTTGAGGCATTTCTCTGAGCCATTCTCAAGTTATGGCAAATCTATATTTTAAGGATGTCCAGTAACTTCAAGTAATTTAGACAAAACACCATAACCATTTCCTCAAGTTCTACTTTTATTCGTGTTTGAGGGGGTAGTATTTTTTTTTTTTTGTATTTTTTTTCAGTAGAGTCAGAACTTTGAAGGAACTTTGAAGACTGACTTCATGTCTCATCTGGTTAGTTCTGCTGTGCATCCATATAATTCAGTGATGGCATTGCTCTCCTTGTTCCTTAAACACTTTTTTAAAAGCTGGCTGAAATTGAGGTTTGGGGTCCTCAGCACAAGAACTATGTGGATCTGTTAAAATGGATCCAGAGGAGGCCACGGTGANTTTTTTTTTTTTGTATTTTTTTTCAGTAGAGTCAGAACTTTGAAGGAACTTTGAAGACTGACTTCATGTCTCATCTGGTTAGTTCTGCTGTGCATCCATATAATTCAGTGATGGCATTGCTCTCCTTGTTCCTTAAACACTTTTTTAAAAGCTGGCTGAAATTGAGGTTTGGGGTCCTCAGCACAAGAACTATGTGGATCTGTTAAAATGGATCCAGAGGAGGCCACGGTGATGATCAGACTGCTGGAGCACCTCTCCTACAAACACGGGCTGAGAGAGTTGGGATTGTTCTCTCTGGAGAAGAGAAGGCTCTGAGGAGACCTTCTTGAGCCCTTCCAGTAGTTAAAGGGGGCTTTAAAAAAGAGGGAAAGGAACATTTTACAAAGACAGCGACAGGACAAGGCGGAACAGTTTTAAACTAAAGAGAGGAGAGCTTTAGATTAGATATTAGTAAGAAGTTCTTTAACCAGAGGGTGCTGAGGTACTGGGACAGGTTGCTCAGAGAAGTTGGTCTTTCTAGCTAATTATTTAATATTATAGGCAACTGTTTAGAGCTGACTGGCTTAAACAATTCAACTCACTGAGATTTTTTATCCTTTCTGCTCAGGAGCTGATTGACATAAAGATGCTGCAGTGTAAGAGGGTTATAAATGGCAAGTATGGTGTTTCTTTTGATAATACCTCTTTTCTAGTTGAGAGAAAGGGTGATTATTTCTCTGAAGTGTTTTTCTAGTGATTATAATGATGTATCAGTACATGTAATCTCACTGAATTGTGTCTAGGGGCTTAGAGTAAGCTTTTGAAGTGTTACCTTAGACCTGTCTGCTGCTCTATAGTTTCAGACTTCCAGTTTGCTTGGACTGCAGTAGAGACAGTTTCCAATCATGAGTCTTTTTAAATGTTAGCTGTTTGTGACATGATAACATACACACCTTTCAGTCTGCTGCAATAAGGAAGCAACACATACACGATCTCACTGTTTATCATTCATTTATTAACTTTTAAGTCCATGGGCTGGACTTGGAATAACATGATTGTCATTGCAGGTTCTTAAAAAGGTATCTTTGAAACCTGGCCCTGTTTAAATGGCATAGAAACAGTTGTTTGCAGTGTCCCTGCTGGAAAACAGAACTTCACTACAAATCTCCTCTCTCCTCCTGCCCCTTCCCAAAAATAGTACTGTTCATTCTGGCTGAGTCATCATTGGGCTTTGATACTTTTCAAAGAACATCAAATTACTTTGATGGCAATTCATTTATATACTAATGACATGGTCATATGACTTCTAAAATTTTTTACATTTGTATAGAATTTTCGTCTGTTTTATCTGTTTCTCATTTCATACAGAAGTTCTTGAAACAGTGGACTTTGTTGCACCTAATGAAAGAATTGTTTTCAGAACCTGTGAAAGGGAGAGAGAACATGTTGTCTTCCAAATGGTAAGAAACCAGATACTCTTCTAACAACTTAGTTAAACGAGGTAGTGCTGGGGACGTGTTGATGCCTGCCTAAACCAGCTCTCCCTGATGCCGACTGTCAATTTCCTGGTGTTTCAGGGGCAGGTAAAGTTTCACGCCAAATGTGTTGCAGAATTTCTGAGCAGTTGGTACAAATCAAGATTCTACACTGTAAGCTTTCCTTACAGCTGTTTTCGAAGAGATGATTAAGATAACCTCTGTGCTCTCCAGCAGCTTGTTTTTATAACAGGTATCTTAGATATATTTCCAAACTTATGGATGCAGAAAATAAATGGTGCTGATGTCTGATCACATGTCGAAGTTTTGCACTGTCCCGTAAACAGTCTCACTGGAAAGACTGAAAGAAATGGCATTGTTTAGTACAGATAAGAGAGGATTAATTTGTGCATTAGCATTGCGCAAATGGATTAAAGATTCTCTTTGCTGAAGAGAAAAAGACAGTTATTTGCTCTTAGAGACCATTCTGTGTAGGACAAGAGATGATGGTCTTGGAGGAAGGGAGGGAGAAGCATGAATGGACTGCATTAGATACTGAAAAGACCTTTTTTAGTGGTAATGTAGCCCTGAAATAGGTTTCTTGTAGAGTCTAGAATTTTTATTAGTGGAGCTTCTTATGAACATTAAAAGAGGTATCTGTTGCTGAGGGACTAAGAATATTTGATATTGCTGTAGGTGAAGAGGGCAGAGAGACCTCTTTGGATCCTTTTTTGTTTCGCCTTTTATCACCCAGTGACTGACTCCCGTACCCGCTGTAGGTAAATGTTTTAAGTAGCCAGTGTGCCTCTCTCCGTCTGTACTAAATGCTCAGAGCAAATATAGTTGTACACATGTACAAGTAAACACCTTGAGTTTTTATTAATTTGATGATGTTTTGTAATTATAAATCCTCTTCTTTTACTCACAGGGTTCAGCAGATGCTGAAAGAGCCCTGGCAGTAGCTAAGCTTGTGTAAGTCATCTCTCACCCCCTTCCCACCATGGGTTTGTCTGGGATTTTTTGTACAGAGGAATTATTGTAGAAGACAGTTTTCTATGATTTAGGGCATCAAGTTAGCTCTTGATAGAACTAGGAAAAGTTCTATGCAGCTGCATAATTCTGTGCTGGGATGGCTTTTTGCTGTCCTTGATCTCTCCAGTATGAATTTCCCAGGGTATTGCACAGCTGCAAGACCAGTATACCTGAAAATGTCCCTTACTGGTAGTGGTTTAAAGCCTCCAGTAATGTATTGTGCAGAAATGAAAGTGGCTCTCAAAGAGGTGGTTTTAAGCCTCCATTTAAATAGATAGAAGTTTCAATAGGACTTGCTGTAGGGATAGTGGTGAATTTAGTGGTGGATATACTTCATATAGGATTAAGTCTATAGAAGGTATTTAAGATGAGTATTTGCAGCTTCTGCACAGCACTGGTTATAGAAACCTGTGCCAAATCTGATCTTCAGACCATCATTAACATTTATATATTTAACTAAGTGAGAAGGTAAAAATTGAGAAGTTCAAATAAACTTTACCTTAAGTTCTCATTTAAGCTTTAATGAATGGAACAAATTACCTGGAAAGATATCGGTTTCTTGATTCTTATTCTAATATGCTAAAAATATTTTAATTTTCCCTTCTCTTTCAGAGAGAGTGATGTGGCTGGTATAGATATCAACATGGGATGCCCAAAAGAATATTCTACTAAGGCAAGTGGATTTTGATTACTCCTAAATGAACCTTTTCTCTCTTGGAGGTATGAAGTGTGGACTACATGGTCTGGTTTTCAAATTCAAGCAGTAAAACTTTGATACAGAGAAAAATGAAATTTAATTTTTGTGGTAAACAGAACACTCTGGAAGGTGTCATGGTCCTAATACAGTAAAATAACATAGGCTGTTAGGAAATTAAATTCTTAAAGGCTAGATAAAGTGAGGGGATTTGTTTATTTTTAAAAATATTTTTCTGAAGTCATTGATTTGTTGGATGAGTGAAATAAATTCTGCCTAGGCTTAATAAAAATTGAAATCAGAATTTGTCATCTGAGCAAATAGATGGCAAAAAACCAGTTACAACTTAGTAATACTGAATTCAATTATTTGCCAGTTTTAAATGGGTGGACAATGGATCAGTTAAAACATGGGAGGGTTTTGGGTTTTTTTGTAATAAAGCACATGCAGTTCTAAATTAGTCCTGTGTCTGTGGCTAGAACAGAGCATTCAAACTAGTTAGGACTGTTAAGCCACTTGGTGTAGAGATAAAGGATCAATAAATTGGTCCATAGTGCTCCATTTTGATATCAAATGCTCCATAGAACCATAATTAAGCATAAAACACTGAAATATCCACCTTGTACTGGGCTGAAAGATCAGAATTTCAACTGCTGATGGATGGTTATTCTCCAGCAATAGTTCTGGGTACAAAAAGTTGTTGGCCTGGTCATCTATGTATGCAGTTGAAACAGGGTGGGAAGAACAGCTAAAATATCAAGTTATTCATAATTATGTTAATTGTTTATTTCTGTTCAATGAAGGCACTTAATTTGTCTTAGTCTATTTTTAAAAATGTAGTGTGTAGACAGAAAGTACTGACTTAAAGACCTCTCAACTGTAGTGTGTAATGTTAAAACAATAACTGCTGTCACTTAATGAGGGGAAAATGGATGATTATCTTTGCCAAAAATAGCTTTTGCAATCCTATCTGCTTCCTAAAGTGATGAGAGCAAGTTGATGCCCTGAATTACTGCTTAATTTTTCTGATACAGGTCTAAGAGATGTTGCACCAAGGTGTTCACTAACGCTCCTGTATTAAAATTCTGCCTTTTTTTTCTTAATATGACATTGTGCTTTTGTTGTGGCCTGTTATTAGGCAAAACAATTGAGTTGAAAAACGTGTTTGCCTCGTGTGTAACAGCTTCTGTCGATTTTCCCAGGGAGGTATGGGAGCAGCACTGCTGTCTGATCCTGACAAAATAGAGTCTGTAAGTATCACCTGGTGGGGTTGGAGCTGTCTTGGAAAGAATTGTGCACTCTGCTCTACTGGCAGCAGGAATGAGTTGCATAGACAAGAAATTTGTGATCACTAGAG
Source organism: Donacobius atricapilla (assembly GCA_013397315.1). Lineage (NCBI taxonomy): Eukaryota > Metazoa > Chordata > Aves > Passeriformes > Mimidae > Donacobius > Donacobius atricapilla. Next base: position 406,568 of record WBMY01011367.1, on the reverse strand, counting down.
TGGAATACTCAGTTTAGGACACTGGAGTTAAGGTTATAGATAAATATTCCTGATTTAGTTCTCCTTGCCATTATCTGGACTATAAAATTGCTACCTTCTTTTTCTTCAGTTTAAAAAGTTTCAATGTGGTGCAGTATTTGCAAGTTTTACTTGTCTATGCATGTAATTTGAAATTATTAGAGTTCATTGGTCACGTCATATTAAAAGCAGTGTTGAAACTCCAGCAGCAGTTAATTGCTCTCTAAAAATCCAGTTGAAATCAACAAAGAAGTGGAAGTAAAAATGTCTTGGACTAGAAGTAGGCTTGTGTATCTACTGGATAGGATTGTATATTCAGTTACAGATTGTGAATGTCTGTCTAGCATGTAAGATTCTTTACAGAGGAATAGTAAACAGTGTTAGATTATTCTAACTTATTTTCAAGAGAGAAAGGAGGAGAGTTTTAGTAATGCCACTGTTGTGATCAGTTTTCTTTCTTTTTTTTTTCAGATATTGACCACCCTTGTTAAAGGCATTTGTAAACCAGTAACCTGCAAAATTCGCATTTTGCCCTCAGTAAGAACATAAATCATTGTGCTGAAATGTTCAGCTGTTATTTCTCTGATTTGCTGTCAGTTCGAATCTATGTTGTCCTAGTGTGTTTCACTGTTCACCGGTTGCTGTGAAATAGCACTTGGAATTACAATTCCTGCTTGGGATGCTGACCCAGCCTGAATGGTTATCTGACCTGCAGGTGCACACAGACTGTGAGTGTGAGCTTGTCTCAGTCCATGATATGCAAGGGCACAGAGGCTTTTATCCTCTACATTCCTCAATAAGTCGTTTTTATATCATAGAGGTACAAAAGGATGTAGCAGCAGCCTCGAGAGCCCCTCGAGCAGCCAGTAGATGCTGTTAATTCCTGTTTTTCACATGGAGTAGCCAATAGATGATTGTTTTCTATTCTTTCAGACTAATTTTTCTTCCATACTGTTTTCCTGTTCTTTCGGTTAGAACAGCCAGTGAAGTTACAGGTCTGTCTTTTTCAGGATCTTTTTCCAGATTTTTTTTACAGCTGATGTAGCTTCCTTACTGCTTTTTTTTTTTTACAGATAAATTCTCTATATATTTTTGAACCTCCAAGAGATGATGGGCCTTCTCTTTTAAAGACTGATTATTTTGCAATGGAATATTTAATTACCTGCCTAGATACTATGATTGCATATGACCTAAATAGATATTTCAGCAGATGGATGAACTGTACCTGAGCCAGCTTTGTTCAAAGTAATTTATGTGTTGGGATAAACAAACGAAGCTTGTGTGAAAGAATCAGTAACCCAGTCTAAGAACATTTTAGTTCTGAAGTATTGAATGGGAGAACTGGCACCTTTATCCTAGAGCCTGGTTTTGCATAATGTCATCCACCAGAACAGCAGGTGAACTTCTGGCTCTGCATCCCTGCCAGCTGGGACATGTTGCAGTTTCCAAAGACTGAATCTGATATGTTTGGGATGAGCCACAGATGCTCCTCTAGCTTTCAAAAGGAAAATTCACCTTACCTTTTTTTAGTCTCCCTTTCCCTAAAAATGTATAAGACAGGCTAATGCAGCAGTGTGTTAATTTTCTTTCTGCTTATTAAGAGCATTTTACCTCTTTGAAGATATACTGGGCCTTTATGAATATCCTTAGAATTTTTTAGATGCTGGTTAACATTTTTAAGAGACATCTGAGAGGAATATTTATAGTTGTGTGATTGCATGTTAGGTTGATTTCAGAAGACGTCCTCTTACTGAAAAGCATTTTAATTGCAATTTACAGAGTAGTCATTAAAGAGGACTTGCTAATCAAATGTTCCAATCATTTTCAATTGACAGTCTAAAAACCTGTTGGAAAATATTCTCCTGCTACAGAGTATTACGTTAGCTGGTTTGAGAAAGTTTGTAATCTATAGGTTCAAGGAAGCATTGAAAATGGGGTCTTATTTTTCCATAGCATGTAGTTCTTTAATTGAAGTATGTATTAAATAGTTGTAAATGTTGTGTTATTGATGAAAGACAGGAATCACATCCCTCTTGCAGCATTTGTTTGTACAATGGTTCCATGATAGTTACTCCTTTTGCTTTGAATTAAAATCATGTCAGTCTGTCTTCTCCCTCAGGTTGAGGATACTGTGAATCTGGTGAAGAGAATAGAGAAAACTGGCATTGCTGCCATTGCAGTCCATGGAAGGTAAATTGATTTTTGGCAAGAAAGATTTAGATTTTTTTAGTTTGTTGATAACTGTAGCACAGTATGATATGACTGATGTGAGTATACTCTATACTCTAAATGGAATATGTGGTTCTGATTTCAACTGTTAACTGTATTGGTGTTCTAGGAAATCAAATCAGTAATTAGGGAATTGAACTGCTTGCTGCTCTCTTCCTAAATATTTCTTCTCAAAGACCAAAGAAAACTAAAATTATCTGGTGTACTTTGCATCAAAAAAATCAAATATATAAAATAAATAAACTGAAACAAGTATAATCCAGTAATCCTTGTGTCATGTCTGCTGTGGTTTAGAGATCTATAAATTCCAAAGGAAATCTTTGGTCTTGTCTGGTTTTTTTGTTTGTTGGAAAGGAAGAAGGAGGAGAGGCCTCAGCACCCTGTGCACTGTGATGTGATCAAGGCCATATCTGAAGCCATCTCCATTCCAGTAATAGCAAAGTAAGTTGGACTAATTAGCTCATTATGGTCTTATGCCTGTTCTTAAGATTTCCAAGTGCAGGAAAAAGAACCATGATTAATTATATTTCTACTGTTAATTTTTAGTGGAGGATCTCATGACTTCATCAAAGAATATGCAGACATTGAGACCTTCCAGAAAGCAACAGCTGCCTCCTCAGTCATGATTGCCCGTGCTGCCATGTGGAACCCCTCTATCTTCAGGGAAGAGGGGTTTTGCCCCTTGAAGGATGTCATGCAAGATTACATCAAATATGTAGGGTTTTTTAAGAACTTACTTGTAATTAGCATTGTTTAGAATGGTTAATCCAAATCTTACTGCAGTATTTTAACTCCTTTTCAAGGACTTGGTTCTGGGGGTGTTTTAACGTAGTGCATGTGACAGGAGTCCTGCAATCAACACCTGCTTCCTCACACAAAAAAACGTTCAGAAATCTGTATTCAGAAAACATGCTTTTTAGCCCTAGTTTCTTGGGAACATTTATGACACTTACCAGGCTATCAAAAATGTCAAGAAATTTAAAAATATGTAGTCCAGCTCTTCTGAAGTTGCCAATAAAGTAATACTGTATTGTAGTACTGTAGCTCTATTAGTCATCTAATATATAAAGTTTTATCCATTATTCAAAAGACAAAATTTTAATGATGTAATATGAAAATAGTCAGAAATCTATAACTTTAATCATGTCATCAATTCAAATCCTTTTTTTTTTAATTTGAACTTGCTATTAACCAGTTACTTACTAAAATATCAGTGCATTGCTAGTCAATGATGTGAATAGGTCAATTCTTTCTTCAGAAGTATGTGAGTCAGTTGAACTTCAGGTGGTGAAGTCATGCCAAAATAATCAGATTATAGTCACATTCATGGGTAGTGTTGAATATGTTACTGAGGAGACTGCACTGTGGTTTGCCTTTCAAAAGTGATTGTGAAAGTCATCAAGAGACCGTGTGTGGTATAGAAGATAAATTTGTTTGGTGTGTTTTTAAATTCTTTGTCTCTTTCCATCAGGCAGTGAGATATGACAATCACTACACCAACACTAAATACTGCTTGTGTCAGATGTTAAGAGAACAGTTGGAAACGACTCAGGGGAAGAAGCTGCATGCTGCCCAGTCCACACAGGAGATCTGGTAAGCATGGACTTCAGACAAGGGCTTGTACTCTGTCAGACTGCACACCACTTCTCTGTCTAGCACTGCCTGGCATTTCACACTGTCAGGAGAAATTGCAAAAACCCCAAAAATAACCCCCAAAAAATCCAGATGGGACATGTGAAATAACAGAGTAAACTTTTCCAGGTTTTCTCCATGCTCAGATGTTAAATCTTCAACCCTAAAATTCTCTATATTTAGCACGCTAATTTGAGTGGTGCTTCACTGAGTGACAGGCATTTATCCAGTATTTGCATTAAGTGATGAAGAAAAATTTCAGCTTGTCTGAAATTTTGTGGAACTTGTCTTCTTCCAAGGATATTTATTTGATTTAGCTTTCCCTTTTGCATGTGGGTTTTTAATGTTACTGGAATATTTAGAACATACTTGTTTTAAAATTAATGCTTAGAAACTCAAAACTACATATCAGGGTTGTCTGGTACTTAAATGTAATTTTCTGTGCTGCTTTTCATACCTGGACTATCCTAATGAATGATGGCGATCTTTTTGAGGAAATAAAATAGCTTTCAAGAATCTTGTCATCATGCATATCTGAAACAGACTGGATGAAAGTTCTCAGTGGGAAAGACAGAAATGAAAGAACAAAAATTTTGAGAGAAACCATAAAAGAGGCAGGTGAATAAAGAATTTGCACAGAATTTGGGGAATTCAGGTTTGAACACATCCCAAAGTGGACAAAATAAAGCTCTGAGCTTGCATGTATCACATCCATGTTGTGTCTTATAATTATCCTCCTTCTGATGGAAGGGAGGGGAAGGCTCTGCTTGTTTTTATTAAATGAATGGTCTGAAACTGTTTGATACCTAATGTGTATGAAAATGGATGGAAATGTTGAAAGCTTAAAATATTTTGAAAAATAATTTATTGGTTTCTAGCAAACCGTAATCAGCATTCTGTTCATGTTCAAAATGAATGGAAATGCCTGCAATCCTTTTGCCATTTTATTGCCTTTTATCAATTTTGGCTTTCTATAAATAATTCTGTCCATGATTATTACATTGCAGTACAATGAAGGGAATTTGTATTGCATATATAAGGGGAGCTAGACTTCATTATTCCTAAAGGAGCAGTGGAATCCATGAACAACATTTCAACTTTGCAGGTTACTTTTTACTTTGGCAACTTAAAGAATTTAACACATTTTAGTATGCCAACAGACTGTCTATTTTGATAATAGATTTTGAGATTAGGAAAAAAGATACAGTATAGATTGGTACTCAAATCTTTTGCAACTTCAGTAAAGTCTTAACCCAAAGGGTGGTGGTGTTTTCTGCTGCATTGATAGTAGTGCATGGTATGTAAAATAAGTACTGTAAAGTAACAGTTTTGCACGGGTTATTAGAGGTGTCACAGGTCATACACATAAACACTGGATAGAGATCCAGTGTAAAACTGGGGGGTTTATGTGCTATGCCTAACAATTCTTTCAGGGATTTCTAAAATCAGACTCTCAGTTTCTGTACATGTGATGCAATACCAACTTCAAAATGGGCTAAAGCAATTTGTATGCAGGAGAGGGGGACAGAGAGAGCCGTTTGAAAATTTATGAAACTGCTTTCTGCCAGCAAAGTTGGTCTTTTAACCTCTATTCTGAACAATCTGTTTCATGTCCTGATAACTGAGGAACATTCAGTTTTTTAAAATGCACCAGTTTATCTTCAGACAAAAATAGTGGATAATTCTGCCGTCTCCTGGTGGTGAGGGTGGGTTGCAGCCATATGAGCTTTAACCTCAGTGCTGAATGCAAGAGAACAGCCTGCTGCTCTTCCCACAAAACATTTACATACCAGTATGCAATAAATTGCTTTCCGTTAGGAGCATAAGTCAGTATTGTTCAGCTTCATTGCTTTTTTGCTTGGAGCATTGGAGATGGCTTTGTGGGCGGAATTAATTTTGTCACTGGACAGCCCCAAATCAACCAGCATCCTCATAACAGAAAGGAAAAGTTTCTTTTATGCTGCAGGTTTTATTGCCGTTATCATCTGCAGAAAATCAGTAGTCTCAGTTTTTCAAAGTAGACCCAATCTGCCATGAATTTGAAATTTAAAAGGATTTGAGGCTTTTGCCATTGACTAAAATCCTGGTTGTTCCTTCTCTTTACTTGGGCTTGTGAATAGTACTCTGAAGTCAGAAAATTTGAGATTTTGAGAGATTTGGATGCTGTGGAGTTTATTGCTTATAGTATTTTAATTCACTATAATTAGAAGAATATTTTTCCTACTTTTTGCTTGTATTGCCCTTGTGCAGCTGAGACACCAACAGTCACTCTGAGATGTTTGTTTGCTGATTTATCCAACTGCAAGTTATTAAATGAGCTAATAACTTGAACATTGCAGGACCTGTATTTCTGACTGACTCTGCCTGCACTTCCAGGCTACAAATTGCGTATGTAGTGCTGGAAATCAGAACATTCTTCTTCTACTTGTAGCTCAATGTCTCGTTAGAATTGAAAGAGAAACAATGTCATGTCACCATGCAGAATATAGCCACACTTCCATTTAATTCTCTGTACTCTTAACATATACTATAAACACAATTGATTTCTACATTTTCTTTTCCTGTCATAAATGTGATACAGAAATGTACAAACTTATCTGTAATGTAAAGGAATTCTGTTTGAATAGTGAAGTCTTTGAAATGGGTGACTTCTATGAAGAAACCACAGCTGTTTTTGAGGCAAAGAAAACATCTCTAGAGACCAAGATGCAAGATGAAGATGACCAAATGGACGATCCAGATGTAATAAAAATGGCTGTTAGATTTGACAAGTAAGCGTGCAAATCAAGTTTTTCACTCTCTTGCATCTCTGAATAATAACTGTGAGGTTGACAGTGTCTTAACAGTTTTTTGAAAATGTTTTGCAAAACAGCACTTCCTGGGTGAATTTCTATGAAGCAGTACGTGAACATCGTTGTGTAATCACCACTCTTCCAGTGCCATTTGGATGCTGTAGGATGTTCTTTAGTTCCAGGCTTCCTGAGACTGCTTAATTCTCTCGGTTAACTTGTTTAAAGTGCTGAGTGCTCTAAAAGAAAAAAAAAATCTCTGTGTAGAAGAGTATATTACAAAAATGTAGAGTTCAGTTATTTTTAGTGAAACTTGACTAAACATAATATTTTTTCTATAAGAAGTTCTGAACAAAATTCTTAATACTTTTCTAAGCAGATAACATTCTCATCTGAAGTTTTCTAAGTGTGTTCCGCTCGTAGGCTATTCCTCAAAAAATTAATTAATTGAGTTGAATTCTATTTTATATAATTTTGATTATAATCTGTGAAGCCTATAGAATTGCTGTTACTTTCAATGTTAAACTCGTGTTTGCTGGTTCTGCTAGTAGGCCTATCGAACAGCTCAGGAAGAGTGTGATATGTAAAATGCTCCACAAGTCCAGTCATAATGCTTTAATATTAGAGGATATATTATCTGACTCCTTGAGAACTGAATACAGATTTTATAATGGGTTTCTGTTCTGCCATGTGCAAGGGGCTGTAATTCTGGGTCAGTAACTGAATAAATTCCTACATTTCCTACCCTTTTTTTCATTTGATTACTGCTTCGTAACAGAAGCAGCTTTTCCTTTCTTCTAGTAATGTTTAATTGGTGCTTATAATAAGCAGTACCAAACTGTATCTCTCTTCTGTGTCACATATTTAGTTAGAATCTCCTTTCTGGTAAGTATCTCTTCTCTAGCTGTATTACTAGAGGATGTAAATGTTTGGGAAGAATTAATAGAGAACTTCAGATTTTATTTTAGATGTTTTGCCACATCTGTTCCTTGAGTTATCTAACGAGGGAGAAGCATCTTTTTCATAATTTGAGCTGTAAAATTAAACCTCAAATAACTGGTAGAAGTAATAATTGCTTGTTGTAATAAGCAATACTGTCTGTTTTAAAATAGAACCTTGTTGTTCAGCAGTTGTTGACCACAGATTTTTCTGTCTAGGAGAGAATATCCACCCCAGATCACTCCAAAAATGTATCTTCTGGAATGGTGTAGGAAGGAAAAACATCCTCAGCCTGTTTATGAAACTGTGAGTCAATGAAAAACCCTTTCAAACCTCTTCCTCTGCCTTGTATATGAAATTAAGTATTTTAGGACTCAAGGTAGTGAGAAATTCTGCTTGCCAGTCTGGTGTAGCTCTTTCAGAAAGCAGCTGCAGAAATGGTAATACACACCATGAATATAGCAGCTTATTTTATTAGAAAATAAAAAGTCAGACCTTCAGTCTGCTTTTGATTCATGTGTGAAAGAAGATGCTGTAACTTCTTGGTCACTATATAGGCGCCCATAACTGACTTTCTTTCACTACTACTGTGAAGTAAAGCATTAAGTCTTGGAATGTTTTCTCTGTTGTTGCACACTCTGACAGATAGGAGCTGTATGCGACAGGAGCACCTGTTTAGTTAGATGGGGACATTATTTGATTACTTTTTATTTTTGTAAAACAAAAATATTTGCAGCTTGGACAGTTTCTTAATTTTTTTAATGCTTAATATGTATGGTAAAAATTGTGGTGTGAATTAGAGTAATTTTAAAGTTATGTTACTTGTTATTCTTGTTTTTATACCTATGAAGAAATGTTGACTATGTTGTTTCTTCTGTAAATTATATGACTGGTTTTTGACAGCCCTTTTCCTTTTATTTCTTTCTTTGTACAGGTTCAAAGACCACTGGATAGATTATTCTGTTCAGTAGTGACAGTAGCTGAGCGAAAATACCGATCAACTCTGTGGTAAGCCATCCTTAGTGAGTTTTTCAGCTGGACTTCTGTTTCTGAAATGTTGCTTAAAACATGTATTAAAAGGGTGTTGCAGTTTATTCCACCTGACTTTGATAAAGATCAACTAAAAACTACCTCTAAGAGGGAGAAAGGATTAAAAACTTCTGAGAATTGAATGTGACAAGAGGAAATAAGCACTGGCATAATCAAGTAAACTGTTACGGATTTTAATTCACTTTGTTGTATTGTCCACGAGTTGTATTGGAAGGGGAGCATATAGGTGACCCAGTTCCGTTCTGTAAGTGATGAGTTCAGAAAGAAGCCAAGGGAGGCAGAGGGGAATGTTGGAGCAGGTTATGTCTTCAGCCATGACAGCAGATGCATTGCCATAAGAAGTCAGGACCAAATGTCTATATCCAGTGAAGCAGAGGGCAGTGCACTGAATTCTTGGAGATCACACTTAATTAGCAGCTACATCCAGGGCTGCTCTAAAGTTTCATGATGGTATTTTATACAATCATCTATTAATACCAGAGCTGACTTGAGGCATTTGCACCTAAGGTGGTCTTGATGTAACTGCAAAGCTAGAGCTCAGCATTGAACAATTTAAACAAGACAAGTGCACACAACTGCTTTGCAGCCTTCCTGTTCAGAGACTTTAGGAAGTTATGCTTAGCTGATAGGAAATTTTGAGAAGAAAATGTTTTCAAACACTGACTTCCACAAACATGTGATGTGCAGTCTTTCTCAGAAATGACAGAATTTTTGTCATTATGGAACAATCCTGCTTTTGTCAGCACCAATGAACTTGCACATCTGCCAGAGAGGAGAGTTACACCTGAGCCTCTTTCAAGAAAGTGATCCTTTATAACTCAGTTTTGTTTAGAAATCAGATTTGTAAAAATTACCTGTCTGAGGATTGCGTGGGCCAAACACACGTTGACTGCATATCTTTGAAATGGAATTTGAGAGACAAGACCTGATAGAGACAGATTTTCTAGGAATATTGCATCAGGAGTGATGCATCAACCCTTGACACCCAGCGAGATTAAAATAATTTTTTCTGTTTTGTTCCTCTGCTGTGAGATGGCTACAAATGCTGTTTGTTTCATGATGTTGCATCAGAGAAAGGAAGTTGCCTCTTGGCAGTGTAGAGACCTCAGTTTCTACTTTTATGTGTGCTCTGTGTGCTTGCTCTTCAGGGACAAGTCCAAGAAACTGGCAGAGCAGGCTGCAGCTATTGTCTGTCTGAGAGCACTGGGTGTCCCAGAGGGAAAGCTCTGTGAGGGAGAAAATCACCTGATTAACAAACGCAAGAGGGGAGACCAGGAGCGCCTGATTAGCAGAGACCATGGAGAGGACCTTGCTGAACCTTCCCATAAAAAAGCTAATTTTATTGAAGAAACTTCTGACATGAATGGGCCGAAGATGCCACGATAGCATGGAAGTTAGAGGTTCCATGCCTATGCAGCTACAAATGAGCTCCTATTTGTATATCTTGCTGTTCACGTTTCGTTTGGATTCTCTCAGAGACACGTAAATTTCCCAGTTGTGAAAAATGCCACTGAGATGTTTACTATTCACCACTCACTGTCCCTATCGTGCCTTTCAGATGATAATTAGGAACTTGATTTTAAAGAACATGGAGAAGTTAATCCCAATAATAAACTTTTTTAAAATATCAGGTATTTTCAACGCAGTTTTGTCATTGGTTTCATTACTTGTTTTTTATTTTTAATAAGTCTACAGTGTGCTGGTAAGAGATGTATTACTATATCATCCACAAGCAGAGGAATGGAACTGTGTAAATGATCAGAAAAATCAATGTAGGAAAATAATTAATAGTGAAGTAGACATGGTTGTGTCAACTGAGTTTTATGCATGTTTTGCAGGCTTTGTTTACACCCCTCATATATCAAAAAAAGTTTTTTTGCAGAGAGAAGGACTTAAAGATTGTAAGACAAGCACTAAAATAATGTTCTTCTGTGATAATTTCTACTATGTTTTACCCTTCAGAAATATGACAGTAGAATTAATCATCCTTTGCTGGTCTTTGGTATTAACAATTGTGTCTTTCCAGTAAGGAACTGGAGCCAAGCCTGGTAGCAGCAATGACTTTGTTGAATGAAGGCCCTTTGAGTTTTTTGTCCTTTGAACTTGAAAGTCCTCACAAATGTCTCCAAATAGATTACTACAGTAATGGCCATCCAAATATGGCCTTGTGTGTTCTTGAAATGTGACCTTGTTTGTCTCCGTAATCAGCTGTTGATGATACAGGGGTCTTGATCAAAGGCCCATGTTCTCATAATCACAACTTCCTAGTCAAGTAAACTGTAAGTAAATGCTGTATGCCAAGAGAGGATACAGACCCTGATTCATGGCAACTCAGCTGAGCTTGTCTGATTTAAATTAGAGTTCTGAACCCTCAAAAGAGTTCAGAGGTTTCTGTTACGAACAGTTTATTGAAACCGTGGCTTCGTTTCCCGCAACAATGCGAGGGATATTGAGATTATCAGCTCTGGTCTGAAAACAAAATGATGGGGGTGTATCATGCCATGATCTCTAAAGTGCTTTGTACAAAAAATGTACAGGATATAATTCATTTGGTTGTAATTCATAAAGAATCTTTCTGTTCAAAAATTTGATTTTTTTCCTCAAGTGATAGTGCCAAATTTAACAATTCTTTTAAAAAGGAAGAACTATAATCTCATAATATTCAGAGTTGTGAAGTTCAAAAGTCTGCTGTTTTGATTAGAGTAATTTACTGTAAATCTATACAGTCTAGGAAGAAGGTTTTTCTTGTTCAATTTGTACATTGCAGTAAACACACTTAAATGTGTTTACATTTGATATCATTTTAGTGCTAGAGTTTTACTCTGAAGCACTAAAAAATTTGCAGTATTAATCAGAAATTTCAGAAGTAGCCCTTTTCCTATTATAAGTTCTATCTGGATATCTTACTTTTATCGGAAGTATTGGAGTCGTAATAATAAAGAAAAAGTAATTTTTAGGTCCTGCTGCCTGTGTGGTTTGCAAGGTCTAATGTAACAGAATCATGGAATGTTTGAGTGTGGAAAGGATCTCTCCAGATTGTGTGGTACAAACCCCGTACTCAAAGCAGGGTGAACTGGGGCAGGTTTCCCAGGACCGTGTCTAGCTGGGTTTTGCACATCTTCAAGGACTGAGACTCCACAACCTTTCTTGGCAACTCGTTCCAGTGTTTGAGCACCCTTAAGGTAAGCAAAAGTGGGATTTTTTTCCTTCTTCTACATGGAATATCCTGCATTTCAATTTGTGCCCATTGCCTTTTGTCCTGCTTCACAGAAGGATTTGGCATAGTTTCATATTTCATATTGCTTCCTTCCAGCCAGTGATTCCATGCAATTGAGAACACAAGTTTGTTATGAGAGGTGGGTGTTCCAGTGCTGCTTGAGAAGGTGTAAATCTTGGGTTCATTTGAACAGCTGAGCAGATTTTTGCAGGATGCTGTCAAAAATTCACATGTAACTAGTTGAAGATAGATACCTTAACACAGGTTGTATGAGCACCAGCCTGGAGATGCTTTACTACTCATCTTATATTCCAGAATGTGTGCCTTGGCTTGGTTGACGGAGACAGTTGAGTAAAACTGCCTGCATAGTTTGTAAGAGTGAGACAAATTCTGTTAACACTAGTCTGCAAAGTGTGTGTATTGAATCAAATGGGTGCTAAACACTTGTGTTTTCTAATAACTGCATGTTTTCAAATCCTTCCTGAAATTATTACATGGTTGCTAATGCTACACATACTCCTCTTAGCTCTGCGCTGGTTGTACACATTAACGGGGTTGTCTGTGCTGTAGTTATGGATGGGCCAAACAGAGCCTGTGAAAATGAGAGTGAGGAGTCACTCTGTTGGAATGAGCTGTTAATGCTAAATATAGAAGGGCTGTAATTCTGGTAAATGGCTAGAAAGTGTCACGTTTGACACCTTTGATCTGTTTCAGGAAGAACCAAAGAGAAGTTGCACTTGGATGTATATATACATGTATTGTGTGTGCTTGTCAGAATGATTTAATGTATTTCTGCTACATACTTTGATTCCTTGTAACTCTGTTACAACTACCATATGAGGACTTACCCTGCTTTGATCATTCAATTCATCCTAACCAATTCCACAGATAGGATAATTGTATTTATCACGTGTGTTTCCTTCTCAGCAGTAGCTATAAAGTAATTTCTGAAGTCACCAGTGCTTTCCTCCTAGAAATCGTTATATTCGCGTTCTTTTAAAGAGCAACCTGTTACGTACTCTGTGTGGGTTTCTGCGGTGCTTCTCTCCCTGCTGTACCTTCCAGAAACAGAAGGTGGCAGGTTTTTTTATGGTGTTCAGAAAAATGCGCTGACTTCTGCAGTATTTACCAATCCAGCCACTGCACTTCAGCATTCTTGCATTGGGTGTCAATTGAGACCACATATGGGTTGGAGGATATTTAGCTTTACTTTTCAGAAACCTTTTTTCTTTTTTTTTTTTTCTTTTTTTTTTTTTTAATTTTAATGTGGTGTGACTATGATACTTGGTCAACACTGATGAAAGCTGTGCTCTATTTTAAGTATTTGCTTAGTGAAAACGTTTCACTATTAATCCTATGGAACTCTGTGAAGCAACTGGAGGGCTTTTGGTCCTAGGGGTACCATTAGCCAACAAAAAAAGCGGTTGTATTTATTTTTTGGTAGTGATGGTGCAGAGAGTATTTGTAATGATCCCTGCCAAAGTGTGGTCCATGGGTATGGGGAGATCTGTAACTGGTACTCCCTGTATTTTGCTTACTAGAAATGTGAATGGGAATGCAGAGATAATTTTACCAGCCTTTAGTGTGGATGCACTCACTGTGGGTCTACCTCCAGGGCCTTGCTGGCTGGAATGCTTTTTGGAATGTCCCAGGCTCTGAGCCCAACCCCGCCCTGGAATGTGAGGTTAAATGTTGGCGGTACAAATACAGAGTTCGAATATCAAAATCCTAGAGTTCCCCAGCACTGCAGTTTCAGACACTGGCAAGTGAGCCACATGTCAGCTCAGCTGCTCTCCAAAGAATAAGCATGCCTGGGGTTGCTGGGGAAGGAGAGGGAGGTGGGATGGGTTTTGTTTTGGTTTGGTTTTCACTTACCCGTTACGACACGCAGAAGAATGTGCTTTTCAAACATGTCAACTGGCAAGATTGTGAGAGGTCCCAGTTAAATGTTAGCTGGGAAGAGTCGTCATTCACAAAATCAAACCTAGGAGCTCAACATAATGAGAGCTGTTGCCTTTTTAAACAGGAACCTGCTTCTATTTGGACTCCGAGGCAAGGAGTGATGAGATGGCCTGTAAGGCTTAACTTCCATCTGTGCCTCGGTGCAGGAGGCCAATGCTTGAGGCTTTGAGTCAAGAGGTGCTGATGACGAAGCTGATGAAAAACATTAAAAGCTAAACATGGAAAGCAAGCCTTTGGTGAGGGGAGAGTGCATCATGTATTGTTAAAAAACAGTTGCCTAGGTCAGTTAAGGAGAAGAACTGCTGAGCTCCAGGGGGAGTCTGGTTCAGTCACCCATATTCCAAGGAGCTCTAACCTCAGTGGGCTTTGTGAGAGGAGGCCTAAAATATGCCTCACTTGTGGTGTTCACTTAGCTCCCAAGTGAAACTGTGTTGCAGGAGCTAATATGAATCAGCTGTTAAACATCTATCAGTTAAACAAATAAATACTTTTCCCTTGCCCTGGTGTGGTGGGAGAGTCTCTGTTTTCTGTTTTTAGAAAATTATTGTCTGAGAGATCCTCTTGTGAGAGTTTACAGAGCACTATAGTACAAATCTGATACTCATTTTAGCTTAATTTTCCTTCACCAACTCTGTATATTTGTTAATGCTTCAGTATGTCATTGTGTTCCTGTTCAACTACCTTTAAAAATCATTGCTTGGTGATTGGAGCCAATGGATATAATCTATGTATAGTTGTGGACGTGCATTTTTTGATTAGTATTCTGTTGCATAGAGCTGGCAGAACTGGATTTGAATACAGATCTTCAACCTACTTTTTAGTTGGTTTAGAACTGTATAAACATGTTCCCTTTTCTAATACTTTTTTGTTGATTTGCAAACTTCTCTAAGCAGTGTTAGGCTGCTGTGCATGCCTGTGCACTTGCCACTGCCTGTGCACAGGTGTTAGCATGGATTGTCAGCAGCTGCTCATGGGCCTTCGTGTTAAACTTCTTAAACAGAAACTGATAAAGTGGTTTCCCTCATTGTGGTCAAAGAAAAGTGAGCATTATAAAAATATTTAACTTAAGCTAGTACATTTTTACCTTTTCTAACCTCAAGTGCTGGAAAATATTATCTTTTTGAATAATAAAAAAAATTAGGCTGTAATTGAACTTCATTGGGAAGCTTCTCAGTGACTTACCTGGCTTGGTTCGCTGTATGCTTAGTTACTTAAGACATGAACTACTGCAGTTTTCTTTAAGTTTTTCAGGCAAAAGCTTTTTTTACTGTTTCATTAATCCTCGGAATTGCTATAAAATTGAAAGAAAACTTCCTTGCTGTCTGTGTATCTGTTCTAGTTACATACTCATACTGAATCCCAGGCAGCAAAAAGTTAAAGCTCCAACCATGGTTTTCTTTTGTGCTGAAATAGAGCCAAATCCAGGACACCAGACAGAACACAAGTAAACACGTGTGGGTAGAAGCACCTATACAAGCCACAAAACCCATGAGATCTGAAGGGTGTTAAAAACAATATGGGGCAGTTTCACTTGAGCAGAACTGTGCATTTATTTCCCCTCTATGGCATTCAAAAGTGATGTTTGTAAGAGGGTTTTTTTTAAGAAGTTAATTTAACATTTAACAAGAAATTAATTTAACATTGGGATCTGTAGATGGAAGGGAATGAAAGGTGGAGTATTCACAAGGGCATAAGAATGATATGATTTCAGAGAGATGCAATATTGGGACTGCAGGATTCAGGCAGTAAATCACTGCACAGTTAGACCATGATGCCTACCTGTCAGTGGCATGGTAATTATGTCATGCTGCCCTGTGACATTCTCTTATTACACCTAATAGCAGCTCTCATATTTTGCTGTGCCTGAACATGGAAAACAGTTGCAGTTCTTAGAAAGTTTATAACCTGTAGGCTATAGTAATACTGCATTATGAATGCTGAATTAATAGGGATTCAATAAATGACCTTCTCTCCCATTAACTTTTATCAGCTAGCCAAGTGTTGCAATGTTGGCTGTAAAATCAGTGGTAGTTTGCTCACTGGTGTGGGTAACACGCATGACTGTGCAGCATGACCTGAGAGTACATATCCCAAAATGGCAGCAATGCCAGGTGAGGGGATAGAGAGAAAAAAAAAAAAAAAAAGATTAGTCACTGCTGTCTTTCTGTACAGTACTGGTACAGCATTTACCCATAGATTAAACATTTACCCCTTTTTCTTGGGTTCGTTTTTAGTGTTTAAACTCATGTCTGTAGTAAGATTCTCCATTCTTTGTTAGAGGCAAAATGTGTAGTGCAGCGTTTATTGAAAGTGATGCCTTATGCCACAGAAGCAAACACAGCTCATAATGGGATGGAGGAAAGAGTTTCCATTTAACTTTTTAAAGAAACACACTGAAGACAAACAGATTTCATCCACCCACACTTTATTTTCTTCATACCTCTTCATTAAAAAAAAAGCAATCAATTTAGATGAAGAGGAGATTTTACAGAAAGTGTTGATATATTTTCATGAAAGGAAGAGCTAACCTCATCCTGTTAGGAAACATCTTGCATCTTCACCTCTCACTGCCTGACAGCTATTGTGTACTGTTTTCCTCCAGCCCAGCCTGTGAATTCACCGGATCACCTGGTTGGAGGGAACATTGCACCCACACAGCTCACTCCTCTCACTTCCCCGGTGCTTTAGAACCCCCCATGTCACTGTACTGACAGTGCAGGCTCACAGTGAGCAGCTAATTGTGTTCCTTCTTGCATTAGGAATTTTTATTGGCTGTTCTAGGACTGTGACTTAAATTGATTTTCACTGAATACAACTCAGCCCTTAGAGAAGAAGACAGCTGGGATATTGACAAAAGCTAATCTTAGCATATTGATGATGTTCTTCACTCAGGGCTGTGTGGGTCAGGAAGAGGGTTTTCAAATGGCAATTCAAGAAACCTTCTGCTCAGTTGTTTTCTTAGCCTCACTAAGGTAACGTTAGCTTTTGTAAACACCTTTCTTTTCTTCCACTTCAGTATTTAGAGTAGGCATGTCAAGCTGAACAGTCTTTTTAGCTGAACATAAACAATCACCTTGTTCATCCTGGAATTTCCATTGCAAGTCTTTCTTGCATCCCTGGGTGAATTAAAATGAATTTGGGATGCAGCTGTTACACCTGAATATTATTGTGCAGGTATTGACTTCCATTCAAGAGAGTTTTTAGCTGGGGTGACAAAAAAGTACGTCAGTTGTTTTCCAGTCTGGTCTGCAAAGATTGTTTCTGTAGTAGAGATCATTACACACCTTCCTTGAGGCTTGTAGGGCACACTTGGAGCATCCAACTGCTGCCAGTGTTGGTTTTCCTTACATTGCTTATTCACACTGCAGCTGGGATCCTCAGGAGCATGTGTGTATGAAACATCCTGTTGACGACCTCAGCACAAACGTCAGTGGCAGAAAAAGAAAAGGGCAATTAAAATACTTCTTAGTCTTTTCAAGTACAGTGTCTCCAGATCAGGGCTCAGGTCAGTGATGAGGGTGTCTGTGGAGTTCTTGCAGTTACTTGTCTGCAATGTAGCCTATCTCCCAAAAGAATGTAATGATTTTCACTCTTTGGCACTTCAATGCAAATTAGTAGAGAAATTAGTGCCATCAGAAGATACAGACCAACAGATGCTCTTTTCTGTTATGCTTGCTTGTGATTGAAGAGACAGAACTAGGAAATGTCTGGAAAATTTTTATCCAGTAGACTTCACATTTACTGACTGCTCAATATTGTGCAGACAAGTTCATAAGGTTCGTATAGGTACTAAATTTATTCTGTTCATTTCTATGAAATAATCAATTAATGAACAATGTACAGTATTGAGCTCTGTCAACAACTTGTGTCTATATAACAGAAATGCACCCCCAGTGCATGGTTAAACTATTGTAGTTTAACCCAAAACTTGCATCAAGAGGATCTTCCCTGATAAGTGAGGAAGTGGCATGATCTGTCATTAGCTTCCTTCTAACGAGAAGCAGGTATCTGCAACCACATCTTTAGACTCCCACGCCACTGTGGATATCAAGATGTTAAACTTGGTTTATTTTAAAGGTCATCATGTGAGATCTCATGCACAATTTCTAAACCATAAACAAAACATAGCTCCATAAAAGGAAAATGCAGATTATCAAAAGTGAGTGAAACTTAAGACAGTGTCTAAAAATAGACTCTGACATTACTTTTCGCACTCAAAAAACATTAGCAATTATGCACAGGGTTTGGGTTTTTTTGGTTGATATGAGAAAAAGTTCAGGTCTGTGTGGAATATAGTTTTATCCTCTTTGTAGAGGATAGCAAAATCCAAAATAGGCCAAATGTTAAGAGTGTGTGGAAAGTCTGCTGTGAAATATTTACCATCTAGGAGAACAAAGCTGAACAACAGCAGGCAGGATAGAACCACATAGGGTGAAAGGTAGGGAGGAGCACAAAGCTGACTGACCCATTTTTCACAAGAGTAGAGAAGAAGCTTGAGTACATATTTTTTCACTTTTTGTGCTCTCTGTGACAAGGATGGATGTGGTGAAGGAGGAGGAAGCTGAGGCACTCAAAATGGACTCATGGTATCATCAAGACAAAGGAGAAAGAAAACCGTTATACAAAGCAGCTTAAAGAATGTGTTGTGGATGAAATGGTGAGCAGAAAGTTAAAATAGTCAGGGATCTGGAACTGGGGTCACATGAAGCAATATTAATGTCAATTAATTATTGAATATTATTTGCCATCTCCATGAGTGCTTTTATTGGTAATTTAGGTATGACTCCAAGATCCTTGATGATGTCCTGAATTCAGATCTACCCACTATATACATGAGAAGTATTGATGTAATTTCTTATATATGATTGTTGACAGGAGATTGTTTAAAATGGAAATCAGCATTTTTTTAAGTTTCCACTAGTTGAGTAGAAATCTTTAGACTGAATTGCTTATAAAGGATGAAATGCTGGTTGAATTAGATGGATTACAGTAACATACTTTGGATCTAAGTTCTCACGAACTTAAAAGCTATTTAGCCAAGGAATTTTGCTCCAAGCTCTTTTCTGTTTGAATTTTTTAAATTGTGCACTTAAGAAGGAACTGATATGCAATAATTCATGGGGACTGCATGAGATTTTTCGTGAAATGTGTTATATTTAACTGAGATGGGAGGTGAACTGAAGAATGGCAAAAAGGGGTATTGAATGACCATCAGTCAAGGAAGTTGCTACCTGTCCTTGAGTCTGGTAAGTGTATTGGAAGGACACTGTGTTTGAACTATGTTGCCATTATATTTTTGGACAATTATTCTTGAAACAACACACATTTCTCAGAGATGCTCAAAGCTACTAAATAAACTATGGTGGCATTGAATTCAAACCCATTAAACTCTCTCTTTCTTTCTTGAAAGGAAAAGCGGAGATATAGCTAAGGGACTCTGAAAGCTGACTTGACATCTATTCTGAACTCCTTAACTGACCTTTTCACACTTGGCAGTAATTTCATCCCTTTACAGTTCCAGATGCTCTGTTAGAATAGACACACTATGTTATCAAGGCTCACATAATAGGCTGTGGTTCAAACCAAGGTATTAAGTCCTTGCCTTGTGCTTCTTATTGCAGCCTCTTTCGCCTCTTACCTCCTCCCTTTTGCCAACACAGAGGCTTGCTTGTGGTTGCTTTTATTTTTCGGCTGAATCAGTTCCCTGATTTGCTTCACTCTGGGGCCACACAAGTCTTAGTGGTGGCACAGCAGCAAGGATGGCACCTCAGTGAGGAAGGGTACGTGGGAATGGAACGTGCCTAAAGAGGGAAAATGGGGATTGTTGGCCAGTGTTAGTCACCTAGGAAAGGCCAGTACAGCCAAAGCCTCATTAGCTTCAGGCCCAGAGAAATACTCCTGGCAGATTATGGGCAGCATTCATATTAGTCAAATGAGACTTGTAACTTTTTGCATTAAATTGTCCCCACAGATAATGAGAGTCATGGCAAAAGATCCCTCCTGAACAAGGATGTGGTACATTAGGAGACAGTTTGCTTTGTAAGTTCTGTGATTTCTGGGAGCAGTTAAGACAAATGTTATTTCCATGTAATTGAAGTTGTATTGTTAAAATACCAGTTAAAATGACTGGCTACTGGCAGAATAGCTAGACTGAAACAGATCTCTGAGCTGGCTAAACTTCTGAAGTATTTATTCAGTTTTGTAGAACAGCATGCACCCCTGCAATGAAATCTGTTCTTCAAGAGTTCTGCTAACAACAGCTGCTCTAGAGCCAGGCTGGCTGTGCTTCCATGAGCTGTAGCTCTAAAAATGCCTACAGTGTCCACACATTCTCAGACACACTGGGGAGTAGTTGGGCATTATTGAATGGTAAAAATAGTTGTCGTTCAGGTGGACTAGCCATTGATTTTGATGCATATGGCAGCAGTGCAAGTTTGTGATGGAAATCTGCATTTCTGAGCCTAGGTGGTGATTTTAGGAAAGACTATATCTTCTAAGCCCAAGACATTTTATACCTTCTTGCTAGCTCTCAGTAGGGATCATGGCTGCTGACAAACAATTCACTTAAGTGTAGAATCTAAAATTAAATATCTTGTTCTACCTCATTTATCCTCCCACTCTTGTTTCCTGAAAACAAACATTTTGAAATCATTATTGAATCCACAGCCTACTTGTAAATGTTTGCTGGGGAATTAGTGCTATGGAAGAGGTTTGGGTTAGTGTCTGTGTAGGCTGAAGTCCTCTGTCTATGGTTTGGATGCACTGTGGTCAAGTCAGTTCTAAAAATGTGACTTGTGAAGTCCATTCTAGAAGAGTACAGTGGAAATCTCCCCCTGGCCCTGCATCACACTCTCAGTTCTGCAAGTGCAACTGTGTGTACAACTGTCTGGCCAACTTGATTGAGGAGCTGATGCCAGGTAAAAGAAAGCCTGCAAAAGAAAGTGGGTGTGTTAGGTGGATTTTTTGATAACAGAGGGCCACTGCTGCCAGAAGAACCGCTCAGGAACCTCCTTTATTCCCCTCTAGGATGCCTTTGAACCAGGTTATGTAGTTCCTGGGCTACCTAGGGCCCCACAGTTCACATTACCAGATGCTTTGGACAGTATCTCAGTCCTAAATGAAAGATGAAAACAGATACGCTTTCAACACAGAAGTGGCAGCTGGAAGTATTTAAAGGGTAGATATTGGCAACTACAAATGAGCTGAAATGGAAGCTAAGTGGATTCTTGTATGTCTAACAGACAAATAGCATTCTTGTACAAAGTGAGTTGTCTTTCCTGGCAGTAAGGCACTCAGACTTGTTTCTTGACTGAGTAACAGACCCTGTGCCTCTTCTCTGTGTATGTAAGATAGCAGCATTTAATATTTTGAGGGGAGTTGGTCCACAGCAAAGAAAAGTTGTGCCAATTCAAAGTGTGGACAAGAGAACAAATATATTTCATCTTGCAGCAGTTTTGGAGTTAACTGCTTTTAATTGTAAGAGATTATTTTTAAAATAGAACTGCCAGAGGCTAAGCTTTGCAGATCATTAAATATAAATAATTTTTTCCAAATGGCCATCAGTTCCTCTCTTTAAAGAATCTACTATACAGTTGCTTACTCCTATGATATTCCTAGGGTTTCCTAGTGAGATTTCACTCTTTTCTTCTAAATCATGGGATTAATTCACTTTTTATCAAGGTATTAATAGCCATGGTAACCAACTGTCAGTGAGAACCTTGTCCAGTCCCTGGAGTAACAGGAACCAACAAAAAAAGGAGCATTTTTCTTTCATTCCTTTCCTATGGTTCTCTGATATTTTGCAACAAAAAGCAGATTATTTTGACAGAACCAGATTAGGGAGTGGCTCCGTGTGTGTAGTCAGACTGGCAGATCTGAGAGGACTGGCAGCTATCGGTGGTGTAAGGAGTTCATCTCTTAATACAGACCATCTGCACAACTCTGACCGTGTCCTCAGATTCAGTAATGCTCCTTCTCACATCAAGGAAAGGAAGACAAACTCCATTCTTGAAGTCCGTTGTGATACAGAGGCCAAATAAATGTTCAGCTTTTGGTCTGTATGAGTTCTGAATGATAAATTTGAAGTTCTAATTGCTCTAGACAGGCAGATGAGTCTGATCCTTTGCTTTATTTGGCTGTGAATGAAGCCAAGTTTTGCAGAGCAATCCTCTGCACTGAACTGGTCCCAAAGAGCATAAGGGATGGAAAAAGGCAAAGGGAAGGCAAAAGTCCAGGGCAAAGAATTGAAAGAAATATTGTTCCAGGATCCACACTAACCTTTTTTCACTACTCTTTGATGCTGCTCCTGAGAATTTGTAATTTTCTAAATTAATAAGGTGATGACATCTTGAACAGTACGTCTTCCTGAGGAGTCCAGGTATTTCTTACAGCTGCTGGGATAGGTGGCAGACAAACTACACAGTTATCTGTGAGCCATGTAACACATCTCTAGGAAAGCATATAAACTTTTGGGACATTATTCACACTTGAAGGCAGATTGGCAAAAATAGTACAGTTGGCTCCAGTCTCCACGTTCCTACCCCATCTACTTAAGCCTAGATAAGATAGAAGCTCTTTTAAAAGGATTTATGCATTTGAGTTTTCTTCTGACTTCTGGCTCCAGATTTTTGTCTATAGATTAAAAAAACACAAGCATGAAGGATTAGCAAGAGTCATTTCTGAAGGAAAAGGTTTGGTAGGGGAGGAGCAAAACAAAAATGTGCCTCTGTTTCCTAAAACAAAAGCATATTCTTTGGCATCGCTTTATAGAGGTTCTTAAGAGGGAGCATATACCCTGGTCAGTAGGTGCAAGGTACTTAGTCTAGTCCTACTGCCCTTCCGAACATATAGCAGGCCCTGGAAGTACCACTGGGGAGGCAGATATGACCTGTAAACAGACTGAGTGTTAGGGATTACCTCCTACCTCATGGGAAAACAAGTACTCTATTATATGGAGTAGTAACTCGGCCCTCTTTTCATAAAAGTGGGTAATGAGCAGCTGCTTAACAGCTCTTTTTTTGTGTGTTATAGAGCCTTTAAATTTCTGTCTATGAATTTTTACATACAAATACCTATATTGTGTGTCTGGTTTGGGGACAGCAAACATACTGAATCTTGGAAGTTTGTGCATTCATGTGGGGTTATAAAATAGTCTGCATATTTTAATTTTTAATTTTCCAATAAACTGCAAGAGTCAGTGACAACAAGCTTGTTCATACAAAAGTGGTGTGAAATTGCAACCGTATCCAGGGTGGGAGACAGAAGGAGAGACCATGGAGGGCTGTGTGACCCTTTTTAAGTCGATATCTCCTAATAGTGCAAGTCTGATTTATAGGTGGATCAGGGAGCTTTTGCAGGTTAAAATCTGTATTCTCCACATCACTGCGTCTCCTCTCCAAACAGTTCTTTGAGGGCGACAAGGCAGAAAGAAAAGGAAGGAACAAGGAGCCTGGAGACAAGGATAGTTTAAGACAGAACTGCTGGCAAAAGCAGCATTTATCATACTGTGTCCCGTAGATATTAGCTACCTTTGTTGATGTGGATGTCTGTGACATTAGAAATGTTAAAGGCTTCCCAGCAGAGCTAGTCCAAGGAAATATAAACCAAACCCATTTGTTTCAGGATAAACCCCCCCCCGATTTATCAAAAGGGAGAATTGCCATTATGGAAGAGATGGCGACTTCTTCATCTCAAAATTTACATGTACACCGTGGCTCTTCCCTGCACATATGTGTATTTGTCACATAAAACTGTTGGTAGAAAAATTTAAACATGTCGAAGTAATTTAAAATTTCAAGTTTCATTTTCATTACTAATATTAGAGGCTACATCCAAATGACTTACGATGAAAAATTATAAATTTCTAAGGCATTTTGGAAATTAAATGTAGTTTTTGGAGGTCATTTATTGATGGTAGACTACTTAGTCCATTCGTTGCTAAGTCCTGCTGCTATATATATGGTCAAGCTTCATCTCTAGGCACTGTCATAAGAACTTGGTGGGTGTCAGAACTATAATTCCAGTCAACCGAGAGGCGTTTTTGATTTTGTGCCATGTAACTAAAAATCAGAACAGAAGTCTTTCAAGTTGAATATATGGGGGCTTTTTAATCTTGTAAAATGAAAACAATTCTCTTCTTTAACTGCATGCAACTTTTCAGTTTTCTGCAAAATTTTACATTACTATCCCATTGTCTCTTTTAGTAACAAGAGGTGAAGTGAGTTTACGTAGGATAAAAGTCTCACCACAATCTTCTATTTTTAGAACTGAACTTTTTCCCCATACCTCCTGAAGACAAAACACCATGTGTGAGGTTGACTACTCTCATATTCCAGCTGAGAACAGAAATAAAAGTGCCAACATCACAAATAAGCCTTTTTCTCACAAGACCTACGGCACATTTTTTTCTGACAGAGAACATTCAGATGAATTTCCAAACTCTTAAATGTTTATCTAAACTATACCCACATTTTTTGACCTTTTGTAGCTTTCCTTATATCTGAGACTAAAAACTACATTCATCAGGGCCATGACTTAGAACAGCAATCACCCCTAGTGGATAAATTGTTTTCAGAGTTGCTGCTATGAATTGTGGGAAGGGGAAAAATTGATGAATTGTTGTCTAAGGGTTTTTAAGATTGTCTCTTATTTGAAGTAAGCTTTAGCCTGTTTTTCCTGATTTACTATTTCAAATGCATCTTTCTGACAATGATCCTTTAAAGTGATTATCCTTCTCTTTACTGAATGTAAAATGTCTTTAAAACAAAGGTTAACATGAGGAAATTCTATAGCAAGCAATTCAGTAGCCCTGTATTTATCACTTACAATAAGCCTCAATATTTACTGTTCAGATTCACTTTCCCCAAGTTTTGCTACTGATCAGCCTCATCACAGCTTTTCTTCTAAAGTCACTGTGCAGCAGTGTGTTCGCAGCACTTTTCCTGGAGGTGCCATCTGTTCATGGTTCCTGTGCTCGTCCCCAGGGTTTTACTGCTCGTGGATGTGGCTCAGTGCCGGCGCGTTTCTCTGGGGCTGCTGCCCGCCGTGGGCATGGCCGCTGGCCGGGGCTGCTCCGGTGGTTTTGGCTCATGACACGCAGCCCTCGGCAGCAGGACTGACTTTAGACACGCTCGGGCTGTGTCCTTAGCGCAGCCGCCGCGCCATTCTCGGGGGAACTGCCCCCCTGAGCAGCCCCCCGCTCCCCCCAAATAAAGCCCGAAGCTGGGGCAGTTCCCCCGGTCCGGCTCACGGGCTGGTCTCACTGATGGTTCTGCCGAGGCAGCTGAGCAGATGGGATGCTTGCAGGGCACAGAGGGAAGGAGCAAACCATTACACTGGCGTCGCCTAACACCATATTCTTATAAGCCTCAGATTAATTAAACAGATGCAAATATTAGATTTAGTTCCTAATACTTGTAGTTGTAACTGCAATTTACCTTAATGGCTAGGCTGCTGGTTTTAAGGGATGAGGTTTTGAGACTTGGGTGTTATAACTTATCATGTAGCCTAAATTAATTTATTTATTCAAATCGATTAAAACATTGTTAGAGAAAAATCTGTACTTAATACACCCCAGTTGGCATTAATGGCAGTCTAAGTAACTGGTACAGATCAAAGCATTGCTACTTTTGCTAATTATTCTTTAATTGCTAGGCTAATACCATCTTTGGTTTGTTATCTGGCACAGTAAAGATACATGTTTAAACCAGCAACAAAGGTCCTGCAAATGGGGTCAGGTCTGGCTCTCTTCCCTGGCTTGGAGCGTGCTCTGGCATTCAGTCAAATTGAACCAATTCCAGTGATTTCTGTACTGTACCTGACTTGGGCTGGCTTTTCCTGCAAGTCCTGTAGCTCAGAAACCTGTGATTATGCCTTTGCTGCCTTGCATTCATTCTCCATATATTGTTCTTTGATCAAACCTTCAGATATCCCATGGTTTAAAAGCTTCTCTTTTTTTTTCTCCCCCCACTCTCCGCAGTTTGTCACAAGGCAAGCAATTGACAATTTCTGTTGAAGCAACAGATTCAGCCTTATTAGTAGCTTATTTTTTAAACTGTTCAGTTGAACAGTTGATGTGTTCAGTTGATACAAATTGTTCTTTTTGTTTGAATTTTATGGAGAAGGTGTGGAGACACAACGATAGAGGAACAGGAAAATGTCATATGCAAAGCCCTGCCTTTTGCATGTTTGTTGTGGCCTCATTGCAAAATTGGTGCCCAATGAGAGACCTCTTGTACACACCCATTAAATACCTCAGCGAATTGGCTCTGAGGCATAGGCAGGTGGGCTGTTGGTGAAGAAAACTAAGGTGATAAAAGTTATGACCGAGATACGGGTCCCATCCTGATTTTCACTGGGAAAGATCTGCAGTTTAAGCTGTGTGGGTAATGTGGCTTATTTAATTGTGGCTGCAAGGGAGTGTCAGTGAGTGAGTTGTGGGTCAGCCCTTCCCCGAGCCATCCCACCAGGACATGCATCCCCAGCCCCAGCGGGAGCAGCCACAGGCTGAGCTGAGCTGAGCTGAAAAACCTGCTTCCGAAAGAAAATGACTCCGTTGCCGCCTTGTTCTGCCCCAGGCAGAAAATTAACGCCGCCAAAGTGAGTGAGACCTTTCGGTGCGGTTTAGTGAGTTTAGGCAGTTCGTACACTAGGGTGTCACGGGGAAGGGAGAGCGTGGAAAGCGCCCTTCCCACACAGACGGGAGCAGCTACCCCGCACCTTTACCGCGCTGCCTCCTGCAAACCGCGGGCCGGGGCGCGCTGGGCCGTTTGTGACCTGGCTGCTGCTGAAAGATGTTACTGTTCCCAGGCTGGAAGTACCGGGTTTGGTGGGGATTCATCCGTTTCATTTCCTCCCTGCCGACAGCTCGGTACCGTTGCTGTCCCTGTTTGGGCTGTGGGGCCGGGCTCCCGGAGGGCGGTTAGGCACGGCGCGGGGGTCCCAGGCCTTCTCCAGGCCCTGCCGTGGAGCCCGCCCGAACCGAGCTGCCTCAGGCCCTCCCGTGTGCCGCTCTCGCTGCCGAATCGTGAGCCAGTTCAGGGAACCGAGACAAAAAGTGGCTTTCTTTGGAGGCCGAGCCTTTAACTGGCTGGGGTCCCTGAGCTGCCTTAGCACGCAGTGCTCGCATCAGCACAAACCACCGAGCAGCCCAGGGAAGGGCGAAGGGCCAGGCTGGGGCAGCTGTAAATTATGCTGGCTTCAGGTGTTAGAGAAATACGCCCTGAATGGAAGCAGAAAAAATATAAAAACTTCCCTTCCAGAATACTGTTTTTCTTGAGCAATTGAGCCACTATCGAGAAATGCAAGGATATTAAGTACAAAGGAATTTAAATCCTACATAATTCTGATTTAATTTTTAATTTTGAGTCATATTTGGGCCAGTTAAGTTATAAATATAGGAGTAGGTTTCCCAAAAAAGGAATTATTTCCACCCTTTCCCTTTTGTTTAAATACCTGTCATTCTGGTGATATTATAGGTTAATTAGTTTATTTTCTGAAATGTATTTCTGGGATATTTTCCCTTTAACTACTTCAACCCATAACCTCATGTTCTGAGAATTACTTAACCTTTGGCCTTGTACAGTTTACTGGCAACCATTCCTTTCCTTTTAGGATTTCTTATTTGTGATTCCCTTAGCAATATAAACCACATATAGCTACTATTTCCTAACATGAAGCCTCACACAGACAATTGATGTTACAGTTAATTAACAGAAGAGTTTTAGATATTTCAGAAAGCTATCGACACCAGAAATGCTGTACATTAATACCAAATGCTTGACATCATTTACTGTAAGAAGAAATCGTAATCTCAGATTAAAAGCATATTAAGAAGTAGATCAAATTTATTTTCCAACTGAAGGACTACTATAGGAAAGAGTTAACATTGCTTGGATATCCTATGTGTAGTTCTATGCCTTAAAAAGTTTGGATTTCTTTCAAGTTCTGCTCTAACATTTCTTGGCCTACAAATGTTTTCTACACTAATTTTAAAGCTTAATTTTAAACTCTTGCAATCAATTTTATTGCAGCCTCAGTATTATTTGCTAGGAAATCCCCAATGAGAAAAAGTCCAAGAAATCCATTACGACTATTTTTAATACCCTGAAGATATATAAAACCAATGTTGAAGCTATTTTTAGTTTGATCTTTTGTCTGATTCACTGGTCCGTACCAACTGTTTTGTACCAAGCACAGTCAGAGCCTGGTAGCCAGTTGAACTGGGTTTACAACTTTGGAAGCTGCTTAGACGAATGACTTGCATGTACTGTCTTGACTGGAAAAGATTAATTTTCAGTTTATGGTCATACTGTAGCAGACACACCCCTCCCTTTGTGATAATAAATACAAAACTGCATTCTGTGATACGCATCTCTAATACATTTTTTGGGCTGTTTTTGTAAAGTGCTACTGTAAAAAATTTAAAGCATAAAATACACTTCTTCTTAACACAGGTAAAACTTGGAGCAAGCAGTGTCCCATTTGGTGCCTCTGGTGCTTTAGAAGGCTTTTCCTTTTAATGTTTCTTGAACAACTGTATAAACCCAGAGGATTAGAGTCTGCTGCAGGAGAGCACCAAGAAGGGCACCTGTTGTTCTCTTGAGCAGTTTTATTGCTGAGCCATCAGGACAGCTTAATGCTACTACATGCTAAAAAAGTCATGCATTGTAGTGACTGTGGGTTCATCAGTCCCGCTGAGTCCCTGCCCAGCTGAAACCACTCCGTGGCTGATTGTTTCTTCTTGTTTAATTGTGCAAAACTGGAGAAGATGTGTATGTTTTATTTCAAATGGAAAGCTAAGTAACAGATTTCAGAGACCTTTTCTTATCTGAGTATATTTAGTTCAGCAAAAGGGTTTATTGAGTTAAAGCAAAAATTGCCATAAAACTACTTACTAGCACCTCCCTGTATGTATTTTAGCCATCATCATGGAGGTGGCCAGTTTCCATTACCTTATATGCTTTGCCTCCCTCCCAAATGTTGCTGCCTGGATGTAATTACTATTATGATATTTTAGCCTAAAAATGATAGAAACCAGAAATAAATAACAAAATTGAGAGAAGTCTGAACACTGAGCAATTTTCTAATGATACATTTGGCAATTGTTGTCTGCTTTCTGATTAATCAATCACAATCTAATTAAGATTGTGAACCTCGGTGTCAAAAAATGCTTTATAAAAAAAGTCAGACTGCATAAAAATAAAACTGGGTAGTTAATTGTTTTTCCCAGGAGCCACTGCAGCCTTGAATGCTTTAAATGTTAACTAGCCAACATTTTAAATTATAAAGGCACATGACATTTTGTACAGATAATCATATTTTCAGTCTGTCAAAGTCAAGCAATTATAATGCCTCAAAAAAACATTATGCAATGAAATACACGAGAAAAAGAATTTGAGCGCTCTAAAATATGCATCATGTTTTAGAATGGATGTATTCTGTATTTTAACATTAATCACTCTTAATGTCATGGATTATAGAATTGTTTTAGACAAATTCCATTTTTTAATGGGAAGGTAATCTATTTAAGTTTTGTACAGACCTCATAGAATTTTTTACTGATTGAATAATATCATAATGTTGAATTTAACATGCTTAGCCTTTCTCTTACTGGTTTTCTTAATAGGAAAATATTTATAGCTTATTGGTGTTCTTTCTTCTTAACATATGTGAGCACCAGACCGTGGTCTCCAAAAGAGTAAGCAGCAGGTCAATCATTTTATTTTGTATTTGTAGGCAGATGATTTGTGCATATTCAGGCATCTGTGGCCTTTTTGATAATGAAAGCAAAAGGACTGATCATATGATTTGGTTTTGCTTGATGATTAAGTGACAATGAGCCCTTGCAATAAGATTTCTAGTTTGAATACATGTCAAAAATCCATTTTATGTGAGCATTCATTTAGACTCTATTCTTTTGTTTAATATAAATTACCAGCCAAACCATTCTTTATATGTATATCTGATGAATAAATATATAGGATCTGCAAATACAGCAAAACTAAATTAATTTTAAATGGGTGAACCTTTACTGAGTAATATTCTTCCAGAGCTGACTGGGATCACTTTATTAATTGAATAGCTCATTCTCCAGCTAGGAAAAATACTGAGATACTATTTAATCAGTTATTGCTTTCTGTGTTTTGTCTTTTCTACTTTCCATAAATTTTTAATATACAGCAGTACCTTTATCCCAATCCACTCTGCCAATATACAAGGGGCTAGAGGATGCAGCTAAGCCTGTTCTTGGGAAGGGGTTAGGATAGAAAGATAAGGATCAGGACCAGCAGCATATCAGATGACTGCCTGTAATGAGGATTGATTTTGTGACCGAATTGAATAGTTAAAGCTCCAAGCCCTTGCTCTGTCAAAGAAGAATCAGCCCTCTTACATGCTGCAATCTGGACATCAAGCCAGGCGGAAACTCAATCAACGAAAAAATGGAGAGGCAAGAGCAGCTAATGAAAACCACCACCTCTACTCCAATGCAAAGGCAAAATAACCGTAGGCCACCTGGCTGGCCTGGGTGACTTTAGAATGGGATGGATTACAGCAAAAAAGACACATAAGCGCCTGCAACAGCTGGGGTATGGCAGTCGTGTTCCACATGTTGCCTCTCAGCTGAAACCTGTTGTGTCCAAATTAGGATGTTGAGTCAGAAAGCTCGTTAGGCACTGACACAAGGGGTGTGAGCATATGTGCTCTAAGGACTGCACCATGGATCCACAGAGGGAAGGTGGAAGCCCAGGATCCAAACTGCCAGGGAGCCTTTAAAGTTTTCCGCACCACTGGAGCCTATTGTTTCATGTTGGCTTAGCCTGATCTGAGTCAAGGACACCAGAGTGGTTTGCACAAGGCTGCCAGTCCTGCTCACTCGAGAGTGAGCCCATTGGGCTTCCTATGGAAACCTGGGAATAGGCACCTCAGAAAAAGTTCAGTAATACATTTATTCTAGTTGCTTATTCTGAATTATGGTGAAAAGCTGTAATGAGGGGAAATACTCTTTTTCTGCCCCTGAAGATAATTAAAATACTGATGAAAAAACATTAATTTATGGAAAAGCAAAGTCTATGTATCATTTATTAAGTTACAGTATATAAGGAGGGATGACTTATGCTCAAGATTGTGGTTATACCTAAGCTAATCAAAAGATATCAAATGTATATATGAAATACAGAGAAACAATTGGACCTTCAACTGCACATGCATTACACTTGAACAAAAGAGAACCACTTCACAGAAAGACCACAGTATTTATAGATCCTAGGATAGAATAGCTAAAGGCTCAGGGACTCAGGTTCCATTTTGCTACAACAGTTGTGTGATGCTTCTCCTTGTCCAGTACAAAGAGAAATACCAGCCCAAATCATCTGGCCAGGCTGCTTAAATGTTCAAATGGAGGGTATAAGAAGTATTGCAGACTCGAGAGTCCTTACACAGATGCATGTGGAATCTAAGTGAAAAGAGGAACAGAAGCTGTATTACCCTCACCTTAGATGGAAACTAGGGCAATGGTTTGTGTCCATATAAATAGCAAGTTACTTGTGCCCCTCTGAAGTCTGAAAATTAGACTGCACAAAAGGGGAAGCTTGGAACACAGCCTGTATTTTCTGTATCCCAGTACTGTATAAGAGGACTGTCTGCTGGCTAGTCAACAGTCAAAAATGAAAATTAAAATATGGAAAAGTAAGTAAAATGCCATCTTAGTCTTTTTTTCAAGTCTGAGAGCTTTTATGAAACCTCATTTGAGTTTCCACAAATATTTATCTTATGCAAACATCACTATGCATTAAAGGAGTTTGTTCTTGTTCTGGTAGCAATCTCGGTTGTCATCTGATTTCACTCACAAACCACTTTGGGCTTTGTAATAAGACTCTAAGGTATCTGTAAAAGCAATCATTTCAGAAGCAAGTACTTGCGCCTGGAGTGTCCTTATATACTGGTATCAGTAATAATGCAGCTGATAATTTTACTTTGCTTTCACCTGATGATCTGAAAACAAAATGCTATGAATATAAAGTCTGTGAGGAGCGCCATGCAGTTCAGTGCCAGATTTCTAAACCCTCTAGTCTTTTCAACATATGTGATGGTAACCTCCAAATGGGAGGATTGCAACCTGCTCTGTAAAACTCTAGAAATAAAAAGCAGCAGCAAACTTTATGAAGTAATGTCTGCTTTACATGGCATGTTAAACAAACAATAAAGCAAAGCAATTATTGTTTAATATGTAAGTATATTGAAGAGAAATATATTAAAGTGTATTTAATATGACTGCAGTAGGTTTAGGAGAGCGATGAAATTTCTTGGGGAAAACTGTAAAATGGTTAAATGAGACTGTGACCTCATTAAGTTTTTATGTGGGTATGTTTTTGTCAACACACACCTTGTAGGCAATCTTTTTTTTTTTTTAAACTTTGTAATCTTGCTATTACAAATGCCCCATTGATCAAACACCAAGCTCAAGATCTAGATAGGAGTGCTCTAACTAAGTCATGACATAGGAGATCTTAAAAGGATGACTGTAGATTTTCACTGAAATTTTTATCAAAGTTCAGTCAAATTACTGTCTTGTACTCTATTTTTTTGCTACTGTGTATTCTAATGCCCGAATTAGCACAACTCCTAATTTTGCTAGAAAACTTTCCAATGGTATGCAATCTACTTTTGTTTTTGTTTTGCTTTTAATTCCCCAACGGCAGAAGGTTCATATTTCACCCAGGCACTGGTAATTAGCCAAGGAAATTATTTAAAATGCCAGATGTCACATATTAAATATAAATAACCTATGACCTTGTGTGCAGAATGCAATCCTCTTTCCTATATGACTGCCGAATTTAGCCTTCTTCAACATAGGCTCTATACTGAAATATTATCTGTCTCCTACAGACCACCATTCTGCTTGCTTAAACAATGGATGGGCCTTTTTAGCTGTAAGAGACATGAAGGCTGTGATAATTTTGTTTGTATGCCATTTGCTAATGAGTTTAAGTATACATTGATCAAAAACTGTGCCTTGTTGTCCCTGGTTGTACTCATGCTCTCTTCAATAGCAGCTGTGAAAGGCATAGCCATTGCTGCAGCCAAGGAACACTATCTGTTCAATCCAGGAGTCTCTCTCTGTGCTTTCTCATCTGCCCTTTCTATGCCACGCTGGTGTGTGTGGCTTTTAAACAGGTCCAGATTCAACCACACACGGGAACGAGATCAAGCACATGAAATGCAACCTTCTGTGTTATATTCCTAATTCGAGGCTGTTTGGTTGATTGAATCATGCAGAACAAATGCCTGACCGTGCGTCTTCCAAAGCCTGTTCTGCCTACAATTGCACAGCTGGCTTTGATTTGCTGCCCATGGGAAGGGGGGAGGAATCCCTATTACTCCAACACAAATACAAATCTGGGATGTGGCTGCGGATCTAGAATTCCTAGCTATCCAGCATCGGATGATGTGTAGAAAATAAAACGCAGCACAATGTAGCCCTCAGGTTTTTGGAGCCAAAAGTCACAACACGCCTGAAAAATAGCCACAGTTTGGAAAGGATTCAAATACCACAGGAAGCACGTTCCTTCCTTCTCAAGTCACATGCAATAACTCCAGCTCCTGACCAGATCAAGGTGTATCCCCATCTGGATGCAATAACACAGCCTAGAAGCAACAAGGACAGAAACCACCTATGCATATTAAATAAATGAATAAATAAAGGAAACTTCTCCTCACAAAACCACAAGTGAAATAAAGTTGCCCTTGTTACAGCCACCATTTCACTTCTCAGTAGCCAACAAAAGCCAAGTCAGCCATCCATGCCCTGGACCTCAAGCACAGAGGTTGACATAATTCCCTGGAAATTGAAGTGAGCTCACTCATGTCAGTTATTTTACCAACTCACTCCCAGTCACACCCCAATTACTCTTTAGTTGTGTAGAAGAGGTTTGAAGGTTCATTTCTTTTTACAGTTTCAAATGCAGAAAGGATGTGCTTTTTGGTGCAGTACAACAGAGTCAGCAAAATGAAAGCTATGGTGAAGACAAGGTAAAAGGAAAGGATAATGTTGGCAATGGAAGTACTGAACTCAAAGACATACATCTGCTTTTGAAGTAAAAAGCTTTATAAAGTTCACTGTAAATAACTTACAATACCACCTTACCTTTCACACATTCTCTAAATTCTTATCTTATTAGCTGTGTGGTCATGTCATAACCAATTACTCTGTTTATTTTAGGACATACAGTCCATTTTCTTTTTCAACTGACAGCGGTAGGTAGGACTAAAAACAATACCTAATGTCCTGCTTATATCATAGCTTTCTGAATGAATAGTGGAGACAAGAAAAAAGGGAAACAAGATTTATTTTACATTTAAGGGAAATGAACAAGTCATTAATATTAAAATCTTTAATTTAGCATATTCATTAGAAATATACTCTGAGCATCTTAACAAAGACCATGGATGAAATACTTGTGTTCAAATCCCCCCCTTATGAAGAGAACAAGTTTGATTGTATTTTTCACCAGGGACATGCATAATGAATAATCTACTGGTATACCAGAACAGGAAACTGCTGTGGTTGCTCCATTTGCTGTAATCTGACACAACAATTATTTAACAATAATACAAAGTCTAATCCAGCTGCTTTGAAAACCAAAAGATTACCCAAAAGTTTTTAGACAAAAATTAGCTGTTAAAAGTCATTTTATGTATAGTGAATTTTACTGACTCATGCATCATAGATCTGTTTTCATTCAAGAATGCATGAGGGTTTTTCTTAACCACAGTTAATCCAATTACACATACTTCTCCAGCTTGTCTTGCTACGTGACCTTGGATTTAGAGATAAAAAGAGGCTACAGGCCAACTGGATGTGAGCTCCTTATAAAGGTTCAGGCTTTCTTCGGGAGAGGGAATTGTCTACCCTAAGAAGAGCATGAATCTTTGGTTTGAATGTTGTAAGAACAGTAGCTGTAGCTGCTCGTGTATTTTCAGTAAAGAAATAGCTAGTGGTGTGTGGGAAGTGATAATGGCAAGGACAGTGCTTTACAAGATAAGTAAAAAACATATGGCTGCTTTTGCACTAGAAGCAACTTCCCATTTTGGGCAAACTTGGGCAAACTCCTGCTGTCCTGAGTTCTGCAAAGTTTGGGTTTTTTTTTTTTTTTATGTTATGCATTCTGTTTCCACTAGAATTGCAATGTCACAAAGTAGCTTTTCATTTAGGCTGGCTTTCTTCAGCACACATTACTGACCTTCCTCAGAAGTGCACAGAGAGAGAGAATTCACAGAGAATTCACTGCACTCTCTTAAGAGCCTCTGGACTGAGGATTATTCACTGTAGCTAATCCCTCTCCACGTGAGCCTTCTTTTCTCACTTTCATTCACAGGCTCTAACGGGAACATGCAGGTACAAATGCATGCCTGGGATTATGACATGCCTGTTTGGATCTGTCCAAACAGCAACAAACATGGAAAGACATTGCATAGAAACAATGAGAATTATTTTAGAATCAAACAATATTAATCTCCATAGAGTCAAAACACACTAACTAGTTCAGCTGATTTTTCAACTGAGTAATGAAACCTTAGAGATAGCAGTGATATTTCTGGTTGAGTTTTACATTCCATAACAAATTAAACTGTGAATATTACATAACTGTTTATGAGCAAACTTAACTATTGTGAGTAGTAGTTTAAATCCCATCAATGCCCAAGTTTCAGCACAAACCTAAAATCTTCCTAGATCATATGTATTAAGGATTAATATTTTACTGATTCCACAGCACACAGTGACTGTTTCATTAAGTTAGAACCAGAGAATAGAATCATAGAATCATTTAGGTTTGAAAAGACCTCCAAGATGATTGAGTCCAACCTTTGACCGATCACCACTTTGTCCACCAGACCAGAGCACTGGGCGCCATGTTCACTCATTCCTTGGACACCTCCAGGAATGGTGACTCCATCATCTCCCTGGGCAGCCCCTTCCAACGCCTGACAACCCTTTCCATGAAGAAATTCTTCCCGATGTCCAACCTGAACCTCTCCTGGCACAGCCGAAGACCATGTCCTCTCATGCTGTTGCTGATTGCCTGCGAGAAGAGGCCGACCCCCACCTGGTTACACTCTCCTTTCTGGGACTTATAGAAAGGAATAAAGTCACCCCTGAGCCTCCTCCTCTCCAGGCTAAACACCCCCAGCTCCCTCAGCCACTGCTCACAGGGCCTGTGCTCCAGACCCTTCACCAGTTCTGTTGCCGTTCTCTGGACATGCGCCAGCACCTCAATGTCTTTCTTGACGTGAGGGACCCAGAACTGGACACAAGACTCAAGTATTAAGCTCCCCTCAAGTTGCTCTATGATTTCTTAGAGTGCAAATTCCAGACCCATCAGGACAGTTACAGTTTCTAGACTGCCATCTCTGGCAGGGAACAGATGCTCATGCTGCAAGAACAATTTAAATTCTATAAATAAATAAAATAGTTTTATTTTGCCCTTCTTTTCATCTTTCCACCTTCGTCCAAGGCAAAACTATAGATTATGGTACGTTATCATGCAGGCAGAGCATCCTGAAGCTTCTGTGATCTTCCTGCTGACTGCTGGCCTCCCTCCGTTGATGACATACATTGCTAAGGAATATTTTAATTAGTTTCCTAATAGTTAAAAACTTTTAGATGCAGATCTCACAAAATGCAAGACTGGGAAGACACTATTCCGTGCTTTAAAATTATTTTTTTGAATTGGTTTCGGAGGAGAATTCCCCACAGTTCTACAGCCTGGGTGCAGCAGCTGTGGTGACCAGAAAGTGAAGCGCATGAGGAAGTGCCACAGTGTAAGCCAGGGTGGCTGGGCACGGGAGCACCGAACCTGCCAGGCTTCAAGGAGTGTTTGGACAAGGTTCTCAGGCACATGGTGGGATTCTCGGGGTGTCCTGTGCAGGCCCAGGAGCTGCGGGATCCTTGTGGGTCCTTTCCAGCTCAATATTCTGTGCTTCTATGTTTGCTTGATTGCCACTGTTCCCACTGCGCCGGAAGGCAAGTATCTAACAGCTCGGAGTCGCGGAGCCAGCATTTGTTACCCAAGCGACATTCCTCAGCTTACGCCATCCTACCTAATTATTCGAGTCATTAGTTGGTGCCAAGAGCACCACCTATTTACATGCGGTGTTTTGGAAAGTGACGCTCCGCACGGCACAAGGGAATTCTGCTCCCTTGCTCTGACGTGGGGCCGTCTGCGCTTTGCGGGAGGGGTCACACAGCGGGAGCGGGGCGGAGCGGACCGGGACCGGACCGGACCGGGAGCGGGGCACGCTCGGCGCGGAGCGGACCGGGACCGGGACCGGGACCGGGACCGGACCGGGAGCGGGGCGCGCTC
>WBMY01011367.1:290048-368802 GCA_013397315.1 Donacobius atricapilla | reverse complement strand
GAGAGCGGCGCGGTGCTAACGGGGCCGGACCGGAGCCGTGTCGGGGCACTTGCGGCGAAAAGTTTCAGCCGAAGCGTTCCCCGTGTACAGAAGAGCCCGGTTACTCCAGTGTGTTCTGCAGACTTTGTGTACGTGTGGGTGGGCGAGCACCGCGTGTCGAGATGTGATGGCTCTTTGGGTCCGTGTGTACAGATGCACGCATACATCTCAGAGTGCTTCCATTTTACTTTTCTTCCTAGTGTTGGAGCCTGAAAATCCTGTTTTATAATGCTCGTATTTCTTGAAACTGCAGAAAACAAAGTATTCCCTGTGAATTGTGGTGTGAAGAATCAATACGGAACAGCTGTGCCTTGTTTAGCTGTACCAGGATTTGATGGCTGCGTGGTTTATTTTCTAACGTACTTGAAATAAGTTTTTATTGGTAATGGGCTGTCTTATGTCTAAGTGTTAGATGATAAGAAAGCTCTGAAACACAACTGTATCCAGGCTAAATGATGCAGCCATGTTGTTTAGTTCTCTGACTCGGTTGTCTGCCTAAGTTAATTAGAAAAAAATTTGTTTGATACAGTTAGTCTGTGTGCAAGCACTCAGAATTAACTTCTCAGGAAACCCCTGACTTTCTTGATGCTCAGAGTTAATTTGCCGATTCGTTCAGATAAGGAAAGACTTTCTTTGCCTATTTTCCATCTCAGTGCTATAGCAGATGGTGTGGTTTGTGAAGAGGGCCTGAATTCTGCAAGCTAGATAAATGCATTAGAGCACCATATGAAAACAATGGAAAATGTGAACAAATGACAACAAAATAATGTTGATGCCCCCGTTTCTATTATTTTGACATAAAACTGGTTGTCTAAACTATGTTCCTTTGTTGATGATAGGTGAGAATGAGAGAAAAGTTTCTGAGAAAACTGGAAATACTAGTGTGGTATCAACTCACTGTTACGATACTTGTATTTGGGTAGCATTCCTTAATAGACAGTTCAGATGTTACTCTGAATACAGAGAATTTTCTGTGCTTGATAAGTCGAACTATTCTTATGTCCAATTTAAAAATGTGATTTTTGAACCATCAACTAGTTTGTTTGCTGTAGCTCTCAGTAAGAAATCCTGCATCTGAAACTCAAGTAATTTTATTGTTTTGTAAAATTCTGGAGATGATCTCGCCTGCTGTGCACAGATGTGGGCTTCAGGGAAAAGGGTTAGAGTAGGACTCTGCCTTCATGTATTCTGTTAAAAGCATTGCCAGAGCTCATCTGTTAATTCTGGCCATGTATTTTACACATGAAAAATTAGAATTTATATGAGAGGTCCCTACTGGAAATCTATTTTTTCCCTTAGCCCTCTTCCAAATATATTAGATGAACAAATAAAAAAGTTCTTAGATCTCCCTAACGCATCTATTTCATAATCCCATATCACTTCCTTCAGTGGTGGTGTCCGTTGTGCTGCAAAGTAAGCATAAGGGTATTTTTTTTTTTTCAAATGTATGCTAATAATAAAACATGTAGGTCACAGGGAAAGTTGCTTAATTGGGCGTAAATAATACTAAAATTACTAAGTTTTCCATGATCATGGAGAACACCTAAAAACACATTCTGATCCTTCATGCTTTGTCTCTAGAAGTTTGTGACTGCCATTCTGATGAAAGAAGTGTCTGGTACTAAGTCCTTGTGCAAATACCATGGAAATCTGTGTTAATGGTGTCTTTTGTAATGAGACTAGTGTTGTGGGGATTTTATTCTTTTATATATGTACACATGTAAGTATATAGTTACATGTTTATATTTAAGTGTAGTTGTAATCAAAAGCAAGGAAAAATGAGCTGTTCTTTCATTGCCTTGAAATACTTCTGATATCTGAACTACTAAGGAAGTGCTAGTGGCAGGCAGTAGATTACCCTTTTTATGATATTAAAAGAACAGTAAGGGAAATTAAATTAGCTGGGATCTTTAGTTATTACAGAGAACAATTTCAGTGGGTCGCAGGGTAGCAGGACTAACATTTGTAGTTTTGTGCCAAGTGGCAGGACTTGAGACCTCTGTCCTGCATTAGTGCTTATTTGCTTGACCTGAAAGTTGTAGTTCCTGCTGCAGAGGAGAATGCATGAAAGATGATGTGAAGGTGCTTGAAATCCCTCATGAAATGCTGCAATCTTTGCAGCATACTGGGATTGAAATTAAAGGGGTAGCCCATTTCTGGCAGTTTTTGAGTGGAGGTAAAAATATGCTCAGGTAATTGCTAAATTAAAGATTGTCAAAAGCTCTTCAGCTGCTTTCAAGTGAATATTGGATACTGAGCACCTTCTGCAGACTCTTGCCCTCTGTTTCTCTGGTTGTTAAGTGTCCGTGTCCCAAAGAACAAAGAAATTGTCACTTTGGTTTTGCAGTGTTAAGCGCTGAAAGTCTTTGGTACAGTTCGATGAGCTTCATCTATTTATGGCCAAGAAATTCAAGCCTCCAGTTCCCCAAGGTGATGCTACAGATCACTCTGAAGTGAACCAAATCTCTTTGGTGGGCTCTTTGGGGTAGCTGCAGTAGCGCCCGATTGCATGGCGCCCCTTCTGTCGGTTGCGTTTGGAAGGTCTGAGGCAGCGTGTGCATCACGGTGTGCCCAGGTCCCCCCGAGCCTGCCCACGGAGCCTGGCATGCAGCTGGCAGGGGCAGGGTTGGATGTGCCACCTGCTTGGGTCCTCTTGGTGACGAGACCTTTGGAATGTAATATGTGACACTTGAGTCATTGAATTTCCTGGAATGCTTTTGTAATGATGCCCCGATTCCCTTCACTCAGCACTTTTGCAATACTATTCAGTATCATTTTGGGGAATTTGTCTAGAATTTATTAAGCAATTAAACTGCATTGAGTTTTTCACACTGCTGAGGACGTTAGACTTTTTAAATGCCAAATGTCTCAAAATGGAAGCAAATACAAGTTCCCTATGATACTTTCTGAAGTTTTATTTTAGGGGTTCATCTTCTCTTTTAAAGAATGAATTTTTACAAGGTAAAAGCTGTACTTGGAGTATATGGTACTAAGGTAGGAATTTGGGATCTTGTAAGGTTCTGTGTCATGCAAAACTATTTCTTATTGGTATGTAAAATAGTACTAACTTAAAATTAGCGGCTGCAAACTGTTCAGTATTCAGAAGATGAATTACAGATGAGTTATTGATGCTGCTATTCATCCTGTCTAAAATGTTCCTGTTATTTCTGATTAAGCGTTCTAAGAGCTAAAGAGAGGCTAACATTTTGTTACCCAGTGAAATGGAGTAATACGTGAGTTTCACCCTAACTTCCACCTTCTGTTCTTGGTTTATGAAGTAGAGAAGGAGAAATTAATATTTCCATGTAAGTTCTCTTCCCTGGTTGATTTTGTTTATTTGCTTTCCCACCATACAAGTGCTTTAAAAGAACTGATCAAACTACCCT
The DNA here is from genome assembly GCA_013397315.1 of Donacobius atricapilla. Lineage (NCBI taxonomy): Eukaryota > Metazoa > Chordata > Aves > Passeriformes > Mimidae > Donacobius > Donacobius atricapilla. The sequence goes on along the minus strand of WBMY01011367.1, from coordinate 365,377 downwards.
CCTTGGACTTCAGGTTCATAGTATTTATTTTATTTTCTTGGAAACCATGAAACAAGCTGAAAGGGGTTCTTCATATTTCCTGTGACTTAACATTTGGTTAAGTAATATTATTTAGTAATCTAGTTACAAATGAATCTAAGAAACATCCCAGTTCTGTGCTGAATTTAGTGAGAGTTCAAACCATCTTTGTGAGCTGCAGCCTCATTCTGCATAAGGACACTATGTCTGGATTTGACTCTTTAATTGATTTGCAAACTTCTGCTCCTGTTCTCCTCTGCGATTTTTTTTCCTTTAGCTTCGAGCTGGTAGGTTATTGGTTTGTTACTGGATATCATGACTGAGATACACATTTTGCCCTAGTGGCTGTCGAAGTAATACCTGATCTTCTCTTTTGAAGGTTTTCGTGTCAGACCTTTCTCTGTGAGCATCCACGAGCTGCTTGGGCTGCTCAGCAGTTGTCTCCTGCCCACACACCAATGCTGTGAAGTGATGATGGGTGCTGGATTTTCCCTCAGCTAGGCAGAGTTCTCTTGTAGTGAAAACTGGCACTATGTATGTGTTATTTCATTTAGGTATGTCGTAGAAGTCTTAAAACCACTGATTTGTACTGAAACATCGCCACAATACTAGTCTTTATAGCTTTGCCTTCTTCGTTAATATATAAAGTATCCTTTTTCCCTTCTTAAATGCTATTCATTGCTGTCAGGGGTTGTTGGTAGAGAGGAGGAAACAGCCAAAGCTGTTGACTTTGAGTTTGCAGCATGGTTGCATGCTTTTTGTTCTTTTCCGCAAGGTCGTGATTAAGGTAAATAATCTTAAGAAGGTCAAGTAGTGGTAGAAAAGAGAGAGTAGTCTCATAATCAGATTGAGCGGAAAATTAAGGGCTGGATGCTGGCAGTAGGTGTGAACTTGAGGTGTGAGTTGACTGAGGATTGCTCCTGGTGAAATTTGGGGTTGTGTTCAAAAGAGCTGATCCAGAACTGTTGCAAAGTTTGCTTTCCTTAGCTGAGTAAGAGGAGCTTCTGAGACATCTTTTGAAGTCTTTTTACCAGGCTACCTTGCACACCTGGATGGTTCGCTGGAAGTTTTATTATTGTTTAAAACATTTTGATTCTGTTTAGATTTGGTTGTCTCTCTAAATGGGTAGGAAAGAAAGTCTTTGCACAAGATGGTAACTGTGGTTAATATGTATAATTTGAGCCATCCATATAAATACAGCTGTCTGTGCTGGTCTGTTAACATTTGCTGTACAAAAGAGTGCTCGTGGGTTAAGAATAGGATCAGCTGGTGCAACTTTAATGAAGGAATGAATGGATAAGTTACTTGAATCTATTTTTTTTTCTCTCTGAGACATAAATAACACTTTCTAACAGAAATATTTGTTTATTTATTAGATAACTGAGAATTAAATACGTTGTGATAAACCACCACTCGCAGGAAATTGAGCTACTATCGTTTTGTTTTACAAGCTAGTGGATGCTGGTGTCTGCATGTAAAAGACTGACACACAGGGACACAATGCAAATCAGTCATATAGACTGTGGTTATATAATCTGCTGATGGGGGAGGAGGGAAAACCAAACAGCTGCATCTGACCAAACCCAGAGGGTCTTGTGACTTCGAGATAGCTTAGAGAAACACCGAGGAAGAACCAAAGGAGAATGTGTATATCAATGGAGCCAAGAAATGCCTGGCAATTAAGAGTAAGAGAATAAAATGGAAATCCTAGCGAGATGACATGTTTGAGTATGTTGTGATTTTTCTCAGTGTTCTGGATAAATGAAATCTTGCCTGTTTGAATGAAGCTTGACCAGAATGAGACTATTCAGGGAAAATACCAAAATCTTTTGTGTGGTGTTGCAAAGCAGTTGTAGTTGCAGCTAATCTAATTTAATAACTTTTCTGTTTTGGCACTATGGTTCTTTGATCACCACATTGAGAGTCACTGTGAATTGCAGGGATTTGAAAAAGGCAGTTTGGCAAAATGTCACTTCTTTGGTTCATGAATTCATAGTTTCACATCACTCTCTGTCCCTTTTCCTTCCAACTGAATTGTGGGCAGAATGTAAATGAAAACAAATCCTGAGATTTGGGATGTGGGAGATGGTCAGGGTGCAAAAGCATGTGGTCTCATGCTTTTGTCTTATGTTTTTCTGAAAATTAGAAATAAGGTCGCTCTTTCTCAAAGGAAAAAGTAGCCCTCTGCTTAAAACACGGTGGTCCCATTCCTTTGGTCTGTGTGTCCACCTGGCAGCAGTTTGTCATATGCCACCTGAAGTGTAGCCAGCTCCGTCATGTTGCTGTGAATGGGAGGGAATAAATTCGAGTAGACGGGGCCTGGGTCAATAGTAAGCAGCAGTTTGGCTGTTCACAGCAATAACGCAAATATGGGAGTTGTTGCCTCAAGCTGCCCTGGTGGGCCAGGGAAGTACGTGGAGCAGACTTGGCAGTGAGCCCAGCCAGTAAAACAACATCCAAGGCCCTGCATTTGTCCAGGCATGCCATGTGGGTTCGAATGACGGTGGAATTTAAGATGAGTGAAATGATCAGTACGGCTGAGTAAAACTGCAAGGCAGGACCAAGCTTATTAAGAAGCCAGCATTCTCTTCTTCTACCTTTAGTACACCCATCTGTGAGTGTTCTTGTGAAATACTGGCAAAAGAGAAATTAAAAAATTGTAGAACTGTTCAAAGCTATTCAGGGAAGATGAATTTGAATCTGAAGCACTGCAGGTCTGGTGGAAGGAGAGAAGAATGAACTTTCCGGGGATCTGACTACAAACCCATGATCTTCCAGTAGTAAAGTCATGAAAATAGAATTCTGTGTGTGGTTCAATTTGGTGTTGTGTGGTGGTTTTGGTGGGTTTGTTTTAAAGCAGAAACAAAAACTCCATTTGAAGTTGCATGAAAGATGTTTGTAGGTAAAAACATGAGCAAGTACTTAGACCTAATTTATTATTATCAGAAATGTAGTATCATATTATTTATATTAATGTTTTGATTAATAGGAGTTGCATGCTTAAAAATGGCTTCTCAGGCTGCACTCTGAAGATTAGTCATCACTTCTAAATATGAGAAATATTTTTATTATAGAAAAAATTCTTGAATGGAGTTGAATATTTCTGGTGGTTTTTGGTTTTTTTAGCAGGTTGGTGGAGAGGGTTAATGAGAGTATTCATGTTTTAGTGGCTGCTGACATTGCTTTTTTGGGAACAAATGCTATGAGAAATGGGTTTTTTTAATCCTGTATTTTGATTTTTTAATGGTTTTGGAAACAAAGGAAGGACAACTTACACATACTTTCTGAGAAGCAGTATTTGTTCTGTGCTAAAGAGGGAATGAAATTGTGACTGATTATAGTTGGGGCAGGGCAGAAACTGTCACCTTCTTAACTAAGGTTGTTTTACAGAGTAGCCCTCTGTATCTTCATGGCCAAAATGAAAGTGTGACAGAATGACAAACTGCTAACCCAGTAATGTTGCATTTATTAACTGTTAGTGACAATGATTCATTGCTCTGATGGCTGCATAATGGCCTGTAACGATACCTGCAGTGATGTACGGCTACTCATGTACCTTCAGGTGCTTTCTAGAAGTTGTTCCCTAAGTCAAGGACCCGAGGGAGAGGAGGAGATGCAGTAACTGATTACAAAAGGCTGTAACAGTGTCATTTGGGATAACTACTCAAACAACAAGGCCACAAGGAAATACATGGTTTAATCCAAAGAACTACTAAGAAAATTTGTCAACATTTTGTATTTTGCATAGCTTCTTTAAATTACGTCTCTGTGTTTCATCAGTGTAATTTGTTGAGTTTAGTCTTTTGAGAGCAAATGCTGCTGTCCTTCAAATAGCCAAGCTTTTTGTGTTGGGGGCAGGAGGTTAGGCTGATGCACAGCGTGTGGTGATACCTCCACTCCTGGAATAAACACAAGGCATTTAGGATTCTGGGAAGAGATGCAAAGTTCCACCTGGCACAGTCACGCTGAGAGTACCATCTCTGTGTTTTGGGGTGCCATTCTGAGCCTTGCTGTAAAATGGTATTTGTGCTCAGCTTCAGCCTCCTCTTTTTCATTTGGCTGATTCGTGTTTCTGCCTTTTACTGTGTCAATCTAGCAAAGTGAATTCAAGGTGTTTCTGATTCTACATTCATGTGAGCAGACGGGAAAACAAGGCAGTTTCAGATTGTCATTCTGGCTTGTTACAGTTATTCGATGTACACAGCCTTTGAGTTTAATGCACTTTAAGTCCACATTTAAGCTGCATTATAAAATATTGGTGAAAAGGCTGTAATAATTGATGGTTTGAAATGCTGAGTTAAATGTATGGTAGGACTGCCTGCAGGCCAGCTGCAGAAGTACAGTGTAATTTGGCCGAGGTGTGAAGAGTTCCCAAACGAGTTTTTTCAGATATTATTGATACCGCTTCTCAATCTCTGTGTCATGCTCTGATAATCTGAAAGAGGATGCCCCCATTTCAGTCTCCAGTGTGTAACTGCTCCCCACTCAGACATCTTGCCTTGCCTTGCCTTATTGCCCTCTTTTCTACCAGTTTTCACCAAGACCCTGCTCTGTGTCACCATACTCTCCTATACACTAAAATACATATTTTCCTGCACGCTCCTGTCTGTTTTCTTTGATATGGCCCTACTTACACCTTCTGATCTTGGAGTCTTGGCTTTTGCTCAGTGCTTGCTTCAGGACTGGAGCAGTGAACTGGCAGTGTCTCTGCAGAGCAGCAGGTTGCTGTGAGCCAGGTGGTGTGAGGAGTCTGTTGGTGGTAAAGGCATCCGGGCCGGAGTTAGGTGAATTAGGTGAGGATTTCAGTTCATTCTGTTCGAGTGACTGGAGAGCCTTTTCATTGTGTGTTGGTTTTGCCCCCACAAAGGAGGAGTTGGGGAAGATTAGGCAAACCTTGCCTGCTGGCAATTACAGCACATGATTAATTCCCATGTTCCCTTCACTCAGTATTTGCCTAATCTTCTCACTTACCTTTAATCTCAGTCTATTTGCAGTGGGTCAGGCACAGCGCAGCGGTTTGGGAGTGGTCAGGCTTCTCTCAGGTCCCGTGTCTGCACATCTGAAATGCTCTGGGGCTGCAGGGCTGCAGCCCTTTTGCAGACTCTAACCCCTGATCATACAGAATAAGGTAGTTCATCCTCAGAGCAGCAGTGTCAGAGGGCTGCTCATACTGTGTGGTACTGCCTGCCGTGCCCAAGTACTGCGCTGTTCCCAAAAGGCTGCGCACTGATATCCCTGAGCCGCTGGGGCCTGTGAGGATGACTTTAGATCTGGCAGTGAATGACAAATGAGGCTTCATCAAACTGGAGGGCAGCAGCTTCTGCTTTGTTTACAAGGCTGTTATGCGGTGAAATACTGTGTCTTCTTGAATCATATTAGCCACAGATTAAAAAAGGAGCCACAGAGGAGCCCACAGAACTTGGAGAGTTTTAAAACAAGAAGCAGATTTTTTTTAACCTGTTATGAGTATTAATGAATAATCCTTAAATACTGAACCAAAGGCGTTATAAAGTTATCATTTAAAGACATGCTTCATATCAACCAGAAATAGCAGGAGAGCTGGAGAAGGTATAAACGCTGCTTAGTGCTTCCGGTTGTTGTTATCTGTTTTGTAACTGAACTTAGAATGACTAATTCTTGTTGTATCTTACAGTTACAAGTTGAATTCTTTACCTGCCTTGTACATAACTTGTTATCAATGTATCTCAAAGCTGTTCTTTCCCTATTTGAAATTTAATTTCATTATTTCATTGTGAAGCTGGATGTACAGTAAGACACCGGCTGGAGTTGAAACGTGTACCAGGCTGTGGCCTAATGGTTCATTTAACTGCATGTTACGTTTTTATTTGCTAGTGAACACCAGTAACACCTGCAGTTCCTGTCCTGGTTGCTGGTTTCTTCCCATGTCCTAAAGCTTGCCATTCTGTCAGTTGTGTATATACAGGTGTTAGTGCACTGTGAATATGATTGCCTAAATCATCTGTGTTAAAAGAACCTCTCTTCTCATTTCCCCTCCCCCATTGTGTGGGAAGGTGGTTGCTGCTCAAAGAACCTTCGTGTAGTTACACCCCAAGAGCCAGTATGTTCTTATTTTAGTCAGTGTCAGTTGTAAACATTTGATAGGCTGGACTGTTCTCTTGTTTAAACTGCTTAAACTAGTGCAGCTTCTTTATTCTTCTGTATTTCTATGTAGGATAATGAATTCTTATCCAGACTAGAATTTGGAAAAGACTCATTGATGAGCTCCCACTGTTGAGAAGATTCTTCTGCATTTCCAGTATTCTTACTTAACAAAAGAAAATTAGTGAAATTGTGACTGGCACGACAGAGCAACCTCTGGCATACGTGATTGACAAAAGAAAAATTTATTTTTATCCTTTTTTGCATAATCTGATATGACCATGAAAGAGAGCACAGAACCATCGAAGAGAGTGAACTGCTTCATCAAAGAAGAGTTGTAAATCATTCCTTTCTGAAGGCTTAAACCTGCAGTACTGCTTTGTGTATTGCTAACTTTTGTCTAGAAGGATGTGTTTCCCCCTACTCCACCCTGCTACCTTAATTTTTTCACAATTAATTCTTTTTCAGTACCATACTTGGCTTGCTAGTCAGATGTACTCCTTATGGACTAATACACTGCTGCGTTTAAGTTTGGGGTTGGGGGGGGTTTAAGTTGGTGTTTAAGCTTGTAGGAAGTGTTTCTGGAGAACCGATAGCTTGTAATGGAAAACTAGAGTTAAATATCCAGTTATAGAGCTTTATTGCAGTAGTGTACCAAGCAGAATTCTGATCAATCATGTTTTTAAGTGCACAAAAGAAAAACTATTGATTATTGGCTATTTTGTGTTCCCTGTGAAGATTAAGGCTTCTCTTTCATCCCAAGAAATATATAAACTGCTGCAAATTTGCAAAATAATGAAATTTAAGAAACAACTACCTATGCTTTGTGTCCCTTTTTACAAGTATTTTTGTAACCATTGTGTTCAGAAAGAGATAATGATAAGTGTCATGACAGGAGTGGAGAACAGATGAGTTGGTCATTCTTTTTAAAGCTTGTGAGTGAGACAGGCTTGCCTGAGAACACACATGATGCCTGTGTCAGTGTTCAGGTCTTTCCTCATGCTATTTAAAGGACTTGAATACTGATCCTATTTGCACAGTTGTAGTTTTATAAGACCTAGGTCATGTTGCACTTTCTTCGTACCTTACAGCAACTCCTATTGTTTGAAAATGTTTGTTTATGGGCTTGTAAACTTAGAATAATAAAACAGTTTGGGTAGTTCTGGCACAGGGCTTGTGTTCAGACATTTGATAGTAATTGACCTTCCTTCTCTGGAGAAATCTGGCTGAGTGCACAGCTGCACATGTGCATGTGCCAGTGCATCACTGCGGGGTGAACAACTGGTGGGCAAGCATTGCTAGTCCTAAATGTGCACTCTGATACTGCAGGGAGCAAGCAAAATGTGCTTTAGAAGCAGTTGTTCTGGATATTATTTAATTATATTCCCCCGTTAGACAGTTTATGTTGAAGTGTAGTTAGCAGCTTAGTAAGGGATGGGCCAGCATTGTTTTAGTACCGAACCGGAGCTTCTGTACACGGGGCTGTTTCCAGACAGTAGCAAATGTACATTCAAAATGAGCAACCTTCTGGTTCTCATTGACGGTGGACGACACAAATGCCTGATGTAGGAGTGCAATGAAGGTCTGCAGCTTTATTTACCTTATACGCTGAGAATATAGAGCATCTGCTCATTGTTGTGATCCCTCAGTAGTGAACCTGATCTTTGCAGGGTGGCAAAGAAGGTTTCAGTAAACTTCTAAAGACTCATGGCTTCTCTGTGCATGGCAGTGTTAAAAGTCTTAGTAAGAAAAAACAAAACCGAGTTTCTTTCTATGCCATTTGTCCAGCAGATCTTCTTTGATTGTAAAAGAAAATTGGCTTGACGTGGTTTGTTCTTAGGAAACAGTGACTTACTTTGTTTCTTTGTCTCCTTTAAAATCCTTACTGGAACAAATAAACTATTAATACTACTTCTAAAACTGAAGTTGAACTTATTGGCCCATCATCCTTCAGTATTTTTTAACCTTTTATTTAGTCCAGTTTTCTTTACTCTGTATTGCTGTTACCTTTATTAGCAGTTTATTCTGTTGTCCTTACTAAAGCAAAAGCATTTAGCACGCCTGCCTTTTCAGCAGCATGAAGGGCTTTTGATGTGAATGGCGCTACTTCTCTCGCTCTGTGTATTTGCTGTGCCTGTCCTGTCTAGCATCTATCTTGCCCCATGTGCTTGTGGTAGTTTTTGTGCTCTACCTTCCTAGTCTGTTTCTGTATCTTGAGTGCTTCCTTATATTTTATGGTCAGTGAAGGCCTCATGACTTGGCCAACTTCGTTCTTGTCTTTCCTCCCCCAGTAGGATTGTTCGGATGTAATAGCTCTCCTATTAAGTAACCAGATTTCCATAACTCTATTTTTTTTTTCCCTTGGGCTTCTCCATAACTCTTTTTTCCTTACACTTGCCTATTGTGAGATTTCCCTTTGTTTGTTTGTCCTCTGTATCTTGAAGCCCTGTGTTGGATTTGGTTTTTTTCTCTTTTAAGTGTTATCACCTACATTTTTTTCATTCTTTCTTTTTTCCCCCAAATTGTATTTGTGTTTGTATGTTTACTAGTTCCTTCAGATAGGTTAGAGGGCTCTTCCAGATTGGATTCCCTGCAGTCTTTATTCGGACAAAAATAATTACTGGTAAATAATCTAGTAGAATTAATGATACGATTTGTAAAGGTCTTAGTTTGTTGTGAACAGCTAATAGGTTATTTTGACACATGAACTGTAAGGGGGAGGATTTGTGTGTGCAGCTTGAAATAAATCTGCATGTTTATCAATTGTGTCTGAAAATGATTTGGGTGATTTAAACTTCAAACCGTGTTGTGTTCACAGCGTTAAGCGTGCTTTTGAGATTGAATATTCATTAGGCTTCTGACTTCCTGTTTTGTGTGTGTGCAGCTGGGGAGGGGTAAGGGGACAGCGCAGTGCCAAACCCAGGAGAGGGACCACAGAGGCCTGCGTCAGAAAAGTTCTGTCTCCTCTGCTCTTCTTCCAAGCTGCGGTTGGTAATTCTGTGCGAGTCTGATCTCTCCACCTCAGCCTTGTGAAGATTAAATTCTGAATGTACGTCTGCTTTTTGTAAATCCCTGTGACACTGAAAGTAGAGAAATTGTCTTAAATATTTTAAGATTTCTTGATTATTGGTGCAAGAGGAATAAGGCTCTTTGCAATGGTGAGACATTTAGTGCAAACAATGTGCTGCTACTGTTCCATTAAAACTATTAATGACAGTAGATGGTTACACATAGGCTTGAAGACTTCCAACTGCTGTTTTTCTGAAACTTTCTTCTTATTACTTAAAAAAAGCTCTGTAGCTGTAACTGTTTTATTTCCATGTTTTGATAAGGTGGATAATAGCCTTTATTAGGATGCCTTTTTCTTCCATTGATCTGTGCTTTTGTTAATCCTGAGTTAGGAAACACACATCTCTGGTCTTGCACATTAAGGCACCAATAGATGTGGAAAACCTATAACCAGCTCCTGTCTGCATTTCATGGTTTGTGATGGAAAACAGCAAAAAGAAAGACCCGCAACTGGTATTTTAAAAAATGTTTGCTACCCTAGTGAAAGGGCAGGGCAATGCAGTTTTGGTAGTGCTCAGCACAGTGAGCTTGTGTTGTGTGTGATACGTGCCATGGTCCTTCCTGAGAGCCCTGATCCTTGCAGCATGTGCACATTCCGAAATAACCTATGCTGATTTTCTGTGCTCTTAACTCATATAATAGTAGTTAATGTTATATAATATGGATATAATATAGTTATATATAATTGTCACACACAACCATAATACATATAAAATCATGCAGTGTTTATAATATTGCTGGGTACTCCTTAAATGCAATGTATGCCTCCTTTAATAGATTTCTTATAGAGTTGTTCCCTGTTCATGAAGCTTCAGCCTTTTCTTTTTTGTTTGTTTATGAAGTCGGAGGAATGTAGTCCATTCCTTGGTAACAATGTGCTTTCTCTTCATTTGCAAATGCTTCCCTGTCTCTGAGGAGCTGATGTTTTGTTTCTGTTTGAGTTAATTTTAAGCTGATTGTTGTTAGTGAAACTGGTCATAGACTGACTTCATTAACAAACTAATTTTTTCATCATGGGAAGGTCTAAAATACATAGCTTCCTGTCTGGATATTCTAACTGATTTGTAAGAGAGACTACATTTATTTAAAAAAAAAATATTAATAGTCTGCTGGTACTCAGGATAAAAAAAATTTTTAAAAAAGATCTGGTACCCAGAGATGCAATTAATGTCATCTAGCCTGGATTTATGAAAAATTAAAGACTGAAGATCCTATTTACAAGTGTAAAGAAACAAGAGTGGAATCACAGTGGCTACAAAATATGAAAAAAAAAGTTGTGTTTTCTACTTTTGTTTCTGCCAAGTGTCTCATATTAGCAGTTAATTCAATATTGAGAACTGGGGCAAGAAAATCTGCTTCAGTTCTATGAGACAAAGTTGCTGAGTTTGTTAACGGGATTTGTATTCCCTCTCAATTGCTTGTTTTTCTTTGGAATATTTCCTGTGTTTTGGATAAGTTAGTGAGATCTGAGAATATTTTGGTTTGCCTTATTTTGCTGAACAACTTGTGCTCAAACTTCATGCAACTGCACTGAAAAATGCTATTTAGCATAGGCATTTGAGAGTTTTCCATACTACAAAAAATATATCCTAGGAATACGATTCTTAATAGTATCTCTAATAATATTCTTTATTAGGCCTCCTTTGGTTGAATGTTTTCAGTAGTTCATTATCTTCATTCAAGTTTGAGTCACTGTAAGATGCTTTCTATTGTTAAAGTAGATCAGTGTTATGGATGTGATGTTCTGGTGCTTGCAAGTATTGACTGGGCTTGCACAAAGTATCTTAGTCCTAGTTGTGTCAAAAAGACAAACTTTTCATGGTTTTTGATTAAAAATGTTTAATTATAAGTGGAATACAGCTATGAAAGATCAAGTTTGAATTGAGTGTTTAAGCTTAGATCCTTTCAGGATTTCAACCCATTTTTCTGTTTGTATTATATTTTCAATGATTGAAGATGTGTATAAACTGTGAAATCTGATTCAAAACAGGATTTATGATAGGAAACCATACTGTAGTCATATTTAGTTGTAAAATAGACTGGGGAGAATTGAAAATTAAGAATTAGCTATATTTTGTGTAACTAGTATAATGGGCAATGTCTAGGATGTTGATAACAGTCCATATCTGGGAAGCAAAGGATTCTGGTTTTGGCATTTATCCAAGTATTGCATTCTGGCTCTTACTACTTTTTTTATCTTTTATAATTTTGTTTTCAGACCTTGAGTCAGATGACTGTGCATCCATATACATTTTTAATGTAGACCAGCCATCATCGTCTGTCAATCAACCAATCTGCATTCCTCGCCATGGACTGCAGGCTCACTCCTCTCCTACAAGATTTCAGAGTCACAAGAACTATGAAGGCACTTGCGAGGTCCCAGAATCCAAATACAGTCCACTAGGTGGACCCAAACCCTTCGAGTGCCCCAGCATTCAAATCACATCGATTTCACCCAACTGTCACCAGGGGATTGAGGCCAACGAAGATGAATTACACACAAATGGCACAGAAAATGAGTACATGGAAAGGCCTTCCCGGGACCATCTCTATCTTCCTCTTGAGCCATCGTACAGGGAATCATCCCTTAGCCCGAGCCCTGCCAGCAGCATTTCATCCAGGAGTTGGTTTTCAGATGCTTCCTCTTGTGAATCCATTTCCCATGTGTATGATGATGTAGACTCAGAGCTAAATGAAGCAGCTGCTCGATTTACCCTTGGCTCTCCTCTGGCATCACCTGGTGGTTCTCCGAGAGGTCCCAGCGATGAGCCCTGGCAGCAGCCGTACGGATTTGGGCACGCCTTGTCCCCTAGGCAGTCTCCCTGCCATTCTCCCAGAACCAGTATTACTGATGAAAATTGGCTGAGCCCTAGACCAACGTCGAGGCCCTCGTCCAGACCCACATCCCCCTGTGGGAAACGCCGGCACTCCAGTGCTGAGATCTGCTACGCTGGTTCTCTCTCTCCTCACCATTCTCCAACCCCGTCACCTGGCCATTCTCCCAGGGGAAGCATAACAGAAGACACGTGGCTAAACACTTCCATTCATAATGTCCAAGGTCTTAACTCTGGCCTCTCACCATTTCAGTGTTGTACAGAGACGGATATTCCTCTAAAAACCAGGAAGACCTCAGAGGATCAGACTGCCACTTTATCTGGAAAAATTGATATTTGTCCTGAAGAGCAAGGTAACTTGTCATCATCCCTTGAAACTGCGGTAGATGATTGTTCTGGGTCTCAGCATACCTTGAAAAAAGACTTGCCTGGAGACCAATTTCTTTCTGTTCCTTCGCACTTTACTTGGAACAAACCGAAGCCTGGTCACACTCCTATATTCCGGTAAGTGATTCGAAAGCAACTCCTTCCTGGTTTTTCCCTTTCTGTGCATCTTTAGTAGACATATAAATGTCCTTGTATTTTAGTGATGCATTAAGACTTCTTAAAAAAAACTTGTTGAAGGCAGATAGATGTTACAATTAAGAAAAAAAAAGGTTGAGATACCAAATACCCTTCATCTTTTAAAAATACAGTAGATGCATTGTAAATAGGATTAGTTTATTTAGGTAAAGATTGTGTATATGTGCAGAGCCGAGCTGAATTAGATGGCTGTGGGTTTTGTACATGGTTTGCAGCTCCATCTAATCTGAACGCTTGATACTTTAATTTAGCTAAGGAAACCTGACTTACATGATTTTATAAAACTGGGAGACCACAGAAGAGGTGGGGAGTTTATTTGCCTTTGTGTCTATTTGCTTCTTTGGGCTCTTAAAATTCTAGAAATAGAATGAAGAAAAGAATTTGTATGCCATGCTGAAAATCATCAGAAACAATGGGTGTCTGGGCTGTAGTTTCAAGGTATTTCCACCATCCGTGATAGAATTAAGTAGGTCTTTTCCTTTTTGCAATCCTGTCATGTGCTAGCAGGGATGATTTGTGGAGGCTCAGAAGAGGAACTGATTCAACTGAGGGAAAAAGTCCCCTTCCTTTCTAGTCCGTTACTTTTTAGGTGGATCAGTTCTGTGGTCTTTCAAGTTACAGAGGTTGTATAAATTCTTCAGAAGTTGTCACCTAGCTTGGCTTGTTAATAGCTAAATGTATTTAAGCAATACTTACTCAGACATTTGGTTATTTTTTGCCTAATTTTATAACCACAGATTTTAATTTCTCTCTACAGAATTTTACTGATTTTAGTAAATAGAAGTGATTTTTTTCTTCTCCTTTAATGTTCTTCCACATAACTGTTTATGGATGTAAAATTTAACAGTAAAGACGCAAAGCTGCTGGCTGGAAAAATCTGTTTTACCAGGTCCAAAACTACTGTGTTAACAGATCAGTTAATTGTCCTCAAGTCTGGGTTTTTTTAAAATTCCATTGCCATCTGTTAGTAATAGGTGTTCAATCTGTTACTAGAATCTTTTCATTCAGACTAAAACCATGATGACTGTTTCAACTTAACTGAGTATTTTGGGATTGTATTATATTTATGTAGGATACTAAGCAGTCCTAACTTGGCATTTTTGTTAGCTTGCAGGCTAACATTGTTCATAAAAGGTGACCACTAATGTAGGATTAGAGGTCATGAGGATACAGGCATGGGATGTGCATCTGTGGTTCTTCTGTGGGATGAACAAAGTGGTTTAGAACACAGATGGTTCATACCTGCTTCCTCTTGTACTGCAGAGAACTGCGTACAACTGAATAAAAAGAAATTTTAATGTTTTCATTAAAAAACAAATTTTTTTAAATGTCAGGCTTTATTTACAAACTGGCACTGAAGAATTTATGTAAATATAAGATGGGCAAACAGCAGAAGACAATGAAGACTGCACCTGTACACAAGGAAATGACATAAATCTATTAAACTGTGTACATTTGCTGCCAAAAATGTCAGCTGACTATTGAATTAGTGGAAATGGCTGTGCTGGCAGCTGTATCCTCGGTGAAATGTTGAATTACTTAGCAGTTGTAGCCTGTTCCACGGGGGCTATGGCAGTGTGCATCTTCACTATGTAAAACATTCCATTCTGTCATAAAATGTTTTGTAATTTTGATTCCTATAAATCAGGGGAGCTAAGTTGACCCTTACATTTTATGAATAAAAATGAAATGCAAGAAGATCCACTGTTTCTAAATAGTTGATGATGGTGACCAAAAGTGAGCATATTAGTCATCATAAAGAATTGTATCATTGCAGTTTATGTATTTGTTCCATATTGTATGTACAATTTTATTAACTGTAGTATAAATTACAAGCTATAGTAAAACCAGTACACTTTTTGATGTCTGGATTGTCCTGTCAAGGACACGGTAGTGCATGGAGTAACCGGGAGTATTGATTCAGGCACAGGAGGCGCCCGCCCAGCTGCAGTAACTGACCCCGGCGTGAAATGTGTGGGTAGCACCTTCTGCTCTGAATGCTCTGGTAAATGTTACCTACTTTATCTGCCAAGCCCTGACCATGTTTTCCTTCATTCTTCTGCTTTCAGTAAGTGTGCAATGCTTAACAAAATCTAAAATTGCATAAGATGCTTTTGAGCATGCTAGTCATATTTCACGTGCCATCCGCACTGTTTTGTTGGATGACAGCTTGTTATTTGGTCACAGAAACCTCTAATCTGCCAGTCAGGGGCATATGAAAAATGTCTGTGTGCCCTGAGTCCCATTTCTGCTCCCTTGCCAAAGGTCAGTGTGGGCGAGGGTGTGCGCAGGAGCTCTGCTGCAGTTCCTCCTGCAAGGGAAAGACCTGGGCAGCCGCTTCTGTGCGGGGAGTGGTGGAGGTGTCTCTTGGGGATGTCACTCGCCAGGGGTGAGGGCAGATTCAGTCGGTCATTTTACAGAGTATTCAGCAATGAACTTGGTAATTTTATTTATTACACGGTTGCTCCTGTTCCTGTTTGAGGTACCTGTTTCTTTCACCCCCAGCCTCCCCATAGGGTGATGGATAAGACATGCTTTCATCTGTGTCCCATGTTTTCCTTCCCCTTCACTTAAAGAAACCATTTCTTTTGAGGATCTTAATGCAGTGGTAGCGGGTCCAACCTCCCCACTTGCATTTTATGCCAACATTCCACAAATGTGCTGATTTTATTACTTTCTTGCACACCTGCTGTTAGAATTTGAGTTGTAAGAGTTCTACAAAATGCAAAAAAAATTCAGAAAGTCTCTTTTGCAGTACTTTTTTACTTGAACAAGGGGAATAAAAAGAATCTAGAGATTATCTAGGAATCTCTACCGAGCAAGTGAAATAACACAATACCTTTGGTGAGGACTTCACTCTACAAGTACAGTTCATAAGAGATTAGTAGCATTGCTGGTGCTAACCTTGGTTGTGGTATTATGGAGTTAAGGACCAGCACGGACATGGCCAGCACTGGTGTTGGTAACACGGGGCTATTTTTTGGTAATGCAATTGAAAATCATGGGAATTCTGTTATTTTTGCTTTTAGACTGGATGATATTTTGCTTTAAACTTAAAATTTTAACATGAATGACTAGTGAAAGAGTAGACTTCAGGTCTGGTAAAGTGGATCT
The DNA here is from genome assembly GCA_013397315.1 of Donacobius atricapilla. Classification (NCBI taxonomy): domain Eukaryota; kingdom Metazoa; phylum Chordata; class Aves; order Passeriformes; family Mimidae; genus Donacobius; species Donacobius atricapilla. The sequence continues at coordinate 349,640 of WBMY01011367.1, read as the reverse complement.
TGAGAACCTAACTTGTGTCTCAAGCAAACAGGCACTTTGCAGGGTAGGAAACTTAAGGAGTCATTCATTTTTTTTCCTTCTTTCTTTAGCCCCACAGTATTTGATGGCAACAAATGATGCTTTTATGTCTGGAAGATAACCAGGAAGTATTCATTAATGGTCAAAAATCTTGAAATAAAGCCTAGTTGCCTTTACTTCCCTCATGGAGTTCATAGAGACTTACACATTGATTTAAAAACTACTACATAAATTGGTGCATGTCTCCAGACTGTTGTGTCATGAATTTAATCTATGACACTGAGCAGTGGTGGGACATCAGTTTCTTTGTTCCAGTGGTGATGAACAAACAGACTTTGACACATGTATTTACAGCTCAAAAATCTTTTTAATGGTGGATATGTAATGGCAACTTGAGAGTATTTTACTGCTGAAAACTAGGATGGCTGACAATGTAATTAAATCATTCAGAAAAAACAAATAGTTTGAATAAGTGGTGGATAGTGGAATACTTGAGGAAGTTGTTTCTCTTGTCTGAATCCTTCTCTTGGAAGTCGAAAGAATAGAGAGGAACAGAATTATGTCCTATTTTCACCGTGACTATATTGGACCTTCGGTCTAAATTTTAAGAACTCCACTCACATTGAAAGATTTCTATAGACAAAGTTAGTCTGCCAAGTATTTATCACCTTATTCCGATAAATAGAAATAACACCAGCTATTCTACTAGCAAAACTTTAGAATGAAAATGTTTGCAAATTACTGACTTTGAAGATAAGGACCCATTTAAGTGAGACAAGCAAAGGAACTTTGAACCTCTTAGGTTTTTAATAAGCAAGGCTATCGCTGTCATGTTTACACGCCATTAATGAACCCAGGGAAATTCAGGTCGTGTTTAATACAGGACCTTTTTGCTGTACCTGTTCTTCATCTCTCCGCTTTGCTCCGGGATGATGGAATGGAGATTTCCACGTGGCAGTTCACTGCACCAGTGCTCTGAGAGCACTGAGGTCTGCCAGGAGCAGGATGGTGCAGTTCTGAATGGAAACAGTATTAATAAAGTCTGCTGATAGGCCTCTCTGGCAGCTGGAACGGCCACAGGCTTCTTAACTTCAGAATTTCTCCATCAGGGGGAATAAGGCTTTGTTCTAGGCATTGAAGAGCAGCCACAGCAGCATTTTGGCTCTACAAGAGTTCTGGAAAACCCCGGTATTGGATCAAAGTTATGATTTGAGATTCTCAGGGGGGGCTGTGTCGCAACATTGACTTGTCACAGAATACACCGTGGGTTCATCTCTGCAAAAACTTAAGATGAAGAAAAAATGTGGAATAGCCATTGTATGGTCAGTGAGCTTTTTCTCTTTTGAAATGTTGGGAGGAGCTGTAAGTGGAAAACTATTTTTGCTGCAACTAGAAATTAATGGAAGGGTCTCTCTAGAAGATCTCAACCAAGTGAAGGAAGCAGGAACTTTGACAATTGTCTGGAGATACTACGGGGTATCTTTGAAAGGTTGCTACTAGAATTAGTGGCTACAAAGAGGTAGGAACATTTTCATACAGAGTGACTAAAATGAATTTTTTTATCAGTTGCACCTGTGTTCAAAACCAGTGCTGCAAGTGGAAGGTAATTGTTTTTAGCTGGATTATGTTAATGAGTCCCATAGGCTTTGCTCTTCCTTCTGTCCCACGCACGCTGCTCTGGGGCCACAGTCAAACCAGCAGTTATGTTTCTTCCCTAAGCGTCTTCCTGTGCGAGAGGGGCAGAGTCGGCCTATGAGCTGTGCCCTGGCTTTTACAGGTCTGAATGCTGAAGTCCTCCAAACATGGACATGTTTGGCTGTTCTTACACTGAACATCAGTTTTTTCCTCATCAGTCAGTTCTGTTTTGGAGATAATGGTTGCAGAGAAGGTGGTATCTGTTAAATTAACAGTGATAAAATCAATGAAGTGATAGCTATAAATGCTGTTGCTTCTGCTGAGAATGCTGCTGAGGGCTTCTTTCTTTACCTTTGAGTTCCCTTTAATAGCTGCTGTTCTCTAAAGTCTTTAGTCTTGATGTGATATGAGTTTTGGGAGGCATGCATTAATCAGATTATGGAACTCCCTTGGTGTATCCAGAAGAACATTTGTAGGTTTACAGATTGATGCTGTTTGAACAATGTGCAGAATTGATTTAATGAAAGCTTTAGAATGACTGTCACTCATTACTTCTGACTTCCATATCCCGACATGATTTGGTCCATTACTAGGAGGTTACTGCATTGATAATCAGGTTCTTACTCGAAAAAAAAAAAAAATCTTCTGTGAAAGGCTAAGTCCCAAGCTATTCTAGCAGTAATTTGGCACTGAACTGGGTCGAACTTACAAGTGAAACATGTGGAAATATCTACAAATGTGTTCCTTCCCCATCAAGACTGAAAAATGAAGGGTTTTAAAACATAAAAGTTCTTATTTTTCTTAATCTTTTGTTCTAAAGTGACTTGAAAAACCACTCATGGTCGGCAGCTGGTCTGGGTTCTGAATGCAAAGTTCGATGTCTTTATCAATAACACAGAGTTGTCATGCTGTGTAAGCTGGGGAGAGAGAGAAAAAGTATTTGTTCATTTCTGAAGCAGCTGAGCTGCTTATTCTTAAACATGTGCCAGATATTTTAAGAGTAATGCACCACTAAATTTTGAATTTAGTTCTGCACTATCAGATATGGTGCAAAAGTTCAGTGAAGTTCAGTGCACAGTTTACGACTGATAACTGTGGTGAGTTAAATCTAGCAGTTTTACTGCTGATCCTCACCTAACCGTATAGACTGAATAATACTTTCTTGAGAATGGATCCTTAAATGTAGTAAAGGTGGCAGCTTCGGACCTACTTTCCCATATTCTGGTACAAAATAGCATTGCTTCATATCAAAAAGTATTCAAAACATACACAAATTTGTTACTTCTTGCACCCCAAAGGCTGACATGATTTTTCTCATTTGATACTGAATTGTACATAGAATAAAAAGAAACAAAAAACAAAATACCAAGCATTTGTAGACTGTATTCTGTTGGGTTTTTAATTTATTTAATGTGCAGTCTTGTGGGTTCATGTGACCTTAAGAAGGTGACAGTGCTGGCTAGGAAGTTCCCACTCTGCTTCCCACCCCTTAGTTCTACTTGAAGGTGTACAGGCTAGGACATTGTTAAATTAATAGGATTAAAGAATTTACATTTTAAAATGAACCAGAGTTACATCACTGATTTGGTTCCATGTGTACCTCTACAATATTTCTCTGTAAGGATGATGTGGAAGCAAAAATACATAAAACTGATAGCCCTGCAAGGCAGAAAGGTGAATGATGGAGCACCCTACAATCTGTAAAGAATCCACTGCTGCTGAGAAGTTCTGGGCAATAGAGACAGCAAGAAAAATATTCAGAGAGAAACAGCAGTTTGGGTATCCAGCATCAAAAGGGAAGCAGCTGTAACTGTCAGACCAGCTACATCTAGAAACCTCTGTTTGATGCAGTACGGCCTCAAAAGCTGTGTCATTTACTGTGTTTTGGAAGGTTTGCGATTTTCTAACGTTTTAGGCATCTGCACGTGCACAGTGTGCTTCCTTGCTCTCTCATGCTGTTATTTTCTACTTGTTTTCAGAGAATGACAAAATGTTGAGACTTGGTTATTTTCTTGTCTCCATGTTTGTTCTAGCATGCCAAATATTTTTTCAAAAGATAATGTGTGTCTGATACAACTTGTGCCATATTATTTTTAGTTAATTGCAGGAGGAGTAAATCTCTGAGACACTGTATGGAGAGTGGTCGTGAGCAGCAAATCCTTTTCTCTTGACTGAACTGATCACTCAGCTTTCAGTTCTACCTCCCAATAATTGCTGTATAGCCTGTGGTGCATTAACAGAGCTCTCTCAGGTACCATATCTGTCCAGTGTATACCAACTATTTTGACACAGAAATTTGGGGATAAAAAGATCTTCAGAAACGCTGTTAAAAAATTCTCACATGCAAGAATTTTTTAAACACTTTTCAGTATCTCCTAATCCTGACGTTTTCTTTCCTTTTCAGACTGAAGACTTGAATTCTTCTCCCTCAGTAGCTATAATAGTGAATATCAAGGTGTAGTTGCTAGCCAGTAGCAGCATTTAGGCAGTACCTCTTGGCCTGTGATGAGTTTCTGGGAGGATTGGGCTTTTACTGCATTCCTGACAGCCTCTCTTACTGTTGGCATCACCATACTCTCCTCCCCAGTAAATGCTTTTGCTGTGGGAGGGGCACTCATCGGACTTCCTCTTTGCTGTGCACTGAATGCTTGTGGAGATGATTTATTTCTCACGTTTCTGCCCTTCAGTAAGAAGAAAGGGAAACACTCCCATTCTGCCTCTCACTGCTCCCAAACATGTGCTCCAGGAGAGAAGGTTTATGTTACAACGGCAGCTCTCTCCTGGGGTGCGCAGTGCAGGTGTCCATGAGACAGCAGACCAGCAGCGTGGAGGTTGTTCTCCCGAGGGGGAGGCCAGCAAGTGGTGCCATTTCTTCTCCCTCTCTCCCGTTCTTAGTGACAGACATTTCTGTGGTAAAAGACAGATCTGTGGTGCTGCAGGCTGAGCCCAAGTCCCTCCAGATACTCCCCAGGGTAAAGACAGAGATTTCTTTTTTTTGTCAGTCCAAACTTTTATCTTCTTTCTCAACTATGGATATGTTTTTGTATGTCTTAGCTCAACTCCCTGGACCTGTGACTACTCATGTTTGTGGATGTTTGCATTGATTGGTGGTGGGGTTTTACCTAACTTCCTGTAAAGTAGAAAGAAATGAAACTGAGCTTTCCCAGGTGATACCAACCAATATTTGTCCATCACTTTAAAATCTGACTTACTTTTTTGGTCGGAGTAAGGTACAAAACTACTTTAAAAGAAGGTATTTTTTATTACAAATGTTTTTGTTTGATAAACAATGGTATAAATGTTCACGTTTAAATGTTCATAATTTATTTTACTTTACCAGGTAATTACTGTCTTGAATCTGACTGTTCATCTTATTAGAATCTTAAGTCTATAAATCTGTGCAGGTGAAAGGGTAGGTATGCAAACATTGGTTTGCCGTTCTTCCATGTTATTTCTGTTACTGTATTTTGTTCTTCCCTTTGAGTGACTTTGCTACTGTGTGTAAGGGTATGTCTGTGGACAAGCTGAACACAACTTTAGGTGTATTTGTTGCCTGTTGCAGTATAGTCTTTATGCTTAGATAGAGCAAGTAGCTTTTTTAAACTTCAGGTGATCACACAGCGTTCATTTTAACCATAGTTAACAAAATTCAGTGCTTGCCAAAGGAATACAAAACCAGCAAGCTGGAAGATACTGCAGAATTAAAACTTAATGACTGGCAGATTGAGTTTAGACTGTTCCCTCTAAACCACATTTGAATTTGCTTGCTGGTATACTTAAGGTTAAAAAGTGACTATAAAGGTATTATAAAGTAGCACTGGTAATGTGGGGCTGGGGGTCACAGAGTACCTTTCTTTTGCTCAGGCGTTGGAAGGAAGAAATTCCATTCTAGTTGAAGTTTTTAATGTTCCAGCAAAACTGGAATTCTCTCATCACAATTTTAGGCTGATAGATATTCTTATTTGGTTATCATTTGTTAGGGAAGTGGCATCATTGTCTATATTTTACAGTGAAGGCTTTGTACTATGGACAGATGGCACAGTTCATGTAACCACAGTGTGCTTATCTTGATTGCAGCACATCTTCATTGCCACCTCTTGACTGGCCTTTACCAAGCCATTATGGGCAGTGTGAACTGAAAATAGAAGTCCAGCCTAAAACTCATCACAGAGCTCACTATGAAACAGAAGGAAGCAGAGGAGCAGTAAAAGCATCTACTGGAGGACACCCTGTAGTAAAGGTAGGAAATCTGGCTTTCTTGAATAGAAGGTAATTTTTTAACTACAGTTATTGGTATTTACAATGCTGTGAATTGTTACCTTTTGTTAAGCTTACAGCCTTTCCTGGGCGTGTAATGATAACTATTTTGAAAACACTGACCAATAAAACCAGTTATTGTTGCGCTCATAATTAGATGTAAGGTCCTGGTAAATTAAACTTGGCTTTGGCATTATCCTCGCTTTGAAGAGAAAGATAGGTGGGTTTGTTCTTGGTGGAATAACTGTGCAGGAGATGGGATGTGCTTCTCTCTGACATGCAGTGTTCGGGTGTGTACACATAGATCCTGCTCTCTGCTGGGAAGACTTCTGGATTGGTTAGGGATAGTCACTGATGTCTCCTTTAATATCCATGGTGTCAGCTGGCTCACACAGCTTGGAAGGGAACCCACCCTCATTCACTGAACATGGGGAAAATGATGCTGAGAAACTGGGGGGCTTCTTAAGATACCTTGGTTTATGTTTGCCGCATCCTGAGGTGAAAGCACTGTCTGTTTATTTACCTCAGTGTTGCTTAATGGTCTTTATCTTACTTCCAAGCCAGGTTAAGACAAAATTTAATGACTTGTTTATAAGTCAGATCAGACAACAGTTACAAAATCTTTATAAAACAAAGAGAGGAGAAAAGTCTTATTGCATGAAGGTTACAGCAGGTTTTGTCTTTTCCTCCAAATTCTGGATATTTCATGTTCTTTTCCAAAATTACAGTCTGTGTTTCAGTCCTAAGTCTTTTCCTACAGTCTGTACATTAAAAATGTATTTTACATATTTATCCTCTTTCAGTAGTTGAAAGTGGCTCATTACTATTGGAGACCAGATGCAAAGTGCTGATAGGATTGGTATCATCAGTCCCCAGTTTTTCTCCTACTCTTACTGTAGTAGAAACATGTTACCACTTTTCCTCCTCATAGTTTATTCCTCCTCTTTGGCAAATGAATTGTGTCACACTCTGTATTTACATCATTACATTTCATCTATATAGATGAAGATATACTAGCAGAATTTAGGTGTCTTGGACGTTTATGTGTCAGACAGTCTCATGCTTCAGCACATGCACTGTACTATGCCCCTCTAAATTAAAATTAATGCAAATGCAAGTCAATATTCAACTTTGCAATTTGGTCTCTTCCAGCTGGATTGGAAATTAATTGTTGGGTTTGATAGGAGATAGGAAGTTGTTATGAAACAAAGCATTGGTTTGTAGTTACTTTTTACTTACTGCTGTGAAAAACAGCATGGGAAAGGCCAAGTTTGGAAAAGGTAATTCTAAATATCTGTAAGCAGGTGAATATTACTTTACTTTCATACAAACTGAAATGTTTTCCAGTACTTCTGGAGCTTATTCTAGAAATCCATGTCACCATATGGATTACTACTTCTTTCTGACTTTTCTTTTTGGTGCTGTTAGCTTTAGAGCAGTCACTTCATGTGTGTGATCATTGCAGTAAAGTACTCAGCATTTTCCTGTTTGTTTTCCAGTGTCAGAGATATGAAAGGAGGTGGGTAAATAGAATAGCATCTTTTAAATGGAACAGACCTACAGCAGTTGTCAAGTCCAAGTGCCACATCTTTGGCCTGAAACCTCTGTGCTTTTGTTTCTTATACAACTTGTTTTGCTTTTGAACATTATTTTGTAGAAAGCTGGAATATTTAATTTCCAATCTGTTAAGCCTCCGTAGTTCTGCATGTGCACTTGCTGTATTAATTAAAATAAAGATTTTTAAGATTGTACGTGGCTTCAAGCCCTTAATGTATTAGTGCATGTCATTAATCTATTACTAATACTGTACCACACCTGTTGCTAGGACACTAAGCTCCTGACAAATTTGGCATCATCTGTTGTTGAGTACATTTAATCAGCTTATTTCCAAATGGGAGGAAATTAAATAAGTGGAGCTTCATGCTTTGCTTTGTATATCTCTTAACTTTAAGAAAGCTAATTCTATAATGATGTTCCCTTGGTTTTAGCTTTTTTTAATGCAAAACGTTCTAAGTAGCAGATACCTTTCATTTTAAGCTCTGCTTTCTTGGGAGTATGTTTTAGCTAATCCCTGTCATCTGGAACAGTTTCTTTTACCTTGGTAGAGAATCTGCATGATAATGCTTTTCACATGGAAGGAATAAATAATACCCCAGAATGGTTTGCAAGGAGAAAGGTGCCATGTTGAGCTTTTGTCATCCGAATGATGTGGAAATTTTGTAGTGCATTGCCAGGAGACAGCCTCTGAGCACTCCCTACTTTTGCCATTCTAATTCATAGGTTAGAGTCTGCAATTCACCCATCTACAAAGCCTTTAAAACAAGTAGCTGTCACATTTTATCCAACTCCAAATGAACAGTCATCATTGCTTGAATTTCCACCTGTCCCATGGGTCCAATTGTACATAAAATAATGTTTGCACTTAAAATTTTCTAGAACGAGCTTTTACTTCTGTCTGAACTTAGAGTTCTTCATGAGACCTCACTTGGATAATGCTTATGATCAAAAACAGAAAAGCCTTTTAGAGCAGCTGGGCACCTAAGAAGAATCTCTCTGGGGTAGTTTTTTGTATCTTAGTTTTCTGATCTAAAATGAACTTTTCTTTTTAAAATAAGCAGACTTGTTTTATATATTGTGTTCCTGCTGCTCATGTAATTTTCTGCAGTTTTCTGAGCTCAAGTATTTTAAATTTAATGATCTCTTTCGGTAGTAAATTATAAAGGCTGTGCTGTGCACAAGAAGTAGTATTTCCTTTTATCTCTTGTCCTGTTGCTAGGGAAGAGGGTGATGTCCATGCTGGTCATCTTGTAACCATAGAGAGTGTCCTCAGGGACTGTGGGCTCGCAGCGACTCCTCAGCACCATTCTGAGTGCAAGGAGTGTCTGTCCTGGGGCCGTGGGAGGCAGGTGCAGGTCTCACCTGTGATGGGGGAATTGGTTCTGCAGCTGATGATGGATCTGCAACAGACGCTGTAGAATCCACTTACACCCCGTCTATGCAAGACTTGGAGTGGTGGTAGCTGTTCGGAATTTGCCGGGGCCAGAAGTGTCTTTTTCCTATCTTGCAAAGGGTTTAAGGATAGAATCATTCTGCTCCTCTGCCATAAGCAAAATTATTCCTGTAGCAGATTCACAGTAACAGAGGAGGGAAAGCATCATGTAATCCATATGGACAACTCAGCTGTTCTGCCGCTGAAAAAAAGATGTAAGATCAAAAATCAAAGCACAATTAAACAAAAGGCAGTTTATTTAAATGGCTACACGCTGCTGCTCACTGACAAGCAGAGTGTTGTCTTCTGTGTGAGGCTTCATGGAGACCTGTAAAAGAGGCACTCAGTGTCAGCTCTGTTTAAGTGATTGCAGACCTTGAAGTCATGACAAGTGCTGCAGTGGAAGAAGAAAGTAAACTAATTGAGCAAAAGTAAACTCACTTCAAAATGCTTTGAAAGTTCTGAGACAGAAATATGTTCTCAGAAAACCTGTCAAACTCTGCCTGAGTCCTGATGGAAGAAACTGCAACCGGCAAGAGAGGATCTATCCAGGCAATGTCAGATGATCTGATAAAAATAAAGTAACAAAGGATTGTCTAAATGAGTGTATGTTTCCTGGCCTGTAATTCTGTGGTTGTCACCTTTTCCCAGCTGTTCCCTTGGCCAGTGCATGTAACTACTTGAATATCAGGTATAATACTGGAATTCTCCCTCTTCTCCCTGTCCAATAAACAGCACACGTTTTCTGTGTTTTGCAACCCTTCCCATTCTTCCTGCCTTTCACTCTCTAATTTTCATTTTTGTCTTGAATTTTTTCCTGCTTTGTCCATCACCAGAAGGCAGATTGAGTCCCAGCTCTAGTTGCCTACTGTTGGTTGGTGACAGCAACCTGCCAATAAATCTAAAAGGCAGAAGGTAAATCTCAGCCTGTGTGAACTGTGTAATGGGCTCTACTAGCAAAACATTGACCTTTGGATGTATGTACCTTTCAAGAACAGTTTGATGATTTAGGCTTGTTCTGGTTCAGAATCCCAAAAACAGCAGAAATGATGCCTCTACTCACTCTAGAAAATGCAGTAATTGGTGTAAAAACCAGTAAAAACAGTCATCTGCTTTTTCTATCATAGCTTTACTAATTTTTTTTTTCCTACAGGTTATGTGAGAATAACCTCTTCCTATCCCAGCAATGTCCAAAACCTCTCCATAGCATAATTAGCATTTGGAGTTGGTATTTCAGGAATAGCAACTTTTTTTTGAAGAGTGTAGTAGAGCCAAGTGCAGATGGATGGTTTGATGGCTAGTTACATGGAACTGGCAAATCTACACTGTGTGTTAGCCTAATACTATTTTAGCTATTAAATTATATCCTTTTGAGCATAGTGTGAAATGGGACAGGACTAAAACACCTCAAAAACGCCTGGAGTCCATATTTAAAACACTTTCAATCCTGTCTGCAAGCAGTGAGTGTGTAAAAGTGCAATTTCAGAAATAGAAATTCAAGTTCTCAAACCTTGAAGAATGTTCTGTACATGTGTAAACACATGGTACCATGACCAATAATGAACTGATATTTGCCATTACTCCTTTGCTTTAGTCCTTTGCAGGATCTGTTTGTTTTTGTGATGACCTTTAAAATGTTTTTAATTGGACTTGTGCCAATTAAACTATCTAATAGTTTATTAAAGTTTGGTCGTTTTATCTGTCACTATTTGTTCACAATTGCAGAGGTCTGTACTGTTTTGAAGTCTACAAATCAGTCTACACAATAAGTTTATTTAACAAAAGACAAAGGAAGATACTTTACTGATGTGTATGCTTTTCCTTCTCTGCTGATGGATGGAAAGGTGCACCAAATAATCAAGTGATAGAAATAGTACTGTACTTCAGGAAGGGATTGAAATAGATGTTTTGGCTCAACATATTGAACTTTAAAATCAGACATTTAACTTTTTGTAACATGATAACCTCTGCAGAATCAGAATGAAATTATAAAATCAATCCAATGTGCTGTTAAGACTTTCTGAGCCAGTGGTTGGGATAGTGCATGACAGATCGGAATGGAGTTTCCTTCCATCGGTTCCTGCAGCCCATTGGGGAGAACAGGTCAGCGCTCCCTGCACCGCTGCAAGGCTGCAGGGGGTGACTGTGGTCAGTCTGACCTCAGTGCATGCCCACGGTTTGCTTCAAGTTTTTCAAAATGCAGCTGTTGATAAAATCACAGTGAATTGTGTCACTGGCGTTAGTCATGATGTCTTTTGTTTTAAATTATATTCAACTTCATGCCCTTGGATCCTTGTCATCCCTTACTTGTCATCCCGAGTCATGGTTGATAGATGTGCTGTTCAGCTTGGCAGATAGCCCTTCAGCTTTTAAACCAGCAGTCCTCACAGTTCCTTAGCAAAGTCACTGCACACCACTCAAAAGGGAAATTTTTGTGGAGAAATGTCTGTAGAAAAAAAAGTTTAGTTCATCAAAGCCAAAAGATGGTCCAAAAGATTCCAGGCTTGTGGGTCATGTCTCCCTTTTCTCAGAGGACAAAACACTTAGATGGTTTGGTTTTTTCTTTAAATAAAGTTTTTAAAAGAAACTGGTTTTTACTTTTGAAGTGGGCTGAAATTTAGGCAGTGAAAGTTCTTTTTCATTAGGACTGATTAGGTTTCATAGTAAACTGTACCATATTTTACTCAGTCTTCCAAAGCAAAAGGAAAAAGTACCTGATTCAAGAGAACAGCTCTTTCTTTTCACCCTCTACAATGGGGTCTGCTTTCTTCTCTTTTGCCCTCATTACCTTGTCACTCTGGGGGGGTTCTAAGGAATACTGAAGTCACTGAAATGCTTCCAGCTGCTGTGAGTCTATCAAAGGGGAAATAACTATTTACAACCTGCTTTTCATACTAAGGTGTTGAAAAGCCTTGGAATCTCCATCTGAAGTAAATACTTACTAAGTGCTTGTGGCTCTACACAGATGAGTTTCCTTCCCTGTTCTTCATGTTTGAACTGAGGATTTTTGTTTAGATACTGGTGCATTTGGTGAAGAAGGATTATTAACTTTAGGGACTTGATTATGCCAAACTTGCCTTGTATTTCAAGACTATGCCCTATTTTTAGGGAGGCCTGTTTGTATGTAAAAGCTTTCTTTCTAATCAGCCTACTTCACCAATCCAGTAATGCCATAAGCAGTGACTTAATTGCACAAAGGCAAAGGAGCACTGAAATCTTCATCTTCAATTAGCAAGCAAAAAAAGGCACATAAAAGATAAAACATGACTATTAATCCCCAATTAAAGTTTGATTAAGTATGGGAATTTCCTAATAAATGCTGGAAAGTTATGCAGGAAAAATGCTTTAAAAATGCAATCAAATAGGTTTTGACACCATCTGAATGTTGTTGGTATCATAGTATTGCTGATAGCTGAGCATAAAACCTAACTGATGAAATTATCTTTCCCCTACCACCACCACCACCCCACACACACCCCCATTTAATTTTCTCTTAAGTTCTATGACTGAAAGTGTAGGTGTATGGAATGCTGACATTATTTCTGGATTCAGTGACACTATTAGGTATTTGGGGGTTTGGATACTTCGGTTCAAAACCCCAGACTATTTCCAAGTATACTAGTGTTGTCTGTAACCACAGTACCTGGTTACTGTGAAGTGTGTGTTTCCTGTTGGATATTTTTCCCAAGCTTTGTTGTATGTCTTAAGAAATGACGCTTTTACACCTGAATAGAGGTTCGTAAGACTTGGCCTGCAACAATAAATGGAAAACATGGACAGAACCTTCTTCATTTAAAAAAAAGGTGGGATGAGGAGGTAAGAATTTTACGTATTAGAGACTAAAAAGAGTCTTCTCACAAGCTTTCAAAGTTGCAAGGTTTTCTTTAGATCAGAGCATGGAACCAATGATATGTGGGCCAGCTATGGCCCGAATATAATCTGCATGAAATCTGGAAAAATGCTCATTTATTTTTTCCAGGTTGATGCCTCTTAATTAATGCGACCTCTTTGTTTTCCTCAGCAGGGAAAGGTTCCCACCACTACCACAAAATTCCAAGTTTAAATAGTGCTGTCTTCAGTGATCAAACTAATCCATATAGTCCCTGGCATGACATGTTTTTTAAGGATTTTCCATGTCTGCATTAAGAACATAGGAGTGGTTTTGTTGCATAAAATACAACTTCTTGATGATCCCAAACTCTCTCATTAAGTGCCTGCCTTTGTAGCTGCTTGGTAAAAGCTCTGAACTCACAGTGCCATGCAGGGGTTTCCTGTGTGCAGTGTAGTAACGGGGCTGGAACTGCTTTGGCATGAGGCCCTCGTGGCTTATCCTGTAGTGACCTTCAGTCTTTAGCCTTCCAGCTTTAGTTTAACTTACGCAGGCACTGACCTCTGCTATGGAAACGATATAGAAACACAAAAACAACTTGGCTGGGTTTCCTCGGCAGAGCAGTGGGTGGTGGATCGGGATTCTGTTACAGAGGAGGGTTTCTAGAGGTCAGTAGTGACACAGTGCAGTAAGTTACTGCTTGTCTGCAGCACGCTGTTTGCTGCTCCTGGGAAAGTGCTACCGCTTCTTTTTAAATAAAATTAGCAGTTTTTTGTTTGTAGTGAGCAGCTCTGATAGTGCACATTAGTGGAATAAGTGCTGGAAGGTGTACCTGAAAGCCTTCCTAGGGCTCAGCCAGTAGTTCAGGTTACTGTTCCTCTGTAAGTGACCCATGACTGAATTGTGAGCACACTGATACTGTAGTGCCTTACTGTAATGCTTCCTCATGGTGCTGATTCTGCAGCACTTGCCAGTAGGTTGTAAAATGCTATTTATTTAAATGCCTATGGTCTGTAAAAAGACACTGTGTTCTTATTTGTGTATATTCTTTACTAAGGTAAAGTTCAAACCATGGCTTCATTATGTATTTGAACAAAACACTATTTTTTCTCTCGAGTTAATTAAGTACCTATTTTCATTGAAAAACAATTAGCAGGTTGGAGGTTTTTACTGATTTAAATGTTTGGGCTGTTCAACATACAGAATTATGCATAAAGCAGACAAGGTGGTAAGAAAGTGTCACCCTGCTGTCAATGAAATTAAGAACAATATTTTTTGAATTAAACCAAAACTGTATTTAAAAGGAATAAATTTAAAATGCCTAAGTAAGTAATTTTTCCTGATTTGAAGTTGATTTGGGGTAATAAGACTCCTTCATTATTAACAAGGTAGGTATTACATGAATAATGGCAAGTCAGCCTGGAGTTGCCAGCTTGCTTATTACACAAGATTTGAGGGGGCAGTGTTCATTCTAAAGCACAGATTTGTGTAATAAAAGCTGGGTTTTTTCTATCCACAGTCTCTCCAGCTGCCTGAGTTTCACTAGCACATCAGGCTGTCTCGTTAGCACGCCCAGCCTGTTGTGCTTTCTGGCTTTTGGCTGTGGCTGTAGGGAGCACAGGGCCCTGCAGCCTGTCCACTGCCTGCCTAAGGCTGGGATGTTTCCTTTAATGAGGCCCCGTTGCTGCAGTCAGGCCCTGAGTTACACTCCGTGCTGGAGGACTTGGGGGTTGTTCTTTCTTTCCCACTCCCTGGCTTACTTTATTGCCACAGGTATTGCACACATTGGTTATATTTATACCTTTACACTAGGGAGGGGGTTTTGTCTCTTTTTACTTAACTTTGAATAGAAGCAATGAATTGTCTGCAATACCAAATATATATAAAGTCTCTGCTACCTTGCCAGTGTATATGGCCATAGAGTCCCCTGGGCTATACCCGTGTGCCTGCTGGCATGGGGGATGTTTTACTTCCCTAAACTGAGCTCCTGCTCCGTGTAGGCTTCAGTAGAAGATGGTCTTCATGCACTGTAGACAGACCAGCTTAGTTTTACAAGTATCCCCCTCCCTTCCTTATCTCTGGTATCACCAGTATCTCTAGAGCTCCTGTGTACATGTCCATTGTTCAGCATGGGGAAGATTAGCCTTAATTGGAAATTAGCTTTGTCACAGTGACCGCATTTGGAAGTCAGTCAAATTTTTGAATAGGTCTGGCTTGTAATTTTTATAATTCCCAGTATTAGAGTGAACACATTTAACTAACGTCACATTTAGGCTGGATTCCATTGTGTTAAGATTTAATTTTAACTCTGAGGAAAATGGATGGTGGAGTCACAGTGTTGAGAACTTGTGACAAGATGGCTGCTGTAATGCTAAACTAATATGTTTCCTAATTTTCTTTAAACATCTAAAATAAGTCAGACTAATAAAAAAATATCAAACATGCATTTGGTATTTAATGAAAAAGAAACTTTTGGAAAGACACTGGAGTCCTGCACCAAGCATAACAAGGACTTTATGCATGTGTATATATTTAATTGATGTAACAGTCCCTATGCTCCACTGTGATAGCAACACTAAGAGGAAAGTTCCTTGTGGTCCTGATATTCCTGCAGTTTATGGTTGACTTCTGACAGTGAAGGGAGAGAAACCTGTCCGTACACCGACTGTCACAGGAGGTTCTTTACTGTAACCTTTCTAAATGCTTGTTTATCACATTTATTTACATGGGAAGCAACTCTGACAATCTAGACTCCATTCAGTGGCTGAAGGGATATTTTGGTTTGGTTTGGGTGGTTTTTTAGCTGGATTTAGCTCTTTCTGTACTGAGAACTCCAGGGAGAACATACTTGACAAAACAAAGACTTTCCAGACTTCTGTTGGAACCTAAATTTCTATTCTTGACTGAGAAAGCTCTAATAAAAGTGACAGTTCTGGTAGATGCTGCCACTTGAATATAGAAACCAGGCTGTAACTTGAATATAGAAACCAGGCATTCATTTGGTCCATAAAACTCCCTGCCAGGAGTGATGCGCCAGCAGTGGGGCTTCTCACTGCCGGGTGTGGGTGTGCTTTGGGCTTTGTGCTGCTGACTACTGGCTTAAATTACTCTTCTAAGTAGGTTAAATTGACATGTTTTGTTTGGTTTTTAAGTGTTAGTTCTGTAAAGAGCTTGGATAATATTGTTGTGTGACCAAATAACTCTCCCTAGAGACAAAAATATTGACATGACAAAACCACGTTTAAAGAATGACTGTCTGGCCCTCCCTCCCGTTCGAACATAAGTTGATGTCAAAGTCAATGAAACGTAAATTTGCTCCAGTGCAGTTTAGCAATTATATAACTTGCAGCCTGCATCAATCTGCCAATTGCAGGAAGGTGAAGGAAAATGAATTTGTAAGAAATACTCTGTAGGCTTCAGATTTATAATAGCAAAGGTTAAAGGAAAGTGGTGTTACCGTTGTTTACATTTGTTTCCTTAACAAGTTACCCATGTACCATCATAAAATGGGCTTTTTCTTCTAGATTCAGTTCATTAATTTTTTTCTGCTGTTTCAGTGTTGTGCCAGAATTGCTTGAGTTAGCTCAAGCAACAGGTGGTTTTATGGCAACTGAGTGCATTGGTGGTTAGATCTGTATTTGTGAAGTGGAAAGATGTGTATATTATTATTTGGAGTTTAAAGTATTTTCTTTGGCAAAAATAAACCACACTTGATTTTCTAGATATGAATTGAATCTTCTTGTCCTAACTTGATACATTTGCATTCACAAAACTTCTTAAGTTTAATAGAAGTGGCTATTCCATTTCATAGAAGAAAAGCTAAAATATTTTAATGTTTCTGGAATCTAGGTGCATCTTAGTAAAATTGGTAATTGGTAATTAAAAACAGTATCAGAAGCAGACCTATAGCATGACGTAACTTTGATGTAGAAATTCTGCAGATAGAAAAATTCTCTTTGGAGAGACTCAAAAACAAAAATGATATTTTGACACCCATTTGTTCCAGTAATTGTTGCCAGTCCTTGCGTTTGGCGACAGACACCTGTACTCAGTTTTCTGCTTGCTGAAGAGTTTGAAGAAGTTTGTGATGGAGCACTGCTGACTCCTGACTCTTCGGGCTCGCTGTGTCTGTTGCGTGCGCACGCAGAGGCAGTGGCAGTGCCCTAACCTGTTGCTGTTCCCTGTGCCCTCCCTCAGCTGCTGGGCTACGGCGAGAAGCCGGTGAACCTGCAGATGTTCATCGGCACGGCCGACGATCGCTACCTGCGCCCGCACGCCTTCTACCAGGTGCACCGCATCACCGGCAAGACCGTGGCCACGGCCAGCCAGGAGGTCATCATCGCCAGCACCAAGGTGCTGGAAATCCCTCTGCTCCCCGAGAATAATATGTCAGCCAGGTACAGCACAGCGCCCTGTGCAGTTTTGATTTTCTTTGTTTCTGCAAAGGGGTAAGAAAAATCTTGTGAAATCAGCGTATTTTCCACAAATCGGGGTCACGATGAAGAGACACATCTCTTAAAGCAAGCCAGTGTGAGAACAGTCAGAAGTAAAGGAGCAGAGAGGCAGGGAAGCTCTCGCACAAATGCGTTGTGTGATTGAGGCTGTGTGTCTCACAGGAATAATTGACCACTGTGTGGAATAGCAGCTGGGATTTGATGGGTACACTTTGTCATTCTCTACTCCTTCCTAAGCTAGAACTAAATATTGGTCTCTTGCTCCTTGTAAATGACATTTACTATGTTAAATAACTCACTTCGGAGGTTAAACAATGTGCAGTAACAAATAATCTTTTAAAGGTTCAAAAAAGCAGCAGCTGGACATTTACAAGACAAAATGTTTCACTAGTACTTGCTGCTGTTTCCACACTAAGTGTTCTTCTAATCACAGACATTTAAAATAACCCTTAAAATACCTTCATTCTTTATCAGAAGAAAGGCTTACCAAGTGAACTTTGGCAGTAGTTTGATTGATTTTCTTCCACTTCTCTTGTGATCCATCTGTCCATCCTCTCCTATCCCCAGTATCGATTGTGCTGGTATTTTGAAACTGCGCAATTCAGACATAGAGCTCCGGAAAGGAGAGACAGATATTGGAAGAAAGAACACCAGAGTGCGCCTTGTGTTCCGTGTTCACATCCCTCAGCCCAGTGGAAAAGTCTTATCTCTACAGACTGCTTCCATACCTGTTGAATGCTGTAAGCTTGCTCTAACTATACATCTTTTATACTCATGGTTCCTGCATGTGTCAGCAGTAGTGTTGTTCTGACAATATTTATCGCCAGAATTATATATAACAGCTGTGTAAAAAGCATTGTGTGTAAAGAGCTTAATTACCAAAAGTTAATGCATCTTTAAGTAAAGACGGTACTTGCCAAGTGGCAACTTTAGGGGGAAAAACAAGGGTTTGGGCTTTAACCTCAGTGCAGTCACACAGCAGCTTCAGAGGGCCTGTGTATGAGCAGAGGCAGCTGACACATCTGAGTGAAAATATTCATTCTAAAGCTGATACCATTTCATTGACAGGAGTCTGTACCATGATCTTCCCTTCCCTGTATTATCTAAAGAACAGCTGAACTTCTAGAGAGATGATTCGTTAAATACTGGCACTAAGGAATCAAGGCTTGATCTTAATCTAAATTTCCCCTGGAATTTATTTTGTCTAGAAACTACTAAAGTAATTTTTAATCCAGTACATCTTAACTAAAAATTGAATTTGCTGTAACTGTAGAGACTCTTGGCATTCATGTCTTCTTGGTGTTTCTTTTCTGTAATTACGTAATTTTAAAATCATTTTAAAAGCAAAGACAGATCATACAAACATGATGTGTATGTAAACAGATGGTCATTTTAGTTTCATCCCTGATTCTTCAAGTTAGAATCATAAAATAAATGTCATTATGATTAAAATTCTGAATAATAATTATTCCCTTAATATTTCTAAAGCTCAGCGATCTGCACAGGAACTTCCTCAGATTGAGAAGTACAGCATCAACAGCTGCTCAGTAAATGGCGGCCATGAAATGGTGGTGACAGGATCCAATTTTCTTCCAGAATCCAAAATTATGTTTTTCGAAAAAGGACAAGGTAAATACTGTCTTGCTGGTTTTTTTTCAAACCAAGCTCAATACCTGAGTTTGATTTAAAGAAATAAGGATGTTTTAAAAGGAAAAAGAAAAGTCCTGAGTAGTAATTGGAAAGTTAATTTGGGCACTGATCTATGTGCTGGTTGGCAATTGTTAATCCCTTCTGATTCATGAAGACAGTTAGGGGGTAACTAACTTGGATGTGTGTGTTTGAAAGGTGCTGTTGAAACATCATACCATGTGTTTGCTCCTTCTTATTATAAAAAAATTTAAAAGTGAAAATGGGATCTAATTGAAAAGTACTATTTGGCATTGATGCCATGTTACATCTGATTTAATCAATGCATAGGAACTGACTTTGTAGCTAATGAAATAAATGCTAGTTAAAAAGCAATAATGCATAAAATCTGAACAGCTTAAATTATCATTTTGGCGACTTAAGTGTCTGATTTGAACTTTCAGGGAAACAGTAGCAAAAGAAATTATTAAATATAAAAATTTGCAAACCGAGTCCAATTCTTCTACATCTTGTTATTTCCTTACACACGTAAATAAGAGCGGTGTTATTTTTATTAGCAAGTAGGATGTGTTGGCTGGCGGGTCCGGCTCCCCCCGGGCTCTGCGCTGCCTCAGCCTCCGAGCCGTCAGCAGCTGCTTTGAATAAGCAGCAGTGGCAGCAGCAGCTGAACCTTCAGCACCCTCCAGAAACACGAGGGGAGAATCCTGCTGTCCCCGCCGTGCTCGGAGCCTCCCGGGAGCTGCGGTGAGCGCGCCGGGCCCAGGGCAGAGTCCTGCCCAGCAGGCAGCTGCAGTGGCTGCACTGCTGGAGCTCCTAAAGCATCTCTGCACTTGGTTTGCAGTGTGTGTGTCTGTCGGTTTAACAGCCTCTTTATGACTGAAAATAAACCCAGTTTGTATTAAGTATTTCAAGATTTTTAAGATGAATTAGTAAAGTGCTAAGAAAATGCGTTTTGCTTGAATTATTTGTAAATTTCTCTCAACAGATGGACGACCTCAGTGGGAGGTAGAAGGGAAAATAATTAGGGAAAAGTGTCAAGGGGTGAGAAACAATTTTTCTTACTTTAGAAAGTGCTTTTTTTAAAATGTGAAAACAGACATTTTCACTGTTGTTCTGAAATTTAGACTTCATTTATTAAAGTAAGTAGATCACTGGCTAATTCAGACAGACAATTGGAGACTTCTAAATTGTCTTAAAAATATAAAATACCCATTAAGAGGATGCTTTGAAGGAACTGGAAAGAGCCTGCTTGTTGTGAAAGCATTGAAAAAAGAACTTGAAAATTAAAAAGCGGAAACTTAAGATAATTTTGCTAAGGTGACAAATTACTTCCAGTGCATTAAAATTCTTTTTAAAAGTTTAATGATCCAAAATGCAATTCTTTAACTGCTATAAGGTTTTTTGCTCTGGCAGATAAGCAAAGCATCCTTTAGATCATATGTCTGTTTAATTAAAGCATTATCTTCAGAGCACTTGTGTTTAAAAGAAGATGAAATTCTCCAAATAAAACTTTACTTACAGTACTGTTGTACTATATAATGTGCATAAAGTTGAAGTTTGCCAATTTCAAAATACTGCGGTGCTTTAGTTTTACCATAAGTGTTTCAGTTTTTCTGCAATGAATAGTTCCATTGCGTTTAATGTGTAAAACTTCTTTATTTCAACTTTCCTATAGGCAAACATCATACTTGAAGTTCCGCCGTACCATAACAAAACCATCACAGCAGCAGTTCAGGTGCAGTTTTATCTCTGCAATGGCAAGAGGAAAAAAAGCCAATCTCAGCGTTTTACTTACACACCAGGTATCAAATGAAAAATACAAAAGGGGCATTTTATTTTGTTTTTTAAAGTGGGCATACAAAAATACTCCAATCTTGTCCCTTTGACGCATACATAGGATTAGCTTTTGAACTGTTTGTAAGACAGTTATTAAAGCTTGTCCAATTAAAAAGCTAAAATATAGAGTAGTAAGCTCCTGTACTGTGACTACAGCCAGTTATTTCATCATTACACTTTCTACACAATAATTTTTGCATTCTGTGTTTCTTTGAGAGTGATGATGAGTCTCAGAAGCTGCTCTTTAAATAACACTGGTGATGACACAGCAGATAGTGAGATCATAGTAGAATAGATCTATGCTTTTTTTTTCCACTCTGAAATGTCAAAAAAGAAAAAAAAAGGTTTAGACACAAGGGAGGTCAAATTATTTTTTCCCCCACTCTGGACACATTGCAGCTTACTGAGACAAATCAGCTGGTAACTTAGCCAGACGTAAACCCAGGACATGTTAACTGCAGGAGTAGTAAACCAGCCTAGTCCTTCCCACTTGGTGTGAGGAAGAGCTTACAGCAGTGTGCTGTGCCTGCTCCTTTCCTGCCCCTTGCTTTATTGCAGAGCCACGTGCCCATTGGGAGCAGTCCAAATTCCCAAGGTACCACTGATGGTGGGGACCCTTTGGGGCTGCTTGGAGCACTTGGTCAGATAGCTGAAGGAGTCTTTAAAGTCGGATATGGATATTAATATAAACTTCTTAAAACTTCTGTATATGCTGACAAAGCCAACTTCCATTAGTTAACACAGTTTAAAATAAGCTGTGCTCACTTGTTGTGCTCTAAAATTACCTGCTTTTTAAATTTAGGCAGTGTTACTGAGGTGTCTGGTATGCCAAGTACACATTAACTGTGTTATCAGATTTCTGTGGTATTTGTCAACTGTTTTTCAATAATATCAGCTCCTAAGATAGTTACGCATCCATATTTTTGTTTGAAATATCTCTATTCAAATTATTTAAATAGTGGAATGAAATAATGACAGTTACTACTTAAATAAAAGCAAGCTGAATTGTAACTGCAGCTGTTACTACACAAGCACTTAAAACACTCTATATGTATTACAGTTCGTTTGACTGTAGTATTTAGCTAGCTGTATTTTATAAAGTAATAAATGAGCATTTAAGTGTTGGCATTTTTCTCCTAGTACTCAAGATCAGTATCTCGTAGGGACCCTAACAGTTGTTCATAAAGAATAAACCTGTAACTGAAACTGTGTCAGTTTGTAACTCTTACAAGAACAGTTGTTGCCATTACTGAAATTGGGGGATGCGCTTAAAGAGCTGCTGTAATTAAAACAATGGACTACTCAAACTAGCTTGTGTTGCCCAAGCTCAGCTGTCCTTGTGATCAGCGGCTAAGGAAAGCCTGAAGTCTGCTAAAAATTTCCTTCACCGTCTTCTAGTGCGTGCTTCTGACCTCACATCTGCCTGTTTGCAGTGGAGCCCAGCAGCAGCTCCGCCCTCTGGTGATGAGAACATCCTTTAGATGAGCTGGACTTTCTCTGGCTGGGTTTCAAAGTCTTTACAAACATACATTGCATAGGAAGGTGTGCTGGAAGGGGAGATTCTTGCCCTTGAATACCTGCTGCGAGAGTTGTTCTGGCTCTGCAGGGTTGATGTAGCAGGCATAGAAACAAAGCAAAAGGAGGGAAGCAATGACACTAAGGGTGCTGTTGTGGTTGCTAAACAGCAGTTGGTGTGTGTTTGTCACAGGCTACAGATGGGCTGGAATTGTAAAACTGGTTTCCTTTTTCTAGTTATAATGAAGCAGGAGCACAGAGATGAGGTGGATTTGTCTGCTGTTCCGTCCTTGGCCCTGCCACACGCGGGCAGCATCCAGGGCCTGCCCTCGATGCGGACCCAGCTGCCTTCACCAGAGCAAGGGCACCCCCATGACAATTTGCTGTCTTCGTCGCCCAGGAGCCTCGTGTGTCCCGTTCAGCCACCCTACACGGCCATGGTGGCCTCGGCAGTGCCGCACCTGCCACATATGCAGGGTAGGAACCTCAGTCCCAGTGAAGAGTGTCATGTTTTGCCTCCTGTGGTTCAGTCTTTTCAGGTAACATCAGCACCTCCCGTGAGGCCTTCTTACCAGCCTATGCAGTCTGACGACGTGTACAACGGACAGCCTGGTCTTCCTATGAACTCTGCCTCCAGCCAGGGATTTGATGCGATTTCATTTCCGCAAGACACGGCTGTACCTCATTTGATAAATCTCAGCTGCCAAGCTCTACCACCGCTGCAGTTCCATTCTTCAAACGCGGGTTCCGTGTCCGCCCCGAGTGCACCGGGACACGCGCTGGCGCACGCAGCTCACTCGGGTCAGCCCGCTCACCTGCCGGCCATGGGCTACCCCTGCCCGGCGCCCGGGCCGCNCTGGGCGCCGTGTCACCCCTGGCGCCCCCGCCCGTGTGTGACTCGGCTCCCTTCGCGCCCGAGGCGGCGGCTGTTCATGTCAAACCAGAGCCTGAGGACCGGGAACTGAACTTTCAAACTATAGGACTACAAGACATCACGCTGGATGATGGTAAGTGGGTCTAATATTGCCATACTGGGGTTGTAATGGGCATTAAACTGCAAAGTGGGTGTGGGGGGGTTGTTTTGTTTAGAACACACTGCTCTTCACAGAAGGAAATTTATATCATCAGAATGGAATATATTTTTGTGTCCAAAGCGGCAACTTGTTTAAAACTAATTATATAGGCTGTTAATTTGTAGTTATGCAATTCAGGCATTTTAGTCTGATTTGCCCACAGATTTTGGTTTTGTCATAAAACAAGGCTTGAGGATCAACTCCTACACATTGACACCTTGTATTCAAGAAAGTCATTTGAAGTCTTTTCTGATGGTCTCACTGATACGTTTCAGTGAAAATATAATACAACACCTAAGTTGCATAGCTGTAGTTTGGAGTCTTGTTTCTTGGAGTTGTCCCAGTTTTGAAGGGTAGGCTGGTGTTTTGATAATCTGTCACATGCGTTTTGGCACTGTCTTGGGCTCCTCACAGACGTTCTGTAGATACCTGTCATCGTTCAGCACCTCTGCTCACAGTGGCTGTTTGCTTTCTCCACTCTGGCTACCTTTTTGAGAAATTCACTTGTTTAACATAAACAGAACAAGGACATTATAATGCTAAAGGCCAGACTATAAAGGATTGTATTGTAAATATTTGGACTTTTTAATTTAGTTGTTAATTAAATAGTTATTTATAATATTTTCCATCCAAGTGAAAAAATTAAAATATCAGATCCTAAACTTCAGACTACTTGAGGTGTAGATGCAAAGCAATTTAAAGAACATGCCATGCTAGTAAAGACTGGAAGAACAGAAGGCCTGGTCTTAAAAGTTGTGTAAAATGTGTTTGGTTTTGATGAAGGGAATCATGCCAGTGTCTCTTTTCTAAAGTAGCCTTAAATGTTGTGATTTGGGTTTTTTGTAACCATCCCTGGTGATTACTTAATTGCATCAGTAGTAGAATAAAGACTTAAGTATAGGTCATCTGTTAAGTATCTGTGTCAGTCCCAGCTCCTTGCATAAATGGAGCCTTGCTATTCTTACCTCCAGACAGTAGTAACAAAATTTAGTAAGAAATGCCTTTAAAGACATGGCATAGTAGGAAGAAAAGGAGAGAAACCAATCTAGGTGAGCTTTCAGTTCAGTGGCCGCCTTAATTAAACAAAGCACTCTTTTTAGAAACACTGTTTATCAATCAACTTAAGTTTATTTATAAGGAAGGAAGAGACTGATTCTGTCAAGGACTTGCTGAGGGGAGAAAAGCAAGGCTTTATGAAACAGCATGCAGCAAAAAAGAATAGCATTTTATACTTCTATATAGAGGAGTGAGAAAGAAATGTAATGTGTCAAGAAGTGTCAGGTTAGAACCTGCCTTTTTCTCATCCTTCTTCTTTCCACACCCACAAAAAAAAAAGATACAGAAACAAATCAAATGTAACTAAATACGGTAGTTAGACTGTACACAAAGTAAGCAGAAGTGCTTAGCACTTACGAGCAACTTGGCAGTTTGTTTATAATTGTTAAGACATTAAAATGGACGCACAGTAAAAAGAAAGTTTTTTTTCTCTACATCACAACTATTTGTTGCTTTTGGATGCGGTTTCCTTTGCCTAGCTGTGAAAGCACTGCCTCATTCCTGTGCTGGCAGAGCCACGGAATCACAGAGGCTGTCGGGGCCCCACTGAAAGCGCGGCCGCTTGCCGATGGTTTCGAGTACAGTGAACATGGGAGTCAAATGGCCGCAGCTTAATTAACTTCTTTTATGAAATGACTGTCGTAGAAAATTAAAGAAATTCTGATAACTGCTGATTAAACATACTTCAGCTGTGGAAAACTGAACATGGATTTAAATGCTGAACTTGCCCTTGGCAGCAGCCCTGGCTTGGTGAGCAGATCCCTGCCTTTCCCTTCCATGTTGCCACCATGCAGCAATTTCCTGGGGGTTGGTTTTGGGGCTTGTTTGCATTTCCAATCTGCAAATACAAATCAGATGTCGAACAAGAAACCTGCTGTTCCAAAGTCTGGAAGGGCTCAGTGACAAGAAGCAAAGCTGCTCAGTTCTCTCAGTGTGAGTGAATGCTTCCTCTGCTTAATCAGCTTTAAGGGGGAAAAAAAAAAACCAAAAACATATTTAGACTAGAACACTTTTTTCAGTAATTTATCCAACATACTACTCTGGTTTAAAAAATAATTCTAAAATTTCTTTTTCATGTATAATTGAATTTTAGTTTCTGTACAAATAGAGCCAGGCACAAATAGCAAATAGGCTATTCTACAATAACGTTATAACAAAGAAAAAAATCCAAACATAATTACAGACATAAAATGAGTGTTGATACAATATGCTCACCCAACTAATACATCAAACCTGAAAGCTCTACTTAGTTGGAAAATTGGTTTTTGAGGGTTACCAATTAAGACAAATAAACCTCTCAAAATAAAACATTAAGGCAAAGCCAGTTAAAAATTCTTTAAATCATGTCTGGATTACCGGCCTTAAGTATTTAAATCAGTAGTCTTAAAATAAAGAAAAAACTATCAGATCATAAATTATCTTCTTTCTTTTGAGTAATGTACGCTGTTTCAAAATTAAAATAGCATCTATTTCTTTGCCAAGAATATAAAATATTTCAAGAAATATTTTACAAAATTTCAGTGTAGTATGGAAGTGCTGCCCCGTGATGAAGTTAATCCCAGAATTACTGTGTAGCTTGACAGAATCTGATTTAAAACTCTTAAAAACAAATTCCCAACAAAAAACTGGACAAAACTGGGAAGCCCCCACCCCATCTCCAGATTTGGCAGTGTGGAGAACAGTTACATACATTCATTTAAGTAAGACCCCTAGAAGTGACTGTTACTGCCTCTTCAGCCAACATTCAGGTTTTCTTAAAAACACACAAACCCCCTTCCACATCACTCCATAATACAGAACCACAAAGCTGCTTCATCCATCAGTGCTCGAGCTGCGAGCATCTGGATTAGTCTTGATCCAGCATCTCCTGGAAGTGTAACACATCTGCAGCCTCCCTGCAAGGTCCGGGGTGTTAGCCAGTGACCAGATGGAGGATCTTGGTCAGTGTTGTTGTGTTCCTTGCCCTTTACCTGCTCTCTGTTCAGGCTGTGGTTGAGCACAGGTTACGCCATGGAAAGGCAGGTCCTGCCCATGTCTCTGCACAAGAATGCTTCTTTCCTTCCCCCCCACATACTGAGCTTCGTGTGACTCTTCACTGTCTTGTTTTTCAGGAGGACCTTGTTGATATCCTTAGACTTTTCTAATCTCCACCTTGAATTTGTGTTTATGTTTTGTTTCCCCTCTTCCCATCCTTGTGTCCTACAGGGAACACCTTCTAATTCACTTGAAAGGGATCAAAATGCATGAGGTCACATAGGTACAAAATTCAATTTGCATTATAAAAAATACTGAAACAACACAATTTCAAAGTAGTATTGTATTCACTACTTCAAAGGTATTCTGAAAAAATTCTCTTTTCTGCTTAGGTGTTTGTAGTAGTCAGGCTGCACAAGCTCAGAGACTTCCGGGCTGGAATTAAGTAAAAGCAGCTTTGTGCATTTCTATTTGTCCTCTCTACTTTTTCTATCCCCTGGTGGGTTGGACTTTTTTCCCTTAGCATCTTCCAGCAAGGCAGCCCTCTGGCCAACACCTCAGGTTACCGTTTCCCTGGATAGACAGTGGAATGTTTAGGGCTGCAAATAGACGTAAACAAGGCAGCTGAAGTGACAGGAAACAGGAGGAAGGTCATTTCTGGCCTTTCCCAAATCCATCACCCACACTGGGTTCTGCTGCACACCCATCTAATAAAGTTTCTTCCCCACCTGAAAGAAAAGCTACTCAAAGTTGGACTCCATCTGCTTATATGATGAAGCCTATTTCCACCCCTGTTTTTAAAAGGTGCTCCTAATGTAGTGGTTTACCTATTCCCACTGTCAAGTTTGAGGTGTAAAACTGTTCCAGTACTGTTGATCTCAAATTTAATCTTTTGTGGTTTGCAGTTTAGGAGGGAGTTTACCTTAGATTTCATGGCTTTCTACAGTGATGGGATTTCTAACACTTACACCTGTATTTAGCCATTTTTAAGGTATTGTTTGGCTGTATTCAGCGAATCAGGATGACCTTCTACTAATCCTCTTACATTTTGTTACTCATTGCATCTCCATTACTTAAAATTGGAGATTAGAAAATCCAGTATGTGCATTTACTATAAATCATAACTAAAAATCCCCTAAGCACTTTGTGTATATAAAGCAGTAAGGCTGCTTTGTCAGACACATTCCATGTAGAACTCTTAGCCATGAGCATTCATTCATTTTAATGGTTCTGTGATAACTCTCTGGCTGATAAATTCTCTTGCTGAGAAGCTCAAATTATTCTGATCTTGGCTAGAAGACTTGTACATCTTTGCAGGCAGCTTTTTTTACTGTAGCTTCAGCCTAATTTCTAGAGAATCAAAGTGGTGAGTAGTAAGAAAGTATTGGAGAAGGACTATACTTTGTATGTCTGACTATTAAAACTTACTCATTAACAGATCAGTGTTAATTAAGGCAGCGTCCTGCCATTGGAGGTCTGCAGAAGCACAGAAATTACTGAATGCTGGAGCCTGGTGTAGAACGGAGGAGAGCAGCTCAAACTAAACTTGAGATGTACATCTCAAATCCAAGGTGTTTTTATTTCTCCTGAGTACAGAGAGAAATGTTGCACCTTGCAGTGTGCCCAGCCAGGCCAAGGACTCTAACCTACACTGTGCCTGGAGCTCTCAGAACCATCTTGCACTAAAAGGCATTCTGAAAACTGTACCAGTATAAACGGGTTAGTAAAGTTGTGATCAAACTCTTCCTTTCTTAGCATTCTGATTATTAAATCTGTATTGTCAAGCAGTATGAGACAGCAGTAAAAAGTCCTGCTGTGAGATGTTGAAGTGATAAGGCAGAACCTGAAATGTATTGAATGAGAATGGAAATCTACTTTGAGAAGTGTGTGTTATGAACAAAATAAAGGTCCAGACTGAGCAGTAGTTTAGAAGCTGAAGGGTGGAGCAGTGAGCAAAGGTGAAATGTTTTGCATCAGGGCTTGTCAGCAGTTAAAGGGTATTTTGACCATATCTTCTAGGGGATTCACTCACTGTGTCCATAAAATCTGTGTCATCGAGAAGAACAGTTACAGATTTCTAATGTGTAAAAATGTCAGCTAAATCCTCAGGTGTCTATGGGCAACTCTCCCTGTGAGAGCCACAGAACATCTTGTAACTAATGCAAAGTAGACTCAACGCGCTCACCACTTCAGAAAGATTGCCATTCAAGAATGAGCAGAGGTTAGAGACTTCTTCCATCAGTGCAGGCGGCACTTCTGCCCCAAGGTGTGGCTGCTGGCAATCGCAGCAGAGCTGGCAGGAGCTCAGTGCACCCTGTGACCCCGGAAAACATCCACACAGGCCCTTCAGCACCACTTCCCCATGCACAGCCCATGTGCCCTCTAGAGCCAAGGCTCGTGCTGAATTCTGTGTCAGACTCCGCTCTCTTCTTGTGTGAGAGCAAAGGTAAACATGACTGCAATGACTTGGTTTCACCGGGGTACAGAAATGCAGAGTGTGACAGCACAGCCGAGCCATGAGCAGCATATTTGTTACTGTCGCGAGTAATTGCAGAGCTGGTGCTGTGATTCTGCAGGCACATTAGTTTCTCTGTACAGCTATGAACATAATGTGCACAGGAAAACTATACTCCAGCATTCCATACAGTTAATTGAAAAAAGAAATGGCACTGCTTAGTGAAGCTGGCATTAAACCTGAAATTCCTAAAAGCCAGCCTGGCCCATGGCTTGGAAGGCTGATTGCCAGGCAGCCCACGGTGTCTGTGGTACTTTGCCACAGCAGCCAGGGCCTGACGTGTGACTGGTTTGGTCTCAGAGCAGCACAATCCACTGGCTGCTCCAGCACAGGTGGCTGAGGGTTAATTAGAGCCTGGCAGCTTCTTTTTTTGTTAGGGAGAGTTGAGACTTGCTGGTCATGTGGAGTCAAAACCAGGCTAAATATACTACACTAAGCAGCCTGACGTAGTTGCAGGGATTCTTCACATAAATTTAGCTGGTGGAGTTCTGTCTGGAGCTGGCAGAAGAGGGTGTATGTCCCAGGCAATAGGTGCTGCAGTCTGTCCATAGCTTTACTTGAGGTTTGCTGATCCTTGTTACCTGTCAGTAGAGCAATTCACTCACCTGTCCTCTAAAACACACAGTTTGCATCAAACTTCTTTTTGCGAAGCATATTTAAAAAACCTCCACTGTGTGCTACTCACTGAAGCAGCACTGCAGACAATCATGCATTCTAGAATATTTTGGGCAATTTACTTTTCTAAAAGCAGTACATCTTCTAGGTTATGTCCCACAGCCCACACATCCTGCTTCAGTTCAGCAGCAGTAAAGGATACACAGGCTAAACTTTTAATCAAACAGTGCTACAAAACCGGAAGTTAATTGACTCCTGTTTCAGCAAGAGATCCTAAAAACCAAATGGGATGACTCCAGGAGCTCTTTGATTGGCCTGTATCCATAACAGAACTCCAGTTTTAGGTTGAGTTCCTACTTTGACCTAAAACAGGTTCTGATAATTGAGGGTTTAAAGCTTTTCTTAAACTTTCTTTACTTAAAGACTGAGTCTTTCAGGACAATGAGGTTGCTCAAAAAAGTACGAATTTTTGATCAGTTAAACAGATCTACCAAGTGTCATTTTTCTTGATTTTTGTTTCAACTTTCTAGTTTTCATTTTGGCTTTATATTCTTTGGTTACAGAATGTATTCTAGCAGTGCTTAAGGTAGTAAAAAGCTTTCTCAAATATTTAGGATATTACGAAATATAAAGGTATTTTTAATATATCTTTTTCTTGTACCTCAAGTTCTGTCTAATGTGTGTGTTTGTAGAGGCAAATCTTTATGCTGTATCACACAGTTGAAAAGGCTGTTGCTTTATGTCCCACGTTGCCCAAACAAGAAGCCGTGTGTGCCGAGGACAGTGCATGCTCTGTTCCAGAAGATGCTGGCTGGAGATGTGCGTGCTGTGCATGGCACCGTTTGTCAGGGATTGATAAAAGCAAACACTCACCACTGTCAGCAGCTTTGGCAGCGCACACAAGAACCTCAGGATCTTGCTGAGGATGAAACTAATTAGAAAAATTGCTCAGAAACGTATTTCCCTGCCAGAGTGACATATAATCCTTACCGTATAAGCTGTGCTGTCTTTATGGTGCAGAGGCTGTTGCTTTATGAGCTAATGAACTCAACTGTTCTCCCTGGAGGCTTTTTGTCAGTGTTTGTTGTCTGCTCTTTTGAAAGCTTCACCTTTCTAAAGAGGATTGTTGTAATTTGTTTCATCATGAGGCAGTTTCCTGCCCATCTCCCTGGATTCATTAGATCTTTATTTATAAATAAATATCACTTCCTTGCTGTTTCTACCATAATTGATGGGGGAAGATGTTCTTTTCTTATCTCCTCTTACTTGGCAAGAATTTGTCCTTAATTTACTCCTTTCCTTCATAGTGGCAGCGGACATTTTCATTGAAACCCAGATAATGCTTCCCATTTAAACACATGTAACTTTACACTTTGAACAATTAAGCATAAGAAGTCACCCAAAGAGGTAATTTGAGCTGCTTGAACTTCAGAAGGAAGTAAGAGTAGATTCCTTTGTTCTCTCAGGAGTCATCCCTGAGCAGGGCTTAGAAACCATGCTGGCAAAACAAGTGTGTGCCTCTATCCAGAAGGCACAAATTAGCCAGGGTCCAGAGTAATTTTGTTAATTGTGTTAAAGCCTAGTTAACGAAACTTGCAACCCTGTCTTGGGCAGGGAAAGAAACCAAATCCAACCCTGTTGTAAGCTCTGCATAGCCACTAATCACAACTGAATAAACACAGACGTGTTGGCTAAAATAATGAATACACTATTTGACATTGATTTTTCCTCTAGGAAAAGCAGTTCGATGAAATGCAGCCCTGCACTACCTGCAGGGTTTCTCACATGGCCCAGGTCTGTGCCAAGGTAACCCTTGGTGCTGTGGCACTCGAGCCTTGGGCAGTGGGACAGCGGAGGGGAGCCAGCGGCTGAGAGCAGCCACAGCTCCCTGAGCTTGGGGGAGAGGGCAAATGGCACCAAAGCTTTTGTTTACTAGGACCCCTTTGCCTACCCTGGAGCTGCTGTCAAGGGCCACAGGTACTTCTAATTTGTCCGCAGTAAGTAAAGCAGATCGAAAAAACTGAAGGAGGAATGTTTTAAACAGGAATACTAAAATCAAATTTAAGTAGTATAAATCCATGATGATACAACTAGGCAGGCATCCAAAAAATAAACCATTACCTTTATGCCTCTGGCTGCAGAATGAAAAGTAACTATACAAATAAATATACAAGATAAATGATACTGTGAAAACTTATAAATAGTTACTTATGTCACATACGCAGTGTTTGTGAATGAAACGGGGTATTTAAATTTAGTACTGTTAAAAGAAAAATGAAAATCACTTCCTGGTTGAGTGAACTGTAACATCTTGGTTTAGTCCAGTCAGTAGTTATGTCTGTCTTCTTCTCTGACACAGACAGTTTTATCTCTGACCTGGAATACCAGCCATCAGGTTCAACAGAGAAATGGACTCAACATTCAGCATTCATGTCCAACTCCTATGTGGAAAATCTAGAGGGTGAGTCTGCTTACTGACATGCTTCAATGTTTGAAATTGGAGCACAAAGGAGAGGGGAAAGTGTTGTAAGAGTTTTAAGAGCTGCAAGTGAAAGGCACTGTGTACTACTGAAGTATTGCTATAACTGCACACCTGTGTATTCTGAAATAGTTGGAAATTTAGCATTCGTGAACCAGGTGTACACTCACTCAGTAAAAATCTCCACTCAAAATATACAGGGCTGCCTCAGAACTTCCTGAGTGCTGTAGGATCTAGTAAAACAGCAGAAGAGGATATGAAAATCTTAAGCCAAATATGGGCAAGGTAGAAGAGTGGCCAGGTCAGTTAACTGAGAAATTTGGAATGTTTCTTTTTCAAAAAGATGAAGCAATGTCAATTTAAATAAATGGAATACAGTGGCATGCACCACCAGTCAGAGTATTGGGAATACAGGTTCATAACTAGATTTAGAGTTGAATGTGCACTATAATTGGGTAAGAATATCTGGATTTATTATTTCAGCTTCCTTATTTCACATATAGGCAAGATAACTATGCACTATGAGTCCTCTAAATACTAACGATATTAGAAATTGTTGCATGGTATATTGGTCTTGTTTGTGTTTAGGCTTTAGTGGTTTTCACTTTTATTACAAACATGCCTAAATTTCTGAAGAACTATACTGCCCTTTTTTTTTGCAATACACACACATCTACAAATGCCTTTTAAACACTTTCAACATGTTCTATTTTCTCCATAGATTTTTAAAGATCAATAGCTGTAAATGTACAGTAGATTTGGTAATAGTGAAATAACCAAGCTCTTCCTAAAACTTTCACACAATTACTGTGTAGGCTGATCCTAAGTTTGCTTGTTTGCTGAAATAAACCACACTGGTCTTTTGCCAGCTTTCAAGAAACTTAATTCTGCTTTCCTTACCTATCAAAATGTTATTAGTAAGGTAAGTAGCTCCTATTTGGAATGGCAAAGCCAGGGAAAGGACTGTACACCAAGCTGACATTCCTGTGAAATTCTCGAAACAGCAAATCAGTTAATAAAATGCAAGTTATCACTTAGATTATTTCAGTGTTCTACACTATATCCTGTGTGCAATTCAGAATCTGGTAGGTTCAGGATAACTGTTGAAGAGCAGGAGTTCTTGAAGAATGGAAATTCAGGCTAATTATAAAATAACCCTCGAACACCAGTATCCCCAACTGAAAAATAACCCATAGGGTGGCAAACCCGAAATTTAGGCCTGTGAAATGTTCACTGACAGGTCCCTTTAGAAAGGGCACACAAACAGAAACCCAGACCCAGTGAGAAACACATTTACACACAAGTGTTAGCATTTGACAAATGCAGTCGAGAAACGTGGCATTTTTTAAGATTAAAATAATGGCTATTTTATGTATTTGGCATAATGTAGTGTGGTATTAATACAAGAGATAGGATTACAGAGGGAAGTAGGGTGGTTTTGTACCTTGAAGGATGCTCAGTGTCAAATCAGACAAGTTAACAACTGTATCCACTGCCAGGACAGAATTCTTACGGAGCCAACTTTCAGGCTTAAATTAGGAAGAGCACAGCTTCTAAATTATACTGCTAAAGAGGAGAGCAACTGTGACTGTCGTGTGCTGCAGGAGATCAGAGCATCTACAAAGGCAGGAAATAACTAATGGAATACTTTAGTCATCCTTTATAGAAGGGGTAAGTGAGATGGCCGCTTCAGGGAGTACCAAAGCGTGAGGAGAACCCGCAGGAGAAAATATCTCTTTATTTGGTTGAAAGGAGTGTACAAAAACTTCCTGAAAAAACTAAATCTTGTTTTGGAGTAGTTTCAGCGTCACAGGCTGTGACAAACTTGAAAAGACAAACTGTAGAAAACAGTCAAGCTTATGAAGATATAACAGGTGGTCAAAAGGGTCAAATAGTTGCAAGCAGTCTGCAGATTATTTATGAAGGTTCATA
The DNA here is from genome assembly GCA_013397315.1 of Donacobius atricapilla. NCBI lineage: Eukaryota > Metazoa > Chordata > Aves > Passeriformes > Mimidae > Donacobius > Donacobius atricapilla. The sequence continues at coordinate 315,816 of WBMY01011367.1, read as the reverse complement.
TTAAGTGTGCAGTTATTCTGCTGTGAGAGAGACTACAAGCTGCTTCCACAGGCAGAAATCAGAAAAGAACTTAAAAGTTATGAAGTTAAATGGGAAATGTGACTGACAGATGACAAATCAGTTATTCAGTTAAAATTAGATAAATGATCTTAGAAAGTTTTGTGTATTGATGCTGACAGTTGAGGAACTAGAAATTCTCCTGCCCAGAGTCCTTTGAAAGAGACGTTGCAGGACCTGTCTCAAGGTGAGGTGTCAGTGAAAAGGTTTCAGAGCAGTGACAGTGACAATTGTCCTTGGGTAGAGAACATGCCAGACAGCAGCACTGGAGGAGTGAGCAGCAGTTACTATCGACTGTAATGTAGAACCTGATGTGGAGTCTGGGTAAATGTGACACTGCTGCTGCTCAGCTCTTCAGTGGGGTGAAAACCAAAAACTGTCTAGACACCTCTACAAGGAAGATCTTGTGATTAAAGCAAACCAGGCAGTTAGAGAAAAAGTGGAAATCAGAGTAAGGGAAAGAACAAAACCTGCACTCATCAATACAGTGTTAACTATTCTCATTTAAAGCTGTCTTGAATTTAAAATGGACAGTTCTGTGAAGACTTGCTCAGTAATGTTAAAAGTAGTCTTGAAAGGGTGAATAAATGTTAGGAATGTCTAAGGAACAGCAGAGAATAAGAAAATGCTACTCCTTAAATCTATTTTGTGGCCACATTTTGTCCCTGATGCCACAAAGGAATTAGATGAATGCCTGTTGTTGGATGTGCTAGAATTCTGCAGCCAGAAAAAGGAATGAGGAGAAAATGCCAAATATAATAAAATGAGTGGGGGCACAGAAAAAGTAATGGAAGATAATTCCTGGGAAATCAACCAGTAAGTGACCACCAGGTAATCCTGGGGCAAGTTCAGCACATCTAAAAAGCATTGCTGCTGCTATAGGCAGTTAAGCTGTGGAATCTGCTGTCACAGAATGTTGCAGTTGACAGAATTTTGCACAGACCTTAAAAGACCCCAGGGAGGAAAATCCAAATGGGACCATTTGACACAAACTATACTGTCTTTGACTCCAGAGTTCCCTGGGAAAAACACATTTTGGAGGCTGGTGGAACACCCTGGGGAAGCATTGTTGTATTTTGCACACATCTCTGCTCTTGCCCATTGCAGCCCTAGTGGTCTATAATCTGAACTGGTTTGCCTGAAGTTCTCCATGAAGGTTTTCAGGCAGTATTTTTGACTTTAAAAAACCTAAAATGCTTGGTAACTGCCAAATAAGAGATTTGCTTGTCCTGTAGAAAGTAGATTAGTGGCTGCCTGTGAGGAAAAAGAGGTTACTTGCATTATTCCCTGAAAGGCCTGTAGGTTCAGGCCTCAATTTCCTTTTCTTATATACTTATAGAAAATATATATACTTAGATATACTTCTGTTTTTCTTTGTGCTCCAGTACAAAATATTTGTCTTTTAGCACAGTGAGAGGGGAAATCAGATACAGGGCAATTCAGAAGCATGTTAGTTTTTGCTTGGCATTTGATTAAAAAAGATAATGCCTTTACTTTTGATATTAAAACTTCAAACACTTTAAAAACATATTAAGAGAACTTGTTATTCTAAATTCATAGCTGAGGGGGGGTTTAATTTACCCAAAACATTCAGGAATTTATTATTAGAAGCACCAGCTTTCATGATGGTGTCATGCTTCATAGCACAAGAGCTTTGTTCTGTCAAATCAGTGAACATGGGTCACTCTGTAGGTGGGAATTTCTTCGGAGGGGTTGGTCGGTGCTGGAACAGCTGATACGATCAGTACCCATAGCTCTGGGTGTCACTGCACAAACGGCTGAGCTGTTAACATGACTTGAGGTCTTAAAACTCTGCATTGCAAATGGCAAAGTTGGGAGAGCTCCTTCCGAGCAGTGTGGCCGCCAGGCTGGGCTTTGGCAGCTGTGCAGCGCAAAGACATCCTTGGGGGGCAGCGGCAGAGCCCTCGGCCTCGGGCAGGGAGGCCTGGCGCTGCGGCTGCCTCCGCTTGTGCCAGGAGCAGGGACTGGAAACGGGCAAACAGAGCACCGTGGGAATGAAAACCACGGGAAGAGCCCACTAAAGCCGAGTAAGTGGTTGCTCTTGTTTTACAGCAGATCCAGAAGTCAGAGCTACTTCTACTCTGTTCTACCCATATTGGTGTAAGGATGCTGCTTCATATTTTGCAATTTTTAATTTGTAGGCTGGAGCCTCTGTCTGACCTGTGGTGCTTTCTCGATGCCGTGTGATGCTCCTTTTTCAATGCACAGAGAGGGAAAAGCTTTGCAATGCAATATTGCAGTATCACCAGTATTGACCAGGCCAGTCTAATCTGTCTGTAGCAGATTTTCTCCCCATCAACTTAACTTCTGTTCTGCACAATCTATTTTTAACTGTTAGTATAAATTTGCCAGCCAGCTTACATGCTAGATAAATACTACGGGAGGAAAAGGTGAAACTATTGCAAATAAAGTAACAGCTGAAATTCTGAAATCTGGGAAAACTGCCAAAGAGGTCAATTACATAGACAGAGAAAAGTTGTTAAAATCGTTTCCATTTCACAGCCCAATGTTAAAAAAAAACATATTTAAAAACCCACTGTATAACATTTTGATCGGTGCCATATCTGACGAGTTTTCAAAGTGCAGTTATCACTGTTGTATGGAGGAATATGCCACATGTGTACACAGTGTAGTGTGTGCACCCCTCTCTCTTTTCACCTGCTCCAGCCATTATTTCAGGATTAGTGACCTGGACTGTTAGCTCAGAAAACACTTTGTAACATTTTTCATGTCATGCACTCAGTGGATATTGATCATCCAGAATGATTTTGGGTATCAGTCAGTACCAAGTGATTACCAGATATTAGCAAGGGCTCTGTACTGTGTAAGACATTTCTGGTTCCTGACTTGAGGAGTGAGTAGAGGTCCAGGCTATGGGATCAGCATTCAGTACCTGGCACCAGAGGTACCAAACAGGCAGGGATTTAACTGGAGGGGGCCGTGGACTGAAAAGTCAAGGTCCTACTTGCACAACTGTTCATCTAAAGTCTAATGAAATTGGCTCTCTCCAAAGAGGGAGCAAAAGTATGAGCTACAAAACGCACATGAACCTGGCAGGCAGGGCACAGAGAACATGAAAACTGTCCTGGAGATCTGTGTTGCTGAATCCCAAACAAGCTCTGCCGCCTTCCCTGCAAACTTGTGCTGAAGAAGGGAAATGGTATCAAGACAAGGAGGCTTAACAAAGCTTAACAAAGCGTGCTGCTTTCCCAGTGTCTAGTTGCTAATGGGATGGTTCAGCAAAAGGGAGGATGAAATCTTTCTAGCTATATTTTTAGGACAGAGTAGCCCCTACAGCCTATAGTCAAAACTAGGAGAGGTGAGATAAAGTGATTTTTTAAAAGTAAAGAAATTTTCTTTTGTTTTTAAAGCATCGGGAGTAGAGCCTGAGCTTGTCCTTTCTCAGAATTGTTGAAATTTGTTCTTCTCCCAGTTTGTCACCTGGAGAACTTGAGTTTTGCTAGACAATGTTGTAGAAAACCTGTATTTATGCACATGAATTAAGTTTTCAGTTTTAATCACAGACTACTACATGTTGTGTGCTTGCCCCTCATTGGAGGAAGGGGACAGGTCATGCATTCAAATACTGACCTTTGGATTTCTCTTTTAGTCTTTAATACAAAAAGGACAATGCTGTATGATTTTGCCTTCAGCCTTGTACATTTTTATGCAGGATTTTCTCTGTTCTTACTGACGACAGATTTGCAATTTAAACTGCTTTAATTTATACCATTCCCCATCAGAAAGACAAGTTCTGATAATGGTGGTATTATATGAATATTATATGTGCCATGAAAGATTAGAGACTGATCTGAGCTGCTGCCTTCTGCAAGTTCTGCTTTCTTTTGAAGCCTTTATTTTTACCCTCATCTGTACCTCATCTAATCAATAGAGAGTCTTCTGGCATCTGCAGGCTTCCCCCAGTCCAGTTGTTTGGTACAGAATTCCAGAGAGCTGTGATGGACATTCCTGGGAAATACAAAATAGGAAGGTGTGTTAGTTGGGAGGCTAAGGTCTCTGAAAAACACCTTGGCCAGACACAGCAGGAAAGGCAATTTGGCCTTTTCTTGAGACCTGCAAGGTGCTCTGGCAGAACACTGATTTACATACTTACTTTGAAAAAAGCACACTTGAATACTGGTAGGTTTTATAAATTAGCAATTCTTACAAAGTCACTGAGACAAGCAAGATTTCTCCACTAGAATTCTCTGTTGGAATGAAGACATGGTTCTGCATTTGCCTAAGAAATTGTAGATGTTTCTAATGGAAATCCGTGTAAACCAGTAAATCTGTATTTACCACATGCTAAAAGTATTGCAAAAAACCCCACTGAGCTACAAAACAGCTTCTTATAAACAGAACAGTGATTATTTAGAACAAAGCAACACCAACTAACCTGTAGCTTTAATATTCTGCATAATGACTTCTGCAGAAGCTTGGCAAATAAACCCCCATGTGAGCAGCTATTGTTTTCAGTGTACTGTGTTTTAAGGAGAAGGCAGTGCCAATGGCTACGTGCTGCTCAGTGCAACACCTCTGCCTATGGGAGCTGCAACACATTGCAGGACAGACCAGTTTGTGCTGATGGTGCTAGTGCAGATACAGATCAGCCATCAGAACTTCAGGGAAGTAACCAGTAACTTCAAAATACTGAACTTCAAAACGTTCTTCGTAATGGTTTTATTGTAGCACTCATGAAAGTTTTAGCAGTAGCGAACAGCTGGGACACTTGATTTGCACAAAGCTGCTGTTCAGTCAGTAAGAGCTGTTGGAGGTCCTTAGAATGAAGCTAATGCATGCCCTGACAGAAGCTGGTGGAGCACAGTTCTTATGGATGAACAGCTATAATCTGTTTAAAAAATAAAAACTTGTGGGATTTTTTTAAAGAGATGTTTTCTTATGCATTGTGTTGGCCTGAAAAAATACTTGGGAAAGTGCCCTACCTGCAGTCACACAATTTTCAGTGTTGTAGGGCAGTTAAGTTCATTGAATGGCAGGTTTTTTTGGAAGCCAGATAAATTGCAAATCTTGTAATGCTTGAGGGAATTGGCTTTTCCATAGCGTGTGTGACCTGTTAGAACCTTTGGGTTCAATACCATATGTGTAATGAGCTGTCCGTGCACACCTGGGAAGAAAACCATTGCAGTGATCGACTCGTGGATAACAAACACCTCCTCCATTACCCACAGGGCTGGGACAGGAGGTGGTTTTAATGCTTTCCCAAGCAGCTTTAAAGAATATAGACACTACCTCTTTCCAGGTTGGATTTTCTATGTTACATGGACTTCAGCATATTCACAATATTAATACGTTTTCTTTTAGAACCACTTATGCTCCTGCTGCCATGAAGGGCAGTGCTCAGGCTTTTCAATGCTATAAACACAATAAGCAATTTATACCACCTGTAGATTGATTTTGTTATGCTTCTACCAGACAGGAATGGTTGGTAGGAAACTAAATCCTGCTATGGAAAATTAAGGAAGCATTAAGAAAGGTGGTGAAGTGCATCAACACTGTTCTGAAAGTTACCCAATGGAGAACGAAGTAGCAAAAAGCCTGGGTTCCAGATCTGTTAAGATGTTCCATAGAAGCAGCTTTTTATCAGAACAAAATGTTTTAAACGTAAGAATGGCCCTTAGTCAACAAAAGGATCCAATAAATACCTGTTTATAGAAGGTCCAAGCAAACTCATGCCAATGATTGAGGAAAAGCCTCTATAAGTCAGCCTATTCAAAGTTCTATTGCTGAGAAAGAGATACTATAACCTACTGCCCACTCAGTAATGGGAATCAACAGGACTCATTGCCTCTAAAATGAAATAATAATTTAGATCATGGTCATAGTCTAATATTTTTCTAAAATTTGTCTTTATTATTTAATGTGATATTGTTCATGTCCATGTAGAATGTTAATTCTGTTTTCTTTGATAACATTACCAAGGTCCATTTTTGTTAAATAGACATTTCTATCAGTGCTTTTACACTTAGCCTTTAAAATGATAATTTTTATCATCTTCTGACCTCAATTGTCTTGCAATTGTCCAATCAATTATATAGGATTTAGAGTATGACTTCAAGATTGTAATTTCCTGATAACCTAGGTTAACTTTGTCACATTCATGGAGGTGTTCCTCACTCTTAAATTGTACAACTTGATCAGACTTTGCTGAAGTTGGCACACATGGATACACAAACTGGCCTGCATATTATTCATCCTAAATCTTTCAGTAGAGAAATTTACTGATAAAATTTAGTTATTGTGGTTTCAGAAATGCAAAAATTCAGAAAACTGGCCCAATTAATAGGTATGTAGTGTTTTAAAAGACTATTCTAGTAACCTGAATCCAAGTTCTGAGGAAGTTCTGTAAGTAGCCTGAAAGAGCCAGGAGCTGTTTGAGTTATTTGTTGTGCTTGTCACGCTCTTGAACAGGAGTTCTGTGGGGAAATCTCAGTAAACCTGACCCGTGCTGTGCCTTTCAGTTACCTGCGTGTCATGAATGCTCTTGTGCTCATTTTCTTCAGGGGGTGTGGGGAGTCTCCAGCATGGATTATGGCAGGACTGACTTCCCTCCTTGCTTAACTGTTGCTGAAGCCAGGCTCATCCATCTCCTGTTATGTAACAGCATCAAGGCTTAGCTCTGAAAGTATTTCTTTTTAGAAGGGTCATACTGATGAGTTCTGCCTTTTGGAAAGCATAAAAACTGTCACTTTTTAATATTTCTTCTTTTTTTATAGTGAATGAGATCATAGGAAGAGATATGTCACAGATCTCAGTGTCACATGGAACACCAGTGGCCAGCCAGCCTGCACGTACATGTCCTGGATCTCTGGAGACAAGGATATCGGATGGAATCCAGTAATGGATAAGCTAACAACTCAACATCCATGAAAACTCCACAGCTTCTCTGAATATTTCTTCATCCTCTTCCTCTTTAGACTTACTGTGCTTCCAACTCTGTGGCCTTTATGAACTGGAACAGTGGATCCTTGCAAAGCCCTTTTAGTGGGTTACATTTTTGATGTAGAGACAGAGCATTTTAATTATAGTTCCTCAGATGCTGTAAAGAGACTTAAAATGGACACAGAATCTACACCAGTTATTTTAACTGTTTTAAAGTTACAAATGAGCTTTGCTTTTTGCATTTAAATAGAATACTTTTATATTTTAAGTGCTTCAGATGTGTGGAGATGTTAGTTTGCTCTTACAATATTCACAGTCCTGAACGTGGAAGAAGATTTAATGCACATCTTCAGTGTGCTGCTTGCCCTTAGAGGTAGTATAGTTTGTAACTGATGATTTGTAACACCTTTTGGTCATTTTGGAAAGCCTTTAAAGCTTCTGTTGTTTAATTTTTTTTCTTAATAAGATCTTCCAGTGGCAAATCACACCTGTCATCTGAAGCCAATGCCCCGGAAGCCATTGTGTATATGAATACTGTAGTGTTTTCTTTCTTAGATTCATAGGAAGCAAAGCCAAATGTAGATCTGCACTTGTTTATAAACTGAAGATGTTACTTGATAGGCTGCAAAAAGACCATTCCATCATGGAAGTGTTGGGATAGAAATTACATTCCAAAATTTAACTTTTATAACTTTGTGGATAATCTTCCTGATCTTTATTAGCACAGGCTCCTTCTTGAAATAGTTTTTTTCTTAGAAAATTACATTTGTAATCAAATTTGAGCTGTAGGATTTTAGATTAAAGAAAAGCCATGTTAGATACAGGAGAAAACTTAATTTGCTGAGGATCTAAATGTTCCCATTATCCCTGCAGAATATGGTTTTGAAATCACCAATTCAGTGGCATTTAAGTTTTCAATGCAATAAATCATTTGATCACATCTGTATCACATTTGATCACACAGCTGTATGCCCGACCATGCCACTTGGAAGTCCTAAGGAGATGGCAGTTACAGCTCCTTAAATTCAGGCTGTTTGTAAATGTCAGTTTGCTAAAAAGTAATTTACTGTGAATTAGTGGTTAGGCAGTATGACGTGTCCATGTTTAATTTTAAAGGTATGAAGCAGGAGCTACCAAAGAAACACACAAGATTCATCACAGCAGCAGTAAACTCCGTGCTGTGCTCTGAGGCTGCATCTCCTTTATCCCCATAATCTGATGAAGTTGAAACAATCTGTTTACATCGTTAGTTAAAAATCTCTGGCCTTTGCAATCAGAGACTGTGGGGAGGGTCTGACACTGCCTGTGGAGGCCACGCTCCTTTCCCCCGCAGGAGTCACTCACTCAGAACTTCCTCCATGGGACACCTGGGGCACACCAGTCATGGCAGAGCAAGGTCAGCACTACGTGGAACCTCAGAACATCCAAGGTGTTCCTCTGAGTTACTCATTTGGGTGAGCCATGACAATCTGACTCCAATTAAGAGTGAATTAACACAAAGAATTAGAAAATGGGAAAGTAGATTTGCATTTGATCCAGTTCAGACAAGTGTGGCCATTTTAGCAGTTAACACATGGGGAGCACGTGCCCTTGGCAGACTTCAGGTGAGGAAAGGGTCTGACAGAGGAGAGCAGTGCTGAGTTACAGCACCTGGGAGAGCCAACACAGCTTCTGCTGCTGTGGCATCTTGGCAAACAGTGCTGGGGAAGACTCTGCAGTGAGCCTTTTGCAGGCAGAACCTCACAGCGGCAGTGAAGTTGGTGCCCAAGCAATACCATTACAGTAGCTGTAATTGCAGCTCTGTAATGGCTGAATCATGAACTTTGAAAGACCATATATCAAGTGGGTAAAATTGTCATTTTATCATGTACTTCTTTTAAGAGTGCGGCCTGAGGCTATTAACTTGATGTTTCATAATTATTTCAAACAACGTAATGCAAGGCCACTATGTACCTGCTGGAAATCTTAAGCATCCTTTTTGTGAATGTACTGTTCAGTGGTGCAAATCTTGACATTTGCAGGAAATAATTGGCAGGGCTGGAATCTGAAAAGTGTGATATTGTAATTGTCCCTCAGCAATGGTGCTTTACTCTGTCCTCTACGCATGTATGGTAAAGATCCTAGAGAGAACTCACATGCTCAGAAATACATCTGCTTACATTTTTAACACCTTGAAAACAAACCAAACCACGCGATGCAGTAAACGATGTCATTGTTTCGGAGTGTGTGCTGGTGGCAAGGCATGTTCCAGTTTTCATCCAAGTATTGGGTCTTTTGCATTAACCATTGTTTGTAGGAGAATTCTGACTGAAAAGCTTTTCATACTATATGGGATTTATGCTCCTTTATCCTGCTGGTACAGACTCTCCTTGCAAGTTCTCCAAGTAGCTGGAATTCACACTGTACCTAAAATATAGGAGCCCAAACAATCCGGAGTTGCTATGCACTAAATTTTCTGATGCCTTTAAATACCTTGATGCCTGTAGACATAGAAATGCTTTCCTATTTAAAAATGAAATTTTAAAAAAATATAGCTTTGGATACTAAAGCAGTTTTGTATTTGCCTTGTAAAAGCTTCAATACAAGGGTCTTAATTTTATTTTAGCTTGTGTGATAACGTAGATAAAGACTGTTAATCTTGTATAATTTTAGTGGTATAAAAAGCACACGATCTCTATTGGACTATGCAAATTTAATTAAACAACAGAACCTGGCAACTGTTAATATTTTCTTGGCATCCACTTTCTTGCCCTTAAGTCCTGTCTTCTCCCTGAGTACTTTTCCAAAAATTTTTAATAACGTAGATTATCCTGAAGGAAAGCCTTAATGATGAGGTAGCTTTTCTATGAGGAGGGTCAAAGATCAATGTTTAGGAAAAGAAAACAAAGGGGTAGCATATTAATCCAGGGGGACAGGGGTGAGTTCTGAAATTACCACAAACTAGCAATCTGAATTTCTGTAGTAAAACTTAACTGTTATCAGGGGAACTGCCACCCTTTTTAAACCAAAGAATAAAAAATCAGTTTTGTTCTGATACAAAGCTTTCAAACTCTATTTTTGATACTCATAATGGATGTCATTCCTTGAGGTTCAGAAATTGTTCAAATTGAAGTTTTATATTTAAAAATGTGGGACAATAAAGATTAAGTTCTAGATGTTTACAGAGCCTTGTATTGTAATTTCATGTACATTTTGTATTTTAAACATTTTTGTAAGTTATGATTGCAGTGCTACTTGCAGAAATAAAGGGAAAAACTTGCATTTAGGCTCTTAAATCATAGTGTTCAAATAAATAAAAATAATGCAAATGCATTGTCATTTATTTAAAATGCAGAATCAGACACAGTGGGAAGAAACTTCCTTTGTGATGCAGTGTTACCAGCTGTGCCAGGCTGGGACAGAGGAAGTGAGGGGCACTGCAAGAGTGGTGATTTTGAACGATCTGGTGGAGTTTGGGGCTCAGATTAGAGTCTTCGAGCCAGCAACAGTGAACCTCCAGCTGGGTAAGAAGTGATCAGCAGCGCTGGCAGAGTATCAGTCTGCACAATACTGCGGCTTCCCTGTTTGCAAGTGTCCTTGTTTCGATTAGACAAACACAAGATCCTTTTGAAAGATTTTTCCAGAAATAATTGTTCAGGAGAGTTCATCATAAACAGTATTTTCCATTCCTGAAAGGATATTGTCAGAGCCAAGATGAGGTTAAACTGTTTCTGAAATAAATGTGAAATTCCAACAAAGTTTAAATTATTTGCCAAGTCCTGGCCGATCAAGCAGTGCCGAGAGAAGTCCCCGCGGGCAGTCAGGCCTTACAGAGAGTGTCTCATCTCGGTGATCTCGGTGCTCCTGAAAAGGTACCGATCTCCTTTGCAGTTTCTCTTTCGCTGCCCGTGGGATCCCCGCGGCGTGTGGGAGAGTTCAGAGCGAGGCGGGCAGCGAAAGCTCCGGCCTCGGCCCGCCCGCGCTCCCGGCGGGGCGGAGCGGGAGAGGGGCCGGGGCGGAGCGGAGCAGGGGAAGAGCGGGAGCCGGGGAAGAGCAGGGGCAGGGGAAGAGCAGGAGCAGGGGAACAGCAGGAGCAGGGGAACAGCAGNGCAGGAGCAGGGGCCGGGGCGGAGCAGGAGCAGGAGCCGGGGTCGCGGCGCGGCGGGGTGGGATCAGCCTCCCCCAGAGCCCTGTCCCGGCCCGCTGCCTTCAGCGCTGCCTTGAGCTATAAATACACCAGCCAGGGCATGCTCCAGTGCCACCAACCCAATGCATGGTAAATATAGCCGAGGTTTAGTAAAAATAGCGGCGGCAGTTTGACAGCTGTTCACGTGTGCTGCAGGGTGATTACCCGGGGTATAATTAGCACACCCGGCAGCAGCAGTGAGCCGCTGGCTGCGTCCCCTGTGCCTCAGTTCGCCTTTCGGACGCCAGCGGCTGCCTGGGCTGGGGCCGCGGAGGGGCCGCGCTCCTGCTGCACAGACGAGACTTACTCCAGGCAGGGTGAAAGCGGCACTTCTGCCTTGCAAAACGCTGGTTTGGGATTTCGGGTGATCAGAGAGGAGGAATGTCCTGTTAATGTCGGTTCCTTTAGAAGAGTAACCAGAAGTTTGTTCATTTAGGACCCAAACCCGAAGGAAATGCTGACAGAAATCAAGGCCTTTTAATTCTCACGTTGTATCCACTATTTCCACGCAATATTCCACAGCATTACTTGTGCTGTCTTCCTGCTGCTTGTTTCTGGACCTCTCTCCCTGCCTAACTCAAAATACCGTGTATGCCCTGAGTTCTCCGTGTGCTCCACTGGATGGAATTAGGTGGACTGAGCTGTTTTCTTTGCCCCTTGGCCTCAGTTAGTTCACAATAATAATATTCAGGAACTAGCCACTGCTGTAGTGAGTGAAGTATTAAGGTATGTAAAAGGCCATGGAAAAGAAAAAAGGCTTTTCAATATATTTAAATTCATGCACAGTTTTGCATACAGACTTCTCTGGTAAAGGAAGTTAACACTGAACTTTATTCTGTCTGCCAAAAGGATAATTTTTATCAGTCATTCTTAGCACACGAAAAGCATTGTCATTTGCAGAGATCCTCTAAGAAAATGTCTTACAATAACCTACTGTTACTTTTGTTAACATCTACATGCAAAAGAAGACAGAAGGAAGAAACCAGAACTAAGGTTCAAAAGCAATAGAAAGAGTATTTATCTTGCAAGACATGGATGCTCCATGGATCTTGAAGAGATTGATCCACTAGAAAAGTCAGGCTATACAAGTTCTTAAGGTGTTTCTGCAAATGTAAAATTTTTATTTCATTGGTGTTTTTTTATTACTAGGAACTGAAAAAAAACCCCTTCTCCCTTCCTGTCATTGCTGTGACACTTGCTGGCAAGAGCTGGAAGAATGCTTGTTCTTTCCTGTAATTTTGGATCAAAGGAAAGTGATGCAGCTAAAGAAGACTCAGTATGAAAATATTGTTTGGGAATGCAGTGCTGGATAATCAGTGGTATCATAGGAAGTAAGTCGGAGGAAAAAAAGGAAAATACTACTCTTCCAAGTTCTTGTGACAGTGGAATGATAAATGACAGATGACTTAGAAAGGTCCTTCTTGTAATAAAAAGCAGGAAAGAAAAGGAAGCAGCATGCTGAAAATCCTGGGAAGGCAAATATTTTCTAGAAAACAGGCATTTATAAAAAACAATAACCGCCCTACACATTCACAACTGCAGCATCTCTCAGTAAACACCTCCACACAATAATGACTGCAGATTCTGGAATCAAAGACAAAAGTTCCTGAACCCAACTTCTCCACATACCCAAGGTTCTAGCTGTAACATCAAGGATTTAGGCTGGCATAGAGCGTTTTTTAGGACAAGGCATGAAAGGTCAGGGTTCTGTTCCTAAACTTACTACAGCTGCGTACAAAAGGTGTGATGGATTATTCTCTGCCAAGGTGGCACAACTACTGCAACAAACACCCAGCACAGAATAGCTGAGTGTTGTCTACATGCATCATAATTTTGTCTCACAGCAATAAAAGGATCAACCCAAGAACTCCCTGGTGTATCCACCAGCCAAGTCATTCTTGCAATATGTTGGAAAAGGACAAGACAAACTTAGCAGTCAGTATGTCACTGTTTTTAAGTAGGAAGTTCTCTAATTATGATGCAAGAACAGATTTTTCCAGTCTTACGTCATTTGAACAAGTGCCTCCAGAGCAGCTGCACAGCCTGTCCAAAGGTTTTCTATGATTTAATGAATTAAGGTTTACTTTCAAGGTTTGCCATTTTAAGAATTGCATCATAATAAAAGTGCAACAGCCATTTACAGGTCAGAAGCAGCTGCAGTTGACAGCAGATGTGCAGGTTTCCAGTTTAACTGCCATTGGTTCAACTTTCCCGAGTGTTTTCTAGGCAGGGTGTCCGTGTGGAAAGCTTGCTCATCGCACGTTAATCCTCCCGCCTGCCTGTCACAGCAGCTCCTGCTCAGCCCCCAGCTGTGTGATCAGCTCCTGCTGCAATTCTTTCTGCCTCCAGCTGCACGGATCAGCACACACTGTTTGGCCAGCACATGCACTTCTGCATTTCCATGTTCCCACCATTTCTTCCCTTACCAGGAATAAAAATTTGCTAATAAAATCTTCAACAGAAAGCAAATATGAGAGGTCAAGGATAACTTTATTCAAGTAACAGCAAATACCACTCTGTGACATTTGCCTGGCTGTAGTCACAGTAGCTGGAGGAGGAGTATAAGCCATCAAGCCAATAGGACAAATAAGGCAATACTGCAACTGAACTAAGTGCTACTATGGGATTATTTTTTTTTCTGAGGATATGAAAAAAGAAGCTATGCCAAGAATGTCATCATTGCCATCTGACCTCACCACTGACAGAAGTTATAATGGAAAAGTTGCACAAACAATGGAGGATAACAAGCAATCCAACACTGGCCAAATCCCAGGCTGAATGACATCGTGGCTTGGAGAGGCACAGCCATACATTTTGTGGCTGTCAGCAGAGTTTGCTGAGAGACTCAAATGCTGTTTGCCTGAGCCTAAACCCTTTGGAACTAATCCAGCTGTTAAAATGACACTGGAGACCAATAACGTCTCCTTAGCTAGAAAGAGGAATACAAGACATACAAAAGACAGAAAAAAGGGGAAAAAAAAAAAAAAAGAGAAAATATTTTGGTTACCGAGCAGGTCTGTCTCCAATTACAGGCTTCCACTCCCACAAAAGGCTGACCTCATCTACTTCATAGCAGAAAGCAGGAAAATCTCTCACAAAGTTCTTCTTAGATACACTTTCTAGACAGCAATAACACAGCAAAAATCATTTTTTAGATAAGCAACAGTCAAACACATGACTGGCTAAGCAGGGCATGTTCTAATGTAAATTGTTCTGGTTTTCTGTGCTATCTGTGCCCTCCTGCCCCCCCCGAGACCCTGCCTTCATGACTTTGTATCACTTTCACATATATTACACGAAGCTCAATATTTTTTCCAACAGCACATGAACTCCTTGCAGGTCAAACACCATCTGGACCAGATGAGTAAAATGGAATTCTATCATTTACGACCAAAAATAAATTCCTGTTTGGTTGGAAGGATATGACTTAAAACAACAATTTGGAGTGACATTAAATATTATATTTAAACAGCAACTCAGTCTTTCATAATCAAAGTAGAAAAAAAACTAGAAAGCAATTAAATGTTGCCTTTACACCCAGCTTGTAAGATGCCTGTCAAGCTCCCTGGTGTTTCTTTCATTCAAATACATTTGGGTGGCTTCACTGAAGACCATTTTGCAGACAGTAGAGATTAGAGATGTGCTGCAGAGAGATTCAGCAAGCAGAATCAGCACTGGCTCCATGCAACATAAAATATCCTTGGGGTGGAGTTCACAAAAAAGAAATCACGTTATTGAGATTCAGTTGTTCTGCTGTTCAGGAAATGTCTCCCAAGCTCTCAAATTTGTTAAACCAAGCATCGAACCTTCATTTGGTGTCACTGCCACTCTCTCAGTCACACAGATACCAGCAGGATCCTGCTCTCAACAGCAAAAATAGTTTTTCCTAGGATTACTTTTTTAAGAAGGCAAATTGTAGCTTGGGGGTGAGGCCAGGGGTGTTATAAAATTTGATTCACATAGAGATCCAATGCAGTTCTAATTCCCCCCAAGAAAAGTCAGGGTAAGAAAAAAGCTGACAAAGGACAGTTCTCTGGGGTCTCATTTTCTGGCAAATGATGTGTGAATGCTAACCAAACACACCTGTTCCACGTTAGACTCTGTGAGCTCCCCAGAGGTACAGACATTAGGCTTAAAGCGAGAAGTTAATGGCAACCCAGCTTTAGTTTTCTATTTTCAACTTAAAAGGAGGTTTAAGATCACATGCAGTTTGAATTATTTCTCTCCATTTGTGTGTTTTGTCACTTTACTCTCAGCAGGACTCCCACAAAGCAAACGTAAGCAAGCAGGAATAGGAGATGAAATCTCACATGCAGAAAGGTCACTGAGGGAAACAGCTTTGGTCTGCCTGCACCGAACCAGCCAGGGCTCCTCGGAGGTTCACAGCCTCTGCAGTGTCCCCTGCACGAACTCCTGAAGTCCCTGCTGCTTCCACATCCAATTCATGACGAGACTCAGCGCAGCCAGAAGAGCTAACCAAGATACAATGAATCCAACTGAAAAGCAAAGCCTGAATTTCTGGTAGCACCACGAGTTTTTCATCCCAGGGCTGGCCACAGACGAGGTCAGGGGAGCTTTGCTTCTAGAACAAGAAAATGCTGGGAAGCCTATGAAGGAGCAAAGGTTGGAAATCTGCTGCCCCGAGTGGTGCTCGGTAGTGCCGGGCTCTCTCAAGAGCCAGCAGTAGGGTGACAGAACCACAGCGCTGTTTTCAGCACGCAGCCTGACACAGGGCCTGGGAGGAGCAGCGAGGGAAGGAAGAGAACTCCACACCTCATTGAGGCAAAATGCCTAAGCAATGTAGTAAAGGAACTGATGCTCAGTGGCTGGAAACCTTTACATACGTATGGAAGGGAAACAGCCTTTATTGTAACTCTAAGGGTGGCCCAACTCTCCTACTCAAGAAAGAGTAGGATCTGGAAGAAAAGGAGTATCAGGTGAGATTAAACCTGGATAAATATTCTAGAAGACTTGGAAAGGAATAATGGCTGTAAAAGCTAAAGACACCCCACCAAAAATGTGGAAGACCCAAAGGCTAAACCCTTCAGTAAGATTATCAGAAGGGGAAAGAGCAAAGCTGATTAGTGCACAAAGAGTGAGCTTCCTCACACAGTATAAATGCAACTAGGCTACACACGAGGCTGGTTGTTTATCTATTTCTACTCCTATGTCTTTTTTAAAAACCAAACAACAACTAACCCGATTGCTCTGAGCATTATGATTAAACACAGGTGCACAATCTAAATCACACTTAACTCATGCTAGTTAAAGTAATCTGGGTAACTGTAAGGCATTCCTTATTCTCACAAATGGTGAATGTAAAAACGGAGACCTCAGAACATTTTAGCAAGTGACCCAGCCACCCAGGACTTCTTCCACTCAACTGAAATACCAACAGAGTAGGTTCCCCATTCAAAAGGCACAGCTCCAGGAAGAGCTGCAGCTCATGTGCCAGAGAAGCACAAATAATTCCTAATAGCTGTTGGCCATACTGGAGGCTCCCTGCTGGACATTCAGGTCTTGAAAATACACTAGAACTGCAAGGCTCACACAGGGCAGAACATCACAGCACTGAACAGCCTTTGGTAAAATACACAGATATCTTAGGATGTACTAATAATTCCATATCACAGATAATTTGTGCTATAATTTTGTTTTAACACACTTTCTGTCATGAGGTACTTCTAATAAATATAAAAAAAATCACATTAGTCACCAGGAAGACAACCTCCACGCAGCTGGAATGCAGCAAGTGTTTAATATTTATAATAAAAAGGCAAGATTTAAGAAATATCATGGCTGGCTGAAATAAAGCTGAGTTTCAAGTAGGTATTACGTAATTACCTGGGTTTGTGCAGGCTGCTAAGGTAAATGTTTTCTTAAGCAATTATCATTTGAATTCTGTGTTATTTTCCACTATGTCCCACAGAGATAACATAAACTCTCTCTTAAGTACTGCGATCTCCACTTCCCAGAACTCAATTTTTGTTTTGGTTGACATTTCAGGTCACATATAGAAAGCATTTAAGAGTCTTACAGGTTACGAAGTGCACCTTTTAGTCCCAGTCTTTGCAAACATATTGATCATGAGCTGTTCCATCACTGATCTTTCCCATAACTCAAACTTGCAACAATTCACAGCTTTATCAGCAATTTCTCTCCCTACTCCCAGAAAAATTCACCATCTAAAGTCGACCCCAAACCAAGGGAACTTTAAGCTGCATTGTTCTTTCCCCTGCCGTGCTACTTAATGAGTCCGTATCAGATTCCCCTCGGGAGGAGAAGAGGGCCAGTTCCCAGTTAAGATCGGGTGGGTTTGGGTGGTGCACTCACACCCAGCCCCGGCCCTCCCGGTACTCTCAGAGGAAGAAAACGTGGGGAGGGGCCAGGACAGAGCTGTTCAGGGGCTTTTCTTATCTGCAACTCACATCTGCAGTGGCAGCAATGTCTGGTGCCAGCTCTGGGTTAGAAAGAGTTGTCTCAGAATGGATTCTGTTCCTATTATTTCATATTTAAAGTCCTCCTACCCGGTTCCAAAATTTTGCTGTTATGAAAAGATACTTGAGTTCACCTAATGCCTTATTTATACATCAACGTCACATTCACTTTAGCTAACAGATGGTGGTTGATGAACCCTAGAAATTTTTAACACAGGCTTCTAGTTTTATTAATTTAAAAGTAATGAATAATTTATTTATAAACAATTAATCTGATGTCCCTCTCTTTTTCCACAGCAGTAGAGAAGCATCCGAACCACATGAAACAATTGCTTCCAACCAGCCATGCACAACTGCCCAGGAAGTCTTCCCTCTGCCCCTGCCACTAATGTACTACCTGAAAGGCAGTATTGCACAGCTGGTGGTTTCCACAAAACAGATGCAAAACTAAAGAAAAGGACACACAAAGGTGTACTTAAGAAAGGCAGCATTAATTCTTATGGAACAGATTCCTGGTATCCCACACTGGATGTCTCAAAAAAATTAAGTGACAAGAATCAAAACAAATCAACACTCTATAGACTTATTTTCTAAAAAGTAGTGCAGAATTTTGCACAGAAAAATCTCCTTGGTAAGAAAAAAGAAACCTGGCAAAAGAGGCTGGATTCAGAGGCATGGCCAGGTAGGACTGATGATTCAGTGAAGGCTTTCAGGCAGAGGAATCATTTTGGAAATAAAAAAAACGTGTCCAGAGAAAGGTGTTCCTGCTATAGTAGGGTTAAGAGGAAATCTTTGTTGTTTGCTCAGTGTTGGGAACATTTAAATTATTTTCTCTTTTTTGTCTGCATAATTAAGGCTGGCCTTGGTTGGCCTTCCAGCAACTACTGCAGTCACTCCAGTGGCTTCACACAGCTGGAGCAATGTTTACAAGGGTTGCAGAGCCGAGCTGTTCTCAGAACAGGCTGGGTGGGCTGGGAGCAGCAGGCACAGAGTGTGCTCACCCCGCACAGCGTCCACACCGAGCTCCGCTCCCAGCTCCCGTTAAAAGCCCAGCCATCCACCTCGCTTTGTCAGGCACCCCTTGATACTTCCTATAAATACCTTCCCATCGGCCTGTCCTCCCAGAAATGTCCATTAAATTACTTTTACAGCAGTGCAGAAAGGATTATTTATAAAGCTCCACATTAGCAATCTTTTAGGGAACGCTGCAGTAAGATAAATGCAAAGGCATTTTTGAAAGAGAGGAATGCTTTCCCATCATGAAGCATTATCAAGAGAACATTATCTTTAATACTTTAATAGAGTTGAGACAAAAGGCTGTATGTGTGGTTTGATTATTGGTCTGAAGTGAACTGCATTTACTGTGTTCACATAAAATTACTTTAAAAAACCAACTTTCTTTGTGCCTCAGAGTGAAAGTCTGAACTATTTATGTGGGGGGGAGGGGGTGAGTTAAAAAAAAATCACAAGTCGCTGATCTTATTCACAGTTGAGATACTATGTGGAAAACAAAGATAATTTTAGACTAAATATTAACATCATGCTTCATATACTCAAATGTGGCCAAAAGCAGATGAGCTCATTCCACAAACAAAATCTCTGCTTGGGGCATATCCGAGCAAACCTGGGCTGTGGCTCTGGGCAGTGCTGAGCAGGCCATGCAGGGAGAGGCCCTGCAGCAGATACCCCCTAGGCAGAGCTTTCCACAGTGCCCACCCCTCCGAACAGGGAATTCTGGAGACGGAATGAATACACAAAACCCAGACCAGTGGGAGACCCCTGAAAGTGGAACACAGCCTAGGCCATGCCACGAAGGTGCTCTGGAAGCACAAGCGGAGCAGCTGCTCATGGGCATCACAAGGCAGCACCAAAGCTTTCCTTTCACACTTGTATCATAATGTCATCCTTACTATAAATCGCCACTTTTATTTTCATATCGTAAACCCCCCAAACAAGCCCACCATGCTTTACTCCTTTTGGCACTACAGAGCCACCACAGTGACAGGCACTAGTTTGGGTTGTTTTCCATAATACTGATAGTTATCTATTTACAAGCCTCACTGTTGGTGGAGAAGTGAGGTAGAGATCTTAGGTTTTGTTTGCCATTCCTGAAAAACATCTATCGAGTTCGGGGTGATTGAAGGGCAGCAAACATGAAATGTCTTTATGTAATTCCTAAAGCACCAGAGCAGAACCCATTTAGGAGAGAAGAGAGGGTCACTGGTATTCTCTCAACACCTCCCGGGGTGGGGGTTGTCACAGCAGTTACCATTCTGCACAGCTGCTGTCTCACAGCACCATCCGAACAGGGATCTGCAAAGCACCAAAGGTACTCAGAAAGAAAAACTCATCTCTTGGGTTTCAGTGTTCCACTGCTGATTTGGGCAACAGATGATGGAGTGTTTTCAATATGAAAATTCAAAAAACACCCTATGGTTTATGTGGGTAAAAAATAAAAATGAATTACAAACCACAGAATCTTATTTTTCCTGGGTACACTGAACAATAGAGAAACCCATTCAAGTGGGGGTGAGGATGGCAGTGGTTTTGAGCATTCAGGAAAAAATGCAAGTCCTCTTACACAAAGAGTTTGCAGAGTTCAATTTTCAGTGGCACAGTCTGCTAAAAAGCAACCATTTTCCCCTGTATACTTCAAAAATGTTATATCTGAAGCAAATATGAAACTGAATATTTCCAAAATCAACAATACATGGGAATGAGAAGAATTTCTGAAGAGAGATTATGTGCTTGCTAGATAAAATTCAAAAGTTACTCTAATTTTGTAATAGCTCTTCTAAAGGATTTCTGACTCAAATGCCAGAGTTACAAATTCAAGGGCTCCAAGAGCCAGGGGTGTCTGCTTCATTACTAGCTCCATAATTATTCCTCAAAGTTATGTACTTTTTACAGTGACATCCACACAAATATTGCATGTTCCCCCTTACTAAGCCTTTTTTAAAGGGATGAAAAGTGAGGTGCTGGCAGAAGAAAAACTCTTCCTTGGCTCTTCCTTCTGATTTCAAATCCAATTTCCTATTCTGTATCTAGAAGCCAAACCTTCATTTATGCTCAATTACAGACATGCAATGAATAAACTGCAATTGTATCCAGAACCCCTCCTTTCCCCCACTTCGGTTTATCCTAACTGTCTCAAAAAATTCTAGAGTCCATAACTTACAATCAGTTGTGACTACAGCTCATGAGAGCAGCACCATGAGCAGAGCTGTGCTGGGAATCACATTCCTGCTTGCCCGATGGAGCCACGCTCAGCTGAGCCTGTGCTGCCGGCGGCTCTGGACCTGCCCAGCTCAAAGCTGCTTTAGTTCAATCTACAACGCACTTTGACTGATTTTTGTGCCTGTGGCTCCCCAGAGTTACCCCCGGAGCGCTCTGCCCGCAGTGCCCACCAGCTCATCCCAGCCCGCCGGCAGCAGGGACCGATGCTGCCTCCTCAGCATGTCTACACCCTGCTTTTCCTGCTCAGAAAATCATCTCGTCTCCTAAACAGCTACGAGAGTCATTGTCTGGTCATTGCAAACCCTCTGGAAGCTCCGATATCCAGCGCTGGACTTGCTGTGTAGCTGCAAGGTCTCCAGGCTCTGCAGCGATTCCCACACCGCAGCACCACGGCGCTGTTTCCAGAGCAGCTGTATCTGAAAGGAACCAGGGTGTCAGTGAACAGAATAGAAAAAAAGTAACAATCAACCCAGAAACCCAAAATACCGCCTTCACTGCATTCACAGTCTCCCCTGTTGTTAGCACACTCCCTGGGACGTACCATCAGTGTCCAGGTCCATGGCTTTACTGCCGGGAGCACCACCAGGAATAACTCCAACTCTGGGGTGTATCTCCTCATGGCCTGGGATCATCAGCCTCTGCTCCAGATGCCATCACGAATATGGTGTACTTGACTTAGGTTTAATATTTTAGAAAAGGTAAGTACCACACACACACAAATTACACAGCATTGGAACCAACCTGACAGTTCATATTTCCACACATAGATCTCTTGTCTGTAAAAACTGTGCAAAAATGATTGGTTTTCTAAGTTTTTGCATTGTTTTTCAAAAAAAAAAAAAAACAAACTCAAAAAAACAACAACAAAAAAACCCAAAACAAAATAACCAACCAACCCCCCTCCCCGATGCCCTGACCTTTTCAAGGACATTTTAATTTAATGTTATTACTACAATTAGTATTCAGTGTAGCTTGTGTGGATTTTCACAGTAAAGTTCACAATTGCACAAGGACTGCATTGCATCAAACAAAAGAAAGACACACCTAATCCAATGGGAATGATTCCCACATTTTCAGGGCAAGTTTAACCAAGAATTCTTTGGACTAAGTCGTAGTGACAGATGTTACACTCCAGCTAAGGCTCAGACTGCCCTTTCCTCACTTTAACCTCTCATGCCCCGAGCAGAGAGGAGGGGGGACCTACTCCTTGCCCGCCTTTGCACGGTGCACCTCCACCACCCCTTTGCATTTCTCCCAGGGCAGGACTTCGTGTGCTTTCCATCCCTACTGAAAGCAGTCCCACAGAGATCCCCAACTCTGAACTAGTTCAGAAAACAGCAGGAAAAGATCTTACTCTTCCTGACAAACCCAAAAGCTTTTATTCCATGCAGCAGACAGCTAAATTCAAATGCTATTCCATTGCACACAACGGAGATTTTTCCAATAAACCACCATCAGTTTTTTGGAGCTTCTCACAGAAAATTCCAGTAAGACTCCCCTCCCCAAAATGCATCGTTTTTCCTCTCCTCAGTTATTCTGTTATTTCCTTCCATCTCTCACCTATTCTTGTGGATAGCAGTAAGAAGAAATAGAATAGTATTTCCTTCATTTTGCTCTTGCATACTTTTAAAGTATTGTTATTTTAAGGGTACACAAGGTAAAGATTCTGAACATTTTAATAATAATTTTAATACAAATTTTAAAAGCTACGTTTGCATGAAATTCAAACATCTCAAGTTATTTTAGAAGGGAATATACGCACACAAGTGATCCATGGCAGTAGCACATTAACTTTTCCCCTACCTCCAGCAAGCAGAAGATAAAGCTGATAACAAGGAATGATTAAAACCAAAGAGCAACAACAACAAAGCCTTTCAAAAGCTACCATGTTGTAACAGCCAAGCTGGAAGGTAGGGACCAGTACAGGACTTCGCCATAAACCAGAAGAATTGCACCATCATCAGGTCTATTGTAAAAGCTGCTTTCCCAAATGAAACACAACACGTTCCTCTTATTTTCACTTATTGCTCAACAAGAGAAGAACGTCCTAGAAGGTCTAGGAGCAGTAGAAGGGCCTGTTTAATGTTCCCAGACTTCAAAGCAACAGAAATTTGCAAAGACAACTCCCGCGTTTGATGATTAAGGGTTGTGGGTGAGAGAGTTTGTCCCTTTTCCTAAATAGCGGAACTATTGATATGTAACCCCCCACACCTGTTCAATTTCTCTTGACAAAATTAGGCAGTCCCAAAATGTGGCAACTCAGGATCTCATACTGAACATCAGAAACCTCTCCCCATTTTCACACCTCTTGCTGTATGATCAGCACACTACAGTGTGAGTATCTCACGGGATCCTCCACAAGGAGAATTCCCAACGTCTCTAATACAGTGTTTACGCTGGGGCGACACTTAAATCTCCTTTTGTCCAGTCGCTGCCACTGGATTTCTAGCAAACGTTTTCATGCATTTCTTTTTGTAGAGCAGTTTCTAAAAGTTAAATTTTTTCCGACTAAACGCAGTCAGATACAACTGTGATTTTCACATTTTGAAATCAGTTTGTACACTTCAAAGCAACCGTATTGAATATCAATAAACGTGTAGAAAACATTTAGAATAGAAAAACAGGGACAAATCTGAAAAAAAAAAAAAAAAAAAAAAAAAGAAAAAAAACCCCAAAACNAAAAAAGAGGAAAAAAACCCCACAACAAAAAACCGGAAAGAAACAACACAACCAGCTTAAGTCAACATTTTTATGAGCAGCAAAGTGACCCCCGATTTTAAGGCTGACACCAGAGTACTCCCGGACGCTGAAGCTCCTGCTGCAGCCGCTAAAAGGGAACTCCCGGCCCCAAAGCGGTTTCGTTTCCAGGCTCTTACTTGCGAGCCCTGATGGAAAGGGGACATCTACTGGCAGCAAAACATATCCTCTCAAAGACACAGCTAACACTAAAGCGGCAAAATTAGAGCAGCACCTTAGTAAAGCCTACAGAAAGGAAGGCATTTTATTTAAGGTCAACTTTATATTACCAGCAAGCACACAGAAAGTAACAAATAATAGCTAGCTTTAAAAAAATGTATTTAAAGTAAAACCATTATAATAACACAGCAATAAAAGAAATGGCAATTAGCAAGTCTAAATTAACAGGCTGTCATCTTTATTTGAATATTTGCATTTCAGCTGCATATCCAGCTAAATAATACAGTATTACCTGATTATTTAAAAAGAAAAAGGGGGGTGGAAATCAGGTCTCTGGTTTAGTTTGGATTTTCTTTTTAAAAAAACCTTTATAACAAGTAGATCTAAAAAGGTGAGATTTTAAATTGACTACAGGCATACCTTGGCTCATCAGGAATTTTCTGCTTTAGAATATTTCGAGTTTTCCTTAGATGCAATCAGCTTTTAGAAGACACTTCTAGTGGTAGACTCAAAATATATTATAACAGATTTTGCCAAATACAGTTCTATTTAAGACAGGACCTAAGAGGTTAAACTGCCAGCCTTCATCAGTAGTTCATTTTAACTGAGGGAAATATAATGAATACTATTTCAAAAATGAAGGCACCAAAAAGCTTTCTTTTCTTAAAAAAAAAAAAAAAAAAGAGGAATTAAATTTCACTAATATAATATTTATTGAAAATATCTTAGTTCACATAAATAATCAAAACATATAAGCTTGTATTGGGCAAGTCTGCTCCTGCAAATGAAGAAATCCTAAGAAGAAACACCTGATCTGGATGCACAGCTGAAGCCATTGAAATAGAGAACAGCCGTTTCAAACTCTTCAGTCTCGTCTCCAACAAACATAATAAGTTATCTTCTCTCTAAGCTGGGCAGGAACATCCCATGGAATAGGCCAACATAGAAATCATTTCTAGGTAAAATTATCAGTATCAAGACAATGGCAGCAGAAAGGACTAAAGAATCATCTCTAAACCAGCACCATCAGAAGTGTGAAACTAGGAGAAGAAACACAAACAGTGGTAATTCTCTTCCTCAGTCACACAACATGGCAACACAAATGCAGGTGAGGGAGTTTGCTGATTGCAAGCACAGAAGAAGCTTCTTTGTGAGAATCATGTTTTGTGGCTGAGTGTGAGGACCCTTTAACAACAGCAAAAGTCAAATCAGAGTTCTTTACCTAACTGCACTTCTTCTCTGGTGAAACAGTTAAAGCTTCATGCTTTGTAAATTTTTCTATTAACTACATGCATTTAAGGACAGCGATTTCTCTGGTAAAGCTTTGTAACACAGCACAGTCTAAAACTTCAATCACCAAGAATAAATGCATTCATTGAAGAACAAAAAGGCCTTCCCCAAGTTCCCAGCCTTTTCCAGCGATGGAAGCCATTATCCAAACACGTGTCATGCAAGTATTTATCTTCCATTTGTGAAGGACAGCTCTAGGGCTTGAAGCCGGCCCATCAGCTATAAAGCGTCTGCAGTAAAATTCCAGGTGAGCAGCGCCAAAGGGACGCTGCTTGTGGCTGCTGCTGCTGTAGGGGTGAAGCTGAGGGGTCAGTGTGGGCTCACCTGAACTGCCACGAGTTCCCGGCCTCACCTGAGGGCCCGTGGCAGCCCCGGCCCGAGGGACGGACCCTGCGGGCACCCCCGAGCCGAGGGACGGCCCCCCCGGGCCAGCCCCGGCCCGAGGCACAGACCCCCCGGGCAGCCCCTCTGGGCCTGGAGGCGAAGCCCCGGGAGAACCGTCCCGCTATTAGCGAGCCCCGGGGCCGAACAAGAGCGGCCGGAGCTGGACGCCGCGGGGCCCGGCCGGGCGCGGCCCCTCCCGGGCCCAGCCCCGGGCAGAGCGCGGGGCCGNTCGATCCCCGCCGGGGCCAGGAACGTTACGGTTGGGTTTGATGGTCCCTGTGGGTCGTTCCCGACCCGGAATATTCTGTGATCCTGATGGATTCCTGCCCCAGCCAGCGCCCTATGCCTTCAGCGCTTTTTT
>WBMY01011367.1:243489-289999 GCA_013397315.1 Donacobius atricapilla | reverse complement strand
TTTTTTGACAAGACCACAGAGTTTTCAACACAAGCAAGAAAGTTAAAGTTCAGAGGAAGAGCACCCCCAGGTCTGGTCTCTTGTCAGATCCTCACCTGCAGAGCTCTGGTCTACCCAAAATGCTGCCACTGCCCTTGCATTCATTTTACACAGGTAACTGCTGAAAACTATACACCGCTCCCATGTCCCACACGTTCGGTTTCACACACAAAACCACACAGCCTGAAACATCCCCAGGTTCACTTTCTAGAACTGTTTTCCACCATCTCATGCTAAACAGGGAATAAAACAGCAATGGGTGATACAGGTACAGATTCTGCACATAGCAGAGCCTGTTTGCAGTAGGTGATGTGGGCATGGGACTGCGTCCCAAAGCAGAACTGTGACCATTGCCAACCAAGCCATAAAGGTGTGACATGAGTAGGGGGACTGTTTGAACTTAAATCACGGCTGATGTGACAGAGGTTCTCCATTCCAGCCCTGCCTCAGCTCGCTAAGGAAGCAGAAAACCACGGGTTACATACAGATTTTATAAGAGGAAAAATGAAAATGTTTTAACAGCCTACAAAGCCATGACCAGCTGGATCATGGCAGACAGTAAGTGTGTAATAAATGGACTACACAGCTACCAATTTTCCTCCAAGGCACAATGGCAATGTTAATTACCATTGTGCAATCCTTTATACTATTCAAATTACTTGAAAAGTAAGATTTTTTGTAGACTTCACCAAGATGAATATTGGAAACAGATTAGTGCAAACACTCCCACTTGAAACTAATGAAAAATCTTTCCCTTCAGTCCCACCTGATTGTGCTGAAATTTCATGCGGGAGGTTTTGATGATGAAATGGTATCTGGCATGATTTGTGTCTGACTAGCGAGAAACAGATCTTCTTATCTTGATATGATTTCCTCCCCTTTCTCCATTTCACTGCAAAAAGGCTGACTGGCTCTATCTTGACTTAAACTTAGTATTTTGGGTTGCACAGAAAAGCGAGTGACCCATTAGGTCAATTAAATGCAAACACGAGCACAATTTCAAGTTCAATACTTTGTTTCCTCTGGCAACAGAAAGAGAACACTAAGCATGTAAACAGTTACATCATGTTGCCTAAAATGTGTTGCACTGCGAGAGAAACACGCATCATGCGGATTTCTGGCTTACTAGACAATTAAAACAAAAAACTCCCCAAAATTAAAAACCACCACCACAATCCCAAAAACTAGAGCTGTCACACCACTGGCACAAAGTACAGGCTATTTGTCAAAGACTGATGCTCTGTGAAAATATATTCAACCAAAGCATAAGTTACTTTCCAAAGGCAATGCACATCGTCAGCATCTCTTTTATTTATTGTAATATAAAGAAGCATACATCATTCAGTTCTTTAAAGTACAACTCAAATTGTACACTAACAAAAAAGATCAATCCAGACATCCATGAACATGTCAACAACAGAATTCATTACATTTTGCTCTGCTGGTATTGCACTTGGAATGGTTCAGAAGTAAGGCACAGTAAAAACAAAGTCATTTAGTGCTTCTACAGCAGATGTCTTCTTTTTAAACACATGCTACATGACGTAAAATACTTCTAGCTTATGTATATACACACACAGGGGAAAAAGAAAAAAGCATGCACTAGAGAATTCAGATTTCAACAGATCTTGCTGTTTCATAATATACAAATAAAGTAGTTTAAAGATGTAAACAAATTGCATGCACATAAACTAGAGCAAAATCTTTAATACAGTATCTGAAAGCTATTATGCTTAAATAAAAAAATATAACTTATTAGTACTCAGGTTTATGTGCCATTTTTGTCCTGTAGAGATTAAAAATTTGGGGCTAGGGGCAGGAATTTATGGGTGGGAAGAGAGGATTTTTCTGGTTTTGCTGTTGGTTTTACTTTTCTGTATTACACATTGGCGGCAATATACTGGTAGAGAGGTCAAATATGGCTTTTGCAAAACAATGTCTAATGAAAACATGAAAAAGCACAATTGCATTCGAGATCCAGCATCCTGATATTTTCCAGTCAAGAACAAAACAAAACAAAAATCAATATGATCGATGCTTTGAACTGGGTAAGCCATGCATTCCAAAAGACCTTTCTAAAGACATTTAAACTCTACAAGAACGAGACACTTTGTCAAGTGTAAACTCTTAAAAACTAAACACAGAGGAATCTGAATGACTCAAACATCACTTTCCACTTCGAATGCTACTGAGTAAGTGTCACCCGTGGCTGCGGTAGCTGAAGTGCTTTTGGACTGTCTTCAGAATTAACGACATGCCAGGAGCGGCTTTGCTTCTTTTGACACAGGTACATTAGAAATTAAGTAAATTAACTGCATAATTTTTGGTTTCGCTTTATCTTTGGCATGGGAGATGCCATTTTTCAAATTAAAAAGGACATGCACTATGCTGCATTCCAACAGGTTACGCTGAAAAGGCACATTTGTTGCTGCCTGGGCAGCAAGGGAAGACTTCTTATTTTGCAAAAGGCACGGTGTCGAGTGCAACACCCTTTCCTCATCCTCCAGAGAGTGTTCAGTTAGACCAGGTACAATTGTACACAGCAGCTTCCCAGGAGCTGTCCGTTTCTCTCAGCCACTGCTTTCTTAGCAATATCCAGGCTTGGAAAAGTCACCAACGCCTCGCCACTGGGCTGGCCACTAAAGTTGTAAAGCATGAGGATGGAATCTGCTTGGAGCTGCAATGGTACAAGAAGACAAAAGAAAAAAACTATTAAGACCAGAGACAACACCTGGAGATGGAGTTTTTAATGCTGGTGTATTTTTTAGTGCATCTGGCTCACTCCACTCCTGTGTCCATAGTGAAAATATTCTGGATGTTAAGAATAGGAAGCAGAAGGAATCAAAGATTAAAGGAAATTCAGCTTTTATCTTAGCAAACAGCAGCAGCTCTTATTCTGCTGGTGTGCCAAATACAGTGGTGTAGACATAACTGTGTGCAAAAATTTTGCTAGAGAAGTGATTGAGATTAAAGGTCGATAAAAGGAGAGAGTTAGATGTTAATAGGAGGTGAATGGAGCAAGAAATCCAGGCATGAATAATTCTGCTATGTGGACTACTGGCCAAGTGACAAAGGCTATTAAGGCATGTCAATACCCACACACAAAGTTAAAAAAAACCCCAACACACAAGATAAAAATAAAAGAGCTGTATGAGTTCTGTGTTGGGAGAATGAGCTGAACTCAACACAGGTATACAGTGAGAGTAAGATTTTTCAGAAAAAAAAATATTTATTGTAATTTTAACAGGGCTAAGAAAAAGCAGGTTAGCAGATGAGATTATTTAGTCATTGGATTCAATTTACTTCGGAGGGCATTTGCCTTCATAAAGTCTTAAAAGTTAGTTCCAAGTTGCTGAGTTCAAAGCAGACATCACTGTCAGCCCTACTGTACCCCATCCATTTTCCATAAGATGCAGGAAATTCTTCCAAGGTATGTTTGGAACTCCTGGTTATTGGATAGAAACAAATCTCAGAGAAGTTTCAAAACCAGAGACTGAAGGATCAAAAGCTCAGCATACAAGGTTAGTTTTTTTGAAAAACAGTCTCAGACAAAACTGGAAAACCAACCAGTTTAATGAATATTAACACAATTCAAGTTTAGTTCATGTGACATATGTCCTCTTGAGTTTATAAAAGGTTAAAATATTTAAGTGCTTCATTGCTGTAGAATTTATCTGTGTCTGGTATACTACAAGAAATAGCAGACTTCTCAGTTGTTACCATAGTATTTCATTCATATATCATATCATGTATCAGCTTTACATTCAACCATATGAAAATAAAGCAAGTGCATGCCAGAGCTTCACTCACCCAAACACTGAACAGGCAGTAAAAATATTCTTAAAATATAAGCAACAGTACACTTTAGAAACCAAAAGCATGCATAAGACAGTTAGTACAAACTTTCTATCATTTCTTCTTAGCGAACTAAAGTTAGCCAAGAAATAGCATGCAGAAAGAAATCCAAAACCAGATAAAAACCATCATGTTTAGAGCCCATTTCTAGTTTGAAAGCAATCTTGGTTTATTTCAGAGTAACCCCCTCTCAGAGAGAAAGCTGTACACATCTTGGGTTGAGCTACAAATCTGAGCTAAAAGATGCTCTGCTCTTAACCAGCTCTTTGCTGCTAATCCACATGGGACCAACTCCTTTACCATCTGCCCGGAACAGAACTTCAATATTTCAGCTCAGAGTCAGCTGAAAACACACATGGAACAGTTACACCTCTGAGCACAGAGGAGAGCTTTAAAAACATAGTTTGAATAGCAGTATTGGTGTAATATCAATGTAGGGATCCAGAAATTCAACTTATAAAAGTTGCACAGAAAGTTAGCAGAGAAGTCTACACATTCTGCAAGCAACATAATTAAAAGAGCTAAACGAACCCCTTCAGTTTCATTTTAACACATTCTGGGTTTAAGTTCTTATTTATAGATATTTCTAGAGAAATTGATTTTCTGTATGTAAATCTGTTATTTAAAACTAGATTCAGATTCACATAAATCTTTTTACTGATTTTTTTTTTTTTACTCTATAAGCATGGTACCTGTATAATACTACTTTGTACCACTTAGAATTCAGACTGAGCTACTCCATGAATTTGTCAAAGACTATTTCCATGTCATACTTAGTGGAAACCAATTGTTGATCTGGTTTTCCAGTTAATCACCAGACCATGCAGTCCATCTGCTCCTTACAGATCCAACACTAGAAAACAACTCATTTGAAAACAACTGAGTTGCTGGTTGGTAGTGAAAGTGCTTTTGTCTGTGAAAGTAATTCTGTCAAGGCACAGTATGCAATTGCAATTTTTAACTGAAAGGTTCTGTTTTTATCTTAAGGAAAAAGAAAACATAATAACTAACCTGTAGCATTTTGAATGGAATACAGTTGTACTGTGGCATCATGTACTCCACATAGACCATAACAAAATTTCTCTAAGAATTACGTGTAAGTGCCAAAAATGCAGACAAGTTCACTGTTAGCAAATCTAGTTAGTTGCATTAGAAAGTCATAACATCCAAAAAACCTCTTCTGAAAAAGCGTATTTAATAGTCCACGTTGCATTAGGGAGATCAAGAGAGATAATAATCTGTAACCAGTTATATGGTACAGAAAAGACACAGCTAGAGGTCTGGGGGGTTTTGCACGTGCATTTGTGTGTGCTTTCTAGCAATATCGGGGGGGAAAAAATCTCCTACCACTCTACTAAAAGGAAAATATTGGACTGAAAGGTTCACATGAGATGCAAGCATCAACAAAGCCTTCTGGAAGTTCAACATACCATCTGAGCAGAGCCAGGCAATCCCACGACCTCCACCACCGCTGCCCCATCACTACAGCTACAGATCACAGTCGGCCCATTGCCTTAGGTTAGTTGATTTTTGAAGCAGAAAGACTAACATCAGGATCCCAATGCAAGCTACGAGGGGGAAAAGCCACAAGCAAAGGTGTCTGTAGCATCGAGCCCTTCTTTCCCTTCCCATTCACCTCTGGAGCCGCGGGCTCTGCCAGTCACATCTTACCTTCTTCAGAAGTTACAAAGAGTTACAAACAGACCCACTCTTTCGGTGCTTGTAACACACTCCTGGCTTGATCGCTCAGCTGAATTAGGCCATTGTAGTCATCAGGTGCATACTACAGTACAAGTGTGACATGGGACAATCAGCAAGAGAAGGAACAGTCTGGCACAGAAAGCCACACAGACCATCATTTACAACCACAATTAAGAGCATCAGCTGTAACAACTGGCAGGAGACACTGAATTGGACAGAAACTGCTTTAATGTAAGATAAAAAAAATACATTGATTGTATTACTGGTTGTAGAAATAAAGCAAATGCTTGTGGGGAACATTCTGAACTGTGTATTTGAGCTGCTCCTTATCAAGGGAGGGAAATAGCTCAGACCATGAGGTGCTCCTTTTTTCCTTCTACTCATGAGATGGCAGCACCAGGTAACAAAACTCTTACATTTTCATAAGCACAATCATGAACCCAGTAATGGCTCTCACTGGGACAGATGTGCATCTTCCAGCCTGCACACTGAAGTAGGGATTAGAATTATTGTATGGATCTCATTCAGATATTTTATGCACTCATGGAAATAAAGAGCAGCTTCTCTAGGGTAGAGTGAGAAACTTGAGCTGCATATAATTCTTGTTCTCCATGGACTACACCAATGTAATGAAAGAAAATCAATGCCCCAGCATGAATGCAAGGTAAAATAGCATTTATGCTAGTGTAGTGTATTTCTACACTGGGAGATGAAATAAACTACAGTGTAACTGCATCATGATAGATTTGTAGAAGTAATATATTAAAATAAAAATAGTGACTGTACAGAACAGTCACAGCATCTGAACAGTAATCACTCATACTATTGGCCTAGTACAAATATGACATATCTAGTCAGAAAATATATCTTGGAGAATATGAAACATTGTTCTTAGCACATAATCTTTCCAAATCACATATCCTGGAAAGGGATTGAGCATTCTTACACATGCTGCAAAGACTATTTGAGTAGCTCCTGTAACCCAGAAAATAAGTGTTTAGCATAACCTGAGTTGTAGAATAACTTTTCAGTGGCAAGAAAAGTTTCCTGTCTCCCCCCAGATGGACTAAGGCTAATGGTTTCGCACTAATGCTTCAGATGATTGCCAAATGCACACAATGTAGATGCATTATGCTGCCTTTCCTTTGATGTTTCTATAATAGGAAAAGTCTCCTGCCAGCTTAGGGAGAAAAGGATATTATATTTGGGCATACAGGACACGTATCCATCCAAAGGGAAGCTGAGAAGAAAAACACCAACCATCACAGCATACACCTTTCACAGAAAACAATAACCAAGAGCCCAGAGAACATAAAAGAACAGAACCCCCCAGAATTTTACTACTGAATTCTAGCCACCTTCACATCTAAACCCACGCCATTAAGTAAAAGACAAACATAAGAAGTATTTTCTAGATAGTCTCTGCCAGGGCAACCAGACCGTGCAAATATTAGATTTATCAGTTCCCAGACCTGCCCTTGAAACAAATCTACAAAATGTAAGTTTACTCTTTGGAAGGAATGTCTCAAGATAGTACATACTTTAGATTATCAGTAGATGTACAGTAGGCAAAGTTCTACAGTCCTACTCTTGTAAGGGACAGTATTTCATAAGTTACACTTGAAATGGAATAAACAATGTGAAAAATATGGAAATTGGAAAAAAATCCTGTACAGAAATGTCAAAGTTGTCAAGGCTTAGGCAAAGACCTAAAGAAAGCAAGCAAGCAAGCAGAAAAATAAATTCTTCAAAAGACCTAGAAAGAGAGGTAGCTTCAATCACAAGGACAGGTAAGAGTCAAAACAGAAGTCAATTAAAACAGAAGCTGTAGAACAGAAAATTCTTCAAATAAAGTGAAAACTACCCTAACTTGCCTGAGTAAGCATGTGATTGTGAATCTTTCTGTTTCTGTCTGCATTTCAGAACCCAGAAGAACAAAACAAGAACATCCAACCATTCAGGACCAAACCAAGGGTAAACTGGTTAATAAAGATGTAACACTTTCTCCTTGAATTTTCTTTTTCTTCAACCTATTTCTTTGTTCTTCTCTTGCTGAGAGAAATATGGGAAATATGCCTTTCCCTCACAGACTGTGCACAGATTTAACCAGGTCACTAACCAGTAAGTCATTGATTTCCATTTCATTTTTGCAGTTCCTACAGTGAATATTCAAAGCTCAGTCTAAAAACAGCACATACAAAGCAATCTAGAGAAAATAACC
The DNA here is from genome assembly GCA_013397315.1 of Donacobius atricapilla. Taxonomy (NCBI): domain Eukaryota; kingdom Metazoa; phylum Chordata; class Aves; order Passeriformes; family Mimidae; genus Donacobius; species Donacobius atricapilla. The sequence continues at coordinate 282,183 of WBMY01011367.1, read as the reverse complement.
TACTGCTAAAAAAAACTCCCCAGCATTGAAACCCTAAAGTATATTTAGACACACTCCAACTGGGAAAAAGCAGGAGCAAATAATAAAAAGGAAAACATCATAGGCAAAATGGCCACTTCAGGAAGGCAGCTGCAATTCTCGCCCAAACTACCTGTAAACTTTATTGCAGAACAGCTTCCCAAGGGAACTCTCAGACTCTGGAAAAAAGCCTAGCCAGACTAATTCTGGAATCTAGAAGCAGATTTGATGGTAGGTAGCTGTAACCTTTAGCATAAGAGTCAGGAGAAATGCCCTGAACTGCCTTTACCCCTAGAAGTACATCAGTTGTACCACAAGACTGCCAGTACCAACACCCACAGATACCTGAATGTTCTGTGTATCAGAGACTGAAACAGGTAATGCCTGCTCCAAAAATGCAGAGGCTGCCACTTCAGTCTCTTGCTTCGAGCGTGGGAGGCAACAGACAGGAACTGTAACCACTAATTTACTCGTCCCAGTCTCCCAGACGCTTTCTCCACACAGGCAACATTTCCAGGTGGGAGATAAATTTAGGAATAAAGCAAAACAAGCAGTGTGCTCTATTCTGAGAGTGTGGGGGTGAGCATGGAATAGTGGCTGCATTGCCAGATGACTTCCAATCCCAGCAAGTGGGAATTCTTCCTCTACCATTTCCCCTTTCCCTCCCCTGGTCAGAGGGTGCCATGCCGAGGACTGGCACATAGATGATGGGGTATCCCCCTCTCAGACTACAGAAAATCAGATTTAAAAAGGAACTCAAAGGAAATAGAGAATACTTCTTTGTTTAAGCACACATTTCAGAGAAAAAAAACTTCCTAATCCCTGAAAAGTCAGTAACAATGAAGTCTGTTGTCCTGATACAACAGAGAAATGTCATTAGTGCCCTTGGAATTTAGCCATCCATCCACTTCCCTTCACTTCCCTATTACTGTTTTAACCACAAGTTACCCTCCTCCACCAGCAAACCTTAAATTCTGGGTCTCTGAAGCCTTGGAGGATTAATATACTGCAAAAACTCTATATAGCTACAGACAAAAGATATTTAAGCAGAAATTACAAAGAACATTACTTCTTTTAAGCTTTTCTTATGTAGAAACATGTACACAAAGAAGTCCTTACATTTCTATCCCAGCCTTTTTCAGCAAATTCAGGGGGCTTTAAAAAAGTTCAGATGGTGACCGTGGCCCCTAAATCTTAGTCATCTTCTAGTTGGATTTTTTTTACTACTATACTTACACACAACCTACCTAAATAGCGAGTCTGCTTTCTAAGAAGTAATCCACAGGGTCTTTTTCAGGAAGGCATGAGTTCACATTCATGCCAACCTCCAAGAAACTGGGCAAGTACTACTAAAAGGAGGCTGAATCCTAGCCAAGACAACAGCTGTGAACTAGTTTTGGTTGGCTAAGACCATGGGCACAGCTAAACTGCATCTGCTTTTACATTAACCTAACAGTTCTTGTGATGATACCATCCCTGTCACTATTTGCATTCCCATAAAAAGAAATTCAAAAAAAGCACAGACCAACAAAAACCCACACACATACATGCAAAACCCAAACCAACCAACCAACCAAACCAAACCAAACAACAACAAAAAAAGAAAACTGAAAGAAAATCCCAACCCCAGAAGAGTCAGTATTTGGAGATTAAAATATTTTGCATTGATTCATTTAGTGACTAGATAGTAAAACCCATTAAGAATTTAGGCACTAAATAAAGAAAAGTAAAAATACTTAATGAAAAATTTTGTTCTGCTATGCAACTTCACATAAATCCATCGTAACTACTACCCCTGTTCATCCATTATTTACTGGAGTTCTCTCACTGCTTCTACAGCTGTACAGTGATGGCCGAAAGTAACACTGAGGAGTTTTGCTGTAGGTTATTACTATATTTGCACCACTTCTTCCTCAAACTTTACCCCACCATATGAAATACGAGTTATTTTTCTGAATTCCTGAAGAGTCTCCTCACAATACCATCCACGGATCCCTTACTTCAACATAATGCCCAGAGACCAAACTCTGCTGAGTGGTGGATGAATGGCATGGTGAGGGTTTGGTTGTTGTTTTGGTTATTTTGGGGTTTGTTGTTTTTTCAGTGTGGTTTTAGTTGGCTTGGGTTGTGTGATTGTTTTTTAGCTATCCTTTAGCTATATATCCAGGGTATAATTGGACTCAAATCAATGGCCCTATTGCTTTACAGTACAACTCCAAAGCAGTTTAATGTGAATTACTGAATCAGCGAGTACTAATATTATTTTTTTTGAGGATTACACTACACTACGGTATTATTCAGAAAGGTGATGGGGAAAATTGCCATCCCTCTGATCTACTATTAAAATTCTTCCCAAGATTTTCAATTACTCAGTTGCAAAATCCAAATTATAATAAATACATGCAAGCTGGAAGGAATTTTCACCAATAAGAACAAGAAAACAGAATTACAAGAAGAAATTGAGCTGCTGAAACACTAAACAAGAGGCTAATGCTAATAAAATTAAATGAAAATTTAAATGCTGATCTGAAGACTTTACATTATTTGTTTTTAGAAGCATGTACTGATGTTGAGACCAGCTTGTTGAAGTCCATGATAGGCAAAGTCTATCTCTTAAGAGGCAGGTCTGGTATGAAAAGTGCTTTCATTTAAGTAGCAACATGTGCACACATGCAATATACAGAGCCCATGAAGCCTGAAGGAAAAATCCAGAGGAGAACAAAGCAAAACTTAAACCCTGTTCCTTGCAGACAAGGACACACAAAGACAAAAATCACCCTTCAATCTCAGCATCTCTGATCTGGTTCCCACAATACCAACATTGAAGTCCATTGAATACCAACATCAATTAGTTGTACAGAGATTAAAACCATGCCCAAACCACTGACGATTATTAAGGGCTCACTTTATGAACGAGCAGAAGCATCGTGCAATAAATCCTTGGGCAGCAACAGAAAATGAGAAAATAATGTGAAGAAAGGGGAGGAAAAAAAGAAAAAAAAGATCAGTTAATGCTCCAGAGATGTAATATAGTCCCATTACAGTAAGTCACCATCTCTTTTTCCCCTGAAGGAACGAATGAGTTTAAAACTAGCATTACCACATGGGGGATTCCAAGAACAATTCAAAGGAATTCCTGGTTCCTTTGTAAGATTTTGAACCTGATCTCATTTGGACAATATCTTGTAAAGAAATTGAAGAGGTGACCAATTTAATAACAGTAACTGATGATCCCAGGTGGCTGCTGCAGAATATAGGTTTCACCTTGTGGCAAAATTCCTTTCATCTAACCATTTAATTGTGCAATACAAACACCAGGAACTGCTCTCCAAATGCAGAAATGAGAAGGGCAAACTGAGCACGAGACACAAAGTCCAGATTCACTAAACTGAAGATTTAGTGAAAGGCAGAGATGCTAAAGGTGGTCACTGACCTGTTCCATGCATGGACAGGTTCAGGCCACATTTTTCAAAGGTGCAGTTACACTTCTAGCTGAATTTCAATTTAGCAAATAAGCTTCCACACTTAAGGTTTTAATACATCCACCATCTATCCATCAAAACCTCCAGCCAGTAGAAAACAACTGAAAGGCAAAATATTGATGGCTAAACAATAGGATGAATGATTATTACTTGTCTGGGCATCATGAAAGACACAAATAACTGAACTTGGTTTGAACTCTGGAAATATCTGTGGAAGAAAAAGCCCTAAACCACAACAATATTCAATTTCTTTTTACTGTTTGTCAAAATTCACCACACTTTTTATGTGACAATCTTTTTCCTCTGAAAAACTGAGTATGCAAACCTGCTTTCAAAACATAAATGTAATATTCAAAAAGACACAACAGATAGAGCACTGCATCTTCCAAATACTCAAACTTGGAACATACACATTTAAGCATCTGTTTTCAGTCTACATTCATTTGCATACCAGACATCTGTCTCAACTAAAGCTCATTGTCTTCTAAGAATCTTAAAGTTAAAAAAAAAAAAAAAAAAAAAAAAAAAAAAAAAAAAAAAAAACAAAAAAAAAACGGAAAACATACCATGCCTGAATATTTCCTATCAACTCTAGCAATATCACTGTTATTCCGGGATGCTGAAGGACAAACATGCAAAAATTGTTGCCTTTTGACACAAATCACTTGTTCACTTGCAGCAGTTTGAGAGCTACAAAGAGGATTTTAGGTTAGGGCTTCCAAGCAGTACTCCAAAGGGCAGAGTTGGTAGCTGTGTAAGTGCTGCTCCCCACAGGATTTAAATACTCACCAGAATATACCGCGTTCAATTACCTTTCCTTTTAGCAAACATGTCACAACAATCATGGATACAGATACAGCATCCTCTGAGACAAAAGGCAGAAGACTTGGAAAGAGCCAGTCCATGAATTCAAATAAAGGCTACTGGAAAACAGTGTTCATAGCTGGTGCCTTTTTTTTTTTTAACTTATCAAGAAGATAAGGTTCTATTTGCTCACCTGAGAGCATTCCATCAGTCCATACAGACTGAAGCTACCTATAGTATATTTGCTATCAATATGGACAGCGTGGATAATACAGATTTCTTTAGTTTGCAATGTAATACAGCTTTAATGAAAGATGATCCTGCCTGTAACCAAAATAATTAGCACTTGAAACAGTGTTTGACCAAGGCATCTGTGTCTCTTCTTTGGCAAGTCACCACACCCGGCTCACAGGTCTCTGCCTTAGAAATCTGCAAACATTAAATGTTGAAGGTCAAACCCTAACCCTGCTAACAGGCTTCCACCACCAAGGGGCCAGGACTGAAAACACTTGGCAGCCCCTTTCCAGCCCCACTCACACTGGGGCTCTGAGGTCTTCAAACTGAAACCTCAAACCCAGACACCAAATCACAGCTTCCAAATCAGGATTTATTTAATAAGAAGCAAGGCAAATCGCGTGTTACACTTCAGTCTGACAGGTAAATATACATGTAGCTTGTTTGGCACTTGTTTGGCAGTTTCCAAAAGCATTCTCGCAGTTTGACCTCCGCTGACCAATACTCGGAGGTCCAAATAGGACCTCAAGGAGAGAGCCGCATACTAACCTGGTACCCCTGGAAGAAACTGAGTATCTCCTTCATTCCTGTGTTATATGGCAAGCCCTGCATCCGGACTAAGGCTCCAGGCTGGGGCAGGATCGGAGTGTGGGTGGCAGTGGCAGCAGCTGCCACAGCTCCTGGAGGAGCTGCAAGGTACCCCACCGTGGTAGGAGATACTGGAGGACTGCAAGAGAGAGAGAGGGAGCAAAACTGTTACAAAAAACAATAACTGGTTCTACTATTCAGAACAGGCAAAGATGAAACTGAAAATGTAGATTTGAAAATATTCCAAATACCACAGAAAAACATACAGTCCTGATGTGGATTGTTTTGTGGACTTAATTTGTCTTCAGCATCTCATAACCTATTTTTAGAGAAGGGAGGGAAGGGAAAATAGCTAACGTTTGTAGTTAAAGACATAAGGAGTGGAATTTGTTATTTCACAGGAGGGTAAAAAGAAAAAAGTAGCTGCAGATGACTTGTTTTAAGATCATTAATAAAAACAAAGAAAGAAAGAAAGGGACGGGTGTGCCATAGTATGAAAAGGAGGAAAACGCCCAAATCTGGTATTTCTGAGCCACAAAATAGTGAGTAATTTGCATCTCCATCTCTGGTCAGGGCCCATCTAGCAAATTACCAGATACTCAAGCTAGCAAGTGTCACAAGCCTAGGAGCTATCAGTGAACAAGCTATTTCCCCACAACTGTGTACCAGATCTCAGTGACTCATGCTAATACCATCTGTGGGAAGGGAAAAGGTGGAGATCTGCTTTGCTTTCACATGTAAAAGTGTTCTTTGGTCTCACTGATATACAAAATCAAACCTATTACACACCTAGGATGAGTCTTTCAGCACGAAGGAAACAGTATGGTAAGTAAAAGAACAAACTGTGAGGTGAGGGTAGAGGTGTGTACTGACACAGCTTCTCTTTTGGCCTAGAACTGCTCTGACATTGCCCCAGTGCCAAAAAACCCCTGTGAAATAATCGTGAGAATGAAGCAGAACCTACAAAGGAGATGAACCCCCTTACAAGGTCAAAAGAAAGAGATAAAATGGTTTCTGTCTCTGTTGCTGAACTTTAAGTTCCCAGGATTGCCTACACTAGAAGCACAAATTTAAGAGCTGATCAGGTGTCCACAGAGGTGCCTGCTGCACTGGGCTGAAAGGCCAATAAAGCAGCGGAATCTCGGGGTTACCTGGGATAGTAAGCGGTGTAGTTCATGTAGAGCTGAGCAGCCTGCGCTGGGTAGTAGGTCACGGCGGGAGGAGCAGCTGCAGAGGCCTGGGGAGTCCTGCTGGTTGGCAGCAGCGCCTGTGGCTGGTAAAGGGCTGCTGCCTCCGCTGGGATCACAGCTGCTGTTTGGAAAGCAGCATAAGCTGGTGGAGAGAGACCTGAAACCAAACCAGGACACAGCAACAAAAAGCAATCAGAACGGAGAGCTCTCAGATGAGTAATTCCTCTCCTACAGCAATGTGATTAAAACCATCTGGGCATGATTGATGAACACTTGAGCAAAGACTGCTCTCTAGCCTCTCCCCTGGAGACCTTTGCTACATCGCCAGGAATAACAGCCGGGGCGTTTGGAATGAATAATTCCTAAAAGTTCACAACTCCTAGAGCTGAGCAGCCTTGTCTATATGTAAATGGAAAGTAGGGAACTTCAGAGTCATTAAAAGAAAGCATAAAGCCATGTGCATAGAGAAAGCAGGCGTGCAGACCAACACACCCTGGTGTTTTCTAACAGAAGTTGTACTCTGTGGGACAAAGGCACTGTAATAGTAGCTACACATGGGCATCCATAACTGCTGACCATGAGACCTCAAGTATGAGCTTCCTGTGACTTCAAAAAGTATTTTTAGGATACAGCAAATGGAAGGGAGAATACCCCACTACACCACTGATGCATTTTGATGAGCAAATACCTAATTTGTACAGGAACAATAAACTTGGCTTGGTATGCAGTCAATTTGGTTTTATATGCTATATTTGGCAGCTTTTTACTATTTTTCAAAAACACATTTAGTGTATTTGTGATTTGGTAGTGAGACTAATTAGAATGGTACAATAAAATTCCATTATAGTTCCTCAGTAAAGTTCACTGTAGTCTTAAAATAAGATAATTAAAATCCATCCAACTTCACCACTCTGTGGTTGGTTAGTTTATCATCCCAGTGGGTGGTTTCCTTCAAAAATAAGCCCAAAGAGTACCTTCTCAATGCTCTGAGGTAAGACAGCAAGAGCACTCATTGGCAGCTGGAATATAGAACTTCTCCCCATTTTAAAAATCCCTCTCATTCCAAGTAGGTTTCACTACAGGCAAGTCTACTGCAGAGCTCAGAAGAACAGTACACCCATAAAAAGCAAAGTGTGCAACAATTTCACTGGCAAGGCCTTGCTGCCCTCTACTCACCACCGAAAACACAATAAAAATGCCTCTGATCAGTCCCGTTATTGCCCAAAGGGAACAATTCCAATCTTAGCATGTACACAGATGGATGATTATTGATCATGGCAAAACCCGAGTCAAAAGGTGAAAGGCCACAAAGCTTCAGCACCTACCACATATCAGCCTTTAGCAGCAGAGAGCAGAAGAATTGGAGACTTACATGGTAACTTACATGGCGGTGGGGATAAGCCACTACGATTTAAAGTGCCACCCATTAAAACAAAGTTCATCTCCTCTCCAGAACACTGGAATACTTCCACATAGCGGTCCTTCATCATTTTTTTGTGACATTTTTGAGCCACCATAAAGGCTTTGTCAGCAGATTTCATTTGGATAAAAGCATCGCCTGACGGTCGTCCCTAGGGGAGGCAGGGAAATCATTGTAGGTCAATCTGTTATTAAATCACCCAGGTCGCAAGAAATGCAGAAAGGACTAAGATCAAACATCTGCTGAAAGCCTGTATCTGTTACTCCTTCTCTGGCACAAGTGACTCACAACTCAACAATCCTGTTTAGGAGCAGAAAAATCAAGACTTATGCAACAAGTGCCCAGTTAACACAATGCTACTTCAGTCCTCTGCAGAAAGAAACAGAATCATGTAGCATGGAAAAAATTTGGAGGTCTCTCATCCAAAAGCTGTTCAAAGCAGGACTGACTTTCAATTTACATCAGGCCACTCATGGCCTTCTCCACTTGAAATGTGAGCATCTCCAGGGGTGGACGTTCCATATCACCTCTGGGAACCTGTTCAGGTGCTTAGCTAATTTCTCATTGTGATTTTATTTTTTCCCTTTTCATCCAACTGGTTTTTTTGGATGCAGTTTATTCACACTGCCTCTTATTCTTTTGCTGTGAAGCTCTAGGAAGAGCCTGGCTTTGCCTTCCCTACAACTACTTTTGAGATAATAGTACAACAGCATAAAGTTCCAGATCCTTTAGTAGCAAAGTCCATAGCTACATCGGAAGTTGATTTCCAGGTCTGATTTTCTGCAGTCTGACAGATATACCCGTCTGTATAAAATACAAAAAACTTCCTTAACCAAAAAAGATACACACACAAAAAATCCCTAGACAGATATAGTAGATCTCTCATTTGTATTCTTTAATACCTCAGTATTTCTGGAATTCAGAACTTATTTTTAACACAAGACAATAGGGAAAATAAATCTATACAATCACATCATTAAAATCTACCCAAACGACAATTTTTAATTATCAACTTTCTTTACAGCCTGACCAACTGCTAATCAAGTTAGAAAAACCTCATTTTGACACAAAGACCACTCAAACAATACAGCAGGAACCCTGAAGCTGACAGAGCAGCTATGCCATGTAAAGGAGACATTTCTATCATGTATCTCCAGCCTCTGGCTGAAAACAGCCTCCAGGATAAGGTAATCATTCAAAGAACAAGCTTCATCTTCCCCAGGCTGATGCATATATACATACAGAGAGAGAAAAGCAAGGGTGTATGTAAAAGGGGAATAGAAATGAGGCAGACAGACAAAGAGAACGTTGTACTTTCCCAAGGTTGGAGAAGACTAAAGCCAAGATCAGGTAAGCTGCCCTGGCTTCTAACCTGTTCAATCACTGCAAAGTTACTCCTCCCATGAGAAATGCTGTTACCTGCTGATTAAGGACCATGTGAACTCCATGGGGCTTGATATCCCCTGTGGCATCTCCCATAAATTCCAGGATGTCATCAATGCCAGCAGTGTAAGGAAGGCCCCTGAGCCGGACGCAGTCGCGGATGCTGCCCGTGGCAATGGTGTATGGTGGGGGTATGACTGGAATGATGGGGGTTGGAAGAGTTGGAATAAGAGGTGTTGACATGTATCGATTAAGTACCTGTTGGCAAAAAACCCACAGCAATGCAGATTTACAATCATCTGTCTGAGCACAGAGCAGTTCTCACAATACTATTTCCAACATCACAGAAAAAACCCTTCTTACACCAAATTATTGCAGTTAGTTTCCTGCTGGGCATTTGAAAGTTTCAAACCCAGAAGAGGAAAGGGGAAAGCTAACAAATTCAATTTGCTAGACCCCAATAACAGACTTCTCTCATGTCAATATTAAAAAAAGTTAAAAGCCAATTCCTGCTTATAACTGAGTCTCAAAAAAGAACATGAGTCTCAAAAAAGAACATCTGAAATCACATCTGCACTAATAAACCAGTAAACTGCCACATACAGTATTAAGTTAAAGCAGGGTAAATTAAAACCAGTCATTTTAAAAAAACTGAGACCTGAAATAGCTAGTATGTAAAAGCAGTAATTCTAATTTATTCTAAAACCTGATTGGTTAAGTGAGGGTGCTTATTTGTTTAAACCCAGTGCTCATCTCCAGGTACAGAGTTTCTGAGGAAAAAATAAAAATTAAAGATAAGAATATAGGAGACTTTGATCTCAACATTCTCTTGACTCATTTCCAAATGACAAAGGGAACATATGACATCTGTTCGGGCTTACTGCTGAAAAACTTTTTTAGTGATGATTATCACAAATAAACGTATTCTGCTGAAAGAGGTACCAAAAAACAGGTTACAAAGCTTTAGTTTTGTTAAAAGTTATTCAGCTTAGGGAGTTTGTTTCAAGAATCTCCTTGTAATGCATTTCAGGCCAGAAATCTCTCAGCTGTGTGGAGAATATTGCAATTACTTTGTACTAAGTAAATGAGAGCTGGCTTTGCTTCTTGTAATTACTCAATCAAGTACCCTGTAATTTTCTAAGAAATAAACTCTTGCCCAAAAAAGCAAAGAAGTTTGGGTGTCAGACAGCTGTCATAGAGAAAGAAGTAATGACATATTGATAGAATAGAAGTTCTATCCAGGTCATCCTAAAAAAAGTGGAAGCAGAGACTCAGTCACTGTGACAGAGTGATTTTGCTCCTTAGAGGATTTTGCTTCATTCTCTCTGAGAAGAGAGTGAGGGAAGAGGGGAAAATGCCATTCCCCAATCTTCACAGCACACAGATTCTTGGCTGTTGTAATATCCATATCACAGTAGTAGCAATGGCTCTACAAGTGTGCATATTCTTTCCCTTGCCTAATCCCTTCTACACAAAGACTTCACCTGACACATAGGTTGCACAGTAGCTGTATGAATTTTTATAGCCAGTGGTTATGCAAAGACCAGGCCAAATCTAAGAGTGGTTCCTTCAGGAGCCACAAGTCTAGAAATACTGGGTCAGGAAGAAAAATACAATATGTAATTTTTCCACAGGTCCAAGCTGCTGGTGACAAAATAAAATGGTTTTACCAGTTTAAGAAGGTAATGATAGCAACTGGTGAAGGATAGGAAAAAAAGGAAATATATTACCTCAGGAAAAAAAAATTCACTTCCTTTCACCAAAAAATCAGATACATCCTCTTAATTCATAGCTTCCAAAAAAGCAGTAGCTCATTTCATGCATCCAGATTTGGATTTAATATTAGAAATTCTGTAGATGGAGACTAGCATTTAAAGACAATACTGCAGATTTTCAAGAAGCCTTTCTACAATGCTATCCATCTACTGTATTTTTAGAATTATTTTTGTGATTTCAATCAACCTACAAGAAGAAAATTATGCACTGATTTTTACTTCAGGGTCTGAGGGATGGTAAAAAAAATCGACCCAAACAGCAGCAGCTTTAAAAAAACACCAAAACAAACAACTTCCCAAACAAACAAAGCAAAACCAGTGCTGCACAATTTTCCATGCCCATTAAGAAACATGTATTGGCCTTTCTTAACATTTGTCATATAATAAACATTCATGGTTGTCTACAACAAATTTGTGAGCAAATGTTAGGAGAAATATTTCAACTGTTCAGTTTTGAGTCTCACAACCAATAGTTACAACCTGTTGGACCTCTGCTGCTGTGCTCCTGAAGAGTTCAATGTAACGTTTTCCAAGTATTTCTTTGTGCTTTTTAAGTGCATTCTGTGCATATTCTTCACAGGAAAACAACACAAATGCATCTCCTGTGGGCCTGCCATCTGGGTACTTGACAAAGAGAAGTCCCTCTTTCCCTCCTGTGACGGGGCACTCCGACCCCAGGAAGCCCAAGACATCCTCCTGAGTTGCAGTGAATGGAAGGCCTCTCATCCTGATGATAACTTGATTCTCCTTGGATAAGAACTGGGCCACTTCATTGGAGGTGCCTGGTGGAGAGAAGGTCAGCCAAGAACATACGGTCAGCAGTGGGCACTCAGTTCCAGAGGATGCAGCAGCAGCAAAGCATTAAGCAAGAGAGTACAGGAGGTGAGTAGCCAGCAACAAACCCAGACAAGACCCAAGACACTACTAACTCTCAGCAATCTTTTGTGAGCGGAAAACCTCTTAATCTGTAAGTGTTTCATATTGTAATGAAATTGGGACAGTGATGAGATTAGTGTGAATTGACACAAGATACATGGATGCTTCCACTGCAAAGGCTGGTCTTCCTCCCAAGACCTGTCTGTGAACATCACAGCTCAAATGCTCTGTTTCAACCATGTGAAAACAGAACTTGACAGGGTCAAATATTCTTGGAAGGCAAAACAGGAAAAGCTACTTCATTATCCATTTGCATCCTCAGTCAAGGAAAAAAAAAAAAGAACTAGAACAACATTCCTGTGAACTTAAGTAATCACACTGAACTCCAGCATCACTTACCTCCTGCAATTTTTAAGAATTCTTCCCCAGTGGCTTTGTAAACCTTGAAAAGAAAGAACAAAGAAAACCCACATGAAAATCACACTGATCAGCTTTAAACCACACACACTCTTTCACATGCAAGAGAATTGTGTTTTGGTACTTCGAGCAAAACAGAAGTGCAGTTTGGTTTTAAATGAGAACATAGTCTCAAATACTCAAGTTTCTCTCCAAAGATTTGTTTCAAGTCACAACTTTCTTACCTCAATGTATCTGCTACCCATGTGATGCTTATGCCTTTCCAGGGCAAGGTCTCTCTGTTCAGAATTGACAAACCGAACCAAAGCCTCCCCATTTCTTCTTCCTTGAGAATTCAGACAAAGAGCCACACCACCTCTGGAAGGTAAAGCCAACAAATATGAGCTTAGTCTGAATCCTTAATACATTTAATAAATAATTATATAAGAATAGTAAAGGAATCAGACGTGAAGATTACAGATTGAAAAAGAAATTGCTACTATCCACAATTTAATTTTTGTTGTAACACAATTATACTTTAAAATCTGTTTCATAGAGATCATGGATCTCATGTTGTTCACCACTTTCTCAACTCCTACAAAGATGCAAATTTATCCTTCCTATTATCTCAGAGATGCACATTTGAATTTCCTCATCACTCTAAATCAAAAAATTGTATTTTCGCAGTGTTTGAGATCTGGGATATATATTAAGTGTCAGGTATGCTAAATAAACTCACTCTCTTCATATATATGTATACACATAAATCTATACACAAGTGTACACACAAGTCATATGCAAATTTATTCCAAACTTCCTACTTGGAAGTTTCTGAATCTGGCCTATTGTAGGAGGTACAGAAGAATAATAAGTTGGCACAAAACTAAAGCTTTTTTCAGGTCTTGGCCTCTGCTTTGATTAATGCAATAGGAATTTCTCTCTTTATCTACTAGCAGTAAATGAATGTATATTGGTTTTCAATTAATAAGCCTCTTTTCCTCTTCACACTTTTCAAAACTTTTTCTTGCACACCAAAGGCTGGTAAACCTGTTCAGCTGTCATGGCCACAGTGTGGGAAGGGGTCAAGTGGGGAAAGACTGGAGAACTCAAGTGGGGAGAGTGGGGGATGTGTGTTAAACAAATACTAAAGGAACTTGTTATTAAAGGCAAAGTGATAAAGCCAGGCAAATCCCCTTTATCTTACTTGGCAATGTTGAGTCCTTTGAAAAATCGAGCGATATCCTGGTCTGAAGACTGCCAAGGCAAACCTCTGGCACGTATTACTGTCTCACTGTCCACAGTTTCAGATTTACTACTGCACAGAACGAAAAAAGAAGACAAAGTAAGCTTTAATCCTTTAATCCAGGTTTTCCAATATTTTACCAAACTTCGATTGCAACTAACTGAATTGTGAATTGCGAGCATATTTTCTCTTGAGACTCTCCTATCCCCATTATTCCTTTCAGTAAAGAAAGGGAAGACAACTTGGATAATTCCTTTATATCTACAACACTGAAGATGCACAATGTTGTCACCACATTGCAGTTGCTTAATTAAAAAGATGGGAAAACTGCCTTGATGTAAAATAATAAGGAATTGAATTAATTTTATTTGGAAGATCCAGCAATCCAAGCAACACAAACTACTTATGCCTAAGATATTTCAGTCTGGTCACTGAAATGCATTTGCAAAGAATAAGCCATCCCGTTCCTTCGTCCCTAAAGCCAACACCCAATTCAGCCTGTAAAACCACTTTGGGAAGCACCACACAGCTCAGTTCAAATAGGGTGCACTGGCCATCAGCCCTGTTGACTTAGGGAAAGTTCACAAACATTTCTTCACCCTGGGTAAGATAAGCCAGCCTCGCTGCCATGCAAAACAGAAGCAAGAGAACAAAGAGCATTTAACTTGCAGTGACTTTAAAGAGATGGATTAAAGTACAGCCCCCAGCATGCCAACCACAGTCTGTCTGCACTGGAGTGACTGCTGAGTGCACTGCGCTGCTCTCAGGAGCCAACCTGCTTTCACACGACCGTGGGGAAATATTCACAAGCTTTCTCTGCTGTACACAAGGCTCATCTTTGCTTGTAAACAACCGTGACAAGGGCACTTACCAAGGACCTGTTTCGTACTTGTATTTCACAGTTTCAGGCTCAGTAAATACATGATCTGTGACAAAACAGGAAGTTTAAATATCAACAGGGTCAGAGATTACTTAAGAATGACAGTACCACTGCCAATTCTTTCTGAAAAGAAGGATTTCAACATTCAGTATAATTAGTTAACTTACTACAACCTTCTGAGAGCATGCTGAAAATAATAGCCACCATGGTCTTCACTTGCCACACGCCAAAGTCTTCCTCTGCTTCATCTGTCCCTAAGCCTAGATCTAAACAGGTAATTACAGAAAATAACAGACTTGCACAGTCCTTTGTAAACAAGTCAAAGCTTTCCTGATATTAACACAGAACTAGTAATCAAATGTACTGGTCTTAGTGGGGACATGTGGCTATTAGACATGTTACTCTGCTCGTAAACTGGTTTATATTCCCTTTAACAGCCAACAGTTTGAAAACTATTGACAGTTTACATAATTTCAGTGTTAACAGTCAGAAAATAAAAAACTGAGTAAGTTTCTATCTCTTTAAACATAACTGAACTTTAATCCCATTCAAATGGGCCACAACAATCCTTCTGATTTGAATTTAGATGCAGAATATGGTTTGGGTTTTGTTTTTGCTTTATTTTAAACTTCTTTCAGTCAGGATCATGCAAGATAACTTATCTGCAAACAGTGGAAACCTACAGGCCAGCTGGTGCTGAAAAGGCCCACGGGCAGCTCAGCTTTTCCTTTAAGATCAAGTACCAAAGCAAGTGATGCTTTTCTTTGACAGATCTACTAAACATGGTTTAGAAATCAATTAGATCCAATTTGGGAAAATAAAATTACAAGCAGAGCCACTCCCCCAACACACACTTAAATAGGTATTCCTCTCACTTTACCTGTGAGTTTTTAAAACCCACATCTGGTTTTACTCTTCTAAACTCTGTAACAATCATGGAGAGAAAACTCAAGGAAGCTTAAGTGATTGTGGTATATAAGCTGCAGCAAAAGGATACATTCTGCCATGGTCTTGATAGTCTGATCTTTCACGGCGGCCGAACTAGGGTAGCAAGTGTGGAATTCTTTGCGCAGATCATAAAAGGAATAGAAGCAGTCTGACAACAAGAAGTTCTACAAGGAAGGCAAAAATGTTTGTTTTGTACACACTATCCCTTTAAATTTCAATTAATACTTTTGAACTGAATGAGACACTCTCAAAAATCACATAGTGCCACGTCACCAGCTTGTTGGTGATGGAGCAGTTTGGTTCCTTTGTAACGCAGTTCAAATTCCATAACTCTGCAGAACTGGATCTCTAAATGAACAAAGTCAAATAGTCCCTGGGAGTCATGGGACCCATGCAAAACAGCTGGAGAGGATAGCTGGGAAAAAAAATATTTAGAAATATCTAGGTTTTGCTGTTTGATTCCCATTTTGGACACTATTTTCTTTTGCGGCTACACTGAAAAGCAGATTTGTACGGAACCATGATGATGAATTTCAAATAAATATTGTCACAGAATACAAAATCTCTTTCAGCAACTCTCAGGAAAAAAACCTACAACTGGGCAGCTCCTTCCATGTCAGCAGCTCTCATTCTTGTGGAGCTCCTGCAGACCCTGCTAAGCCAGCAAATTCAAGAGGCACCACCTTGCACAAAGGCAAGGTTCTCCTCCCTGCGCATGACAGGGTGCTCCAAACCCTCCAGGAACTTGGATTAGAAACCGCTGCTTCATGTGGAGTAGCAAACAGGCTGCAGCTCTGCTTCCCACTGAATAAATGCAGGCGGAGAACACTGCCAGGCCACATCACTACCAGTGTGCTTACCCTCCCCAGGACACTGGTTAACACAAGCCTAAGCAAAGCAATAGTTCTCCATCACTTCTGCTGAGGTTTGATCTGTACCTCTGTTTCCATTCCACACACCCAATTTAAAGTACTTGTATTGCTTCTGTCTCTATCCTATTTTTCCTAATTTTCCTCGTCCTTATGCTCAGCTGGGAGTCCAAGTAGTGTGGCTGACTTTCAAGAGCAAGTGCCTAAAATAACTCCTCAGGTACTCAGGGCTCAGGCAGGGAGGGGATCATCCTCAATAGTCTTGGGACACTCTGGTTCCCAGGGTGGGATTGGATCACTCCCCTCCCAGTGCTGCCTCTCTGCACCAGTTCTGATCTTGTACCTTCTTGGATGTTTCTGGGTGGAGAACTTGTCGAATGAGCAACTGGCCATCACTGCAGAGTGTGTAAGAGCTCCTTCCAAGTACTTTCAAATCACTGGATACCAGCTGACTAAACTGGAAAATAAAGTGAAAAATTTCATTGTACTGACTGATAATTTCATGCACTTACCATTACTTCAGCACTTTTGTTTTAAGAAGATAAAGTAATTCAACATTTTTTAAAATTTTCTGAAAAACATCATGGAGAACAGACATGGGCTCTTGCTAAAAGTAAGCAAATCAAATCAACTGCATGTGTTTGTGGAATAGAAAACAAGAGCACCCAGAATATAGTAAAAAGACTAATTAGGAAGATATGGTAGAATTATGAGTTCATATGAAAAGTGACTATATTATACTGGTAATGTACAAAATCTGGACTAACTATAATTTAGGTTATTAAATATTTGAAAGAACTTTGAAGATAAATCATAGTATTGATTTTGTAATACCCTTTCTTCACCTATAGCACCTTTGACTTTGATTATGTCCTTAATAATTTTTTTTACTTCAAATACAACCAAACAAAAAAACCCACCAAACCCTACCAATGATGATCTACTGATGTTTAAAAAGTAATATATTAAGAAAAGCCAAACAAATAGTGATCTAATACCTTCAGAAGTGAAATTATAATCAAGTGACTTCCAAGCTAATGAAGTTCTTGGTAGAGATAAAGTGTTAAAAACACTAGAATAAAAAAAAAATATTCCCAGCTCTAGGATGGCTAAACCCCAGCAGATTAATTCTCAAGAGGAAAGAGCTCCAGCTGTCTTGTTCAATGTTATTTTCCATCCTTAGATAACAGTTTCCAGCCTTTTATTACTCTATGCCAGTGTTAAATTCCTAGCTCCTAATAGGTCAACTAGCACATTATAGTACCTACATGCATCATATCAGTAAGCAGTAGCTTGTTAAATAACTTTCAACGGGACAAATATAATTATTCTAAGATTCTCTCTTGATGCTATTCCCTCCCAGGAAAGCATCACCTCACAAACAAAGCAATAATTATAATCACAATGCAGTAGCCACCCACTGCTCCCAGCAACAGCTTATAACTCCAAAACAACCACCCCCAAAAGCAAAATATAAGTTGACTTGTACAAGTACATTTTGACAAGTGGAGACTCAGAAAATATCTTTGTGCTGTCTTTTAACCTGTGTATCGGGAGAAAAGAGAGTCGGTTTCTTTTATCATAGCACAAGTGACACTTTACATCATTACAGTCTCTGCTTAGGAAAGACGATGTCCTAATAACCTGATCCCACAGCTACACAGAACTCACAGTGTGGACAAGTGTTGCAGCACCTGCAGCCCAAAGGTAAAGCTCCACAAGGGAAAAACTGTGTATTGATTGAACATGATTTAGAAGGAGCAGGGACATGATTATTGAAATATTTATTTCAAAATAACTGCTCAAACCAATCCAGGCCCTTTTCTAGGCTGAGGCAGCTGACGAGAGCTCCACTACCATTTTGAGTTCAGAATCCTGTAGTAGTGGGTACTACACAGCAAAACAGGGAACTGAGGGGCAGAGCTGGGTAAGGCAGGGCACTCAGCTCAGCATCTTGTTAAATTGCTTCATTTGCAGATACATTTACAGATATAGATACAAACTTACCTATAAGGTGAAGTTATTTAATAGCAGAGAACATATTTGAAACTATAAGAAGGGTGAATATCCCCCCAAAACAAGAACATTTATAATGCAATTCTCTGCACACTACCAAAACACATTAAAAGAACAAACACACCACACACAGACAAAATAACTAACTAAAAATCAACCAACCCAAACTTGCAGATTCACAAAGCCTGTTTCCTCCCAATTGCTAGTACAGGCTGTGTTCCTACCACAAGCTGAGGCTACAAAGCCAGTTATTGTTCCAAGATGATTTGAAGTCAGAAAACTGAGATCTGAGAGTGTTCAAAATACCTCCGTTGATTTGTAAACATCAGAAAAAGAAGTGGACTCCAGAGGATCCACTTCAGAAAAGTAGTTCTGTGGATGGCCACAGTCACAGACCAACAACAAATATTCTCACCACAATAACACACATGAGAATTGCCTTCTTACTAAAAGCAGCAACTTATTAGTTTCTTTTTTAACTAATGGGCAGAGTAAAGAGCAAATATTTGTAAAAAGAGATTGGAAATGGAGATAGAAATCAGTCTCCAGAGGGTGCACAGGGATTCTTGCTGAAAGGAAGCAGAATCTTACTGATGAAGAGCAATAAAACACTCCCCAAACCTTCAACTTTGTACCCTGTTACTGAAGATGCTCAAGAGTCAATACAGAGAGTGCAGCTAGGGAGCTATTTTGATCAGATACGAGAAATCCAACCCACACAATTTGAAGAAAGCAGCAAATGTAAGCAGCCTTCTGCTGTACACGTAAAACATAAGAACTGTAGGTCAGAAAGACTTCATCAAGTTAGAAAACAAAAGGAGAAAATGTTTGTACCAGGGAGGAAATGCTCAGGTCAAATGGTGTAAGTCAAGTTAGTGAAAATCAAGACTGCTGCACTGAAATATTCACATTTTTTCCAGGTGGTGTTTCCCACACAACCTACAGCTGAGAACACAACACAGATATTTTCAGAAGCCAGTACTGAGAAGATGCCAGAGTCGTAAAATATTGCATAAGGACACTGATAAGCCCAGAATTCCAAGTGTACTAAGGTTTAAAGAACTCCCCAAGAATCAGCATTTTTTATTTTTACTGAGTGTAAGTATTTGCACTGCGTATTTATTAAATGTCAGTCATAACATTCAACATTGCAAACTCCTTTCCAGTGGGACAATCAACATGTCAAAACAATTCTCTTCTTACCAGATGCCAGCAGCCTAAAGTGCCTTAGACAAACTGCCACAAGGGTGGCAGGCCTTGTTGGGAGCTTATTTAGAAACTTCTATTTTAAAAACAGCCTGTTTCAAACTTTGGGGTGTACTGCTCTGGAAGAGGGCAAAACGACTGTGGGAACAATGATCAGGAGACATAATTAATCCTTCCTTATCCAAACCAGCTTAACTCTGGCATGGGTTAACTGAGGAGAGGTGGGGATAGCAGAGTGAATGGGAAGATTCACCCAGGATCAGAGCACGGGGCAAAACAGCCCCAGAGGAACAGCAGATATTAAAGATTATTAGCCTGAAGCAGCTTCCTTCATCCACAGGAGATGTGTCCTAATTCTGCAAAGGTTGCGTATGAAAGGCATAGCTGTGGACCAGCTCTTGCTGCTGTAAATTACACTGGACTCTCAAGTCTTTCAGGCAATAGATACACGTAACACGTGTGTCGGACATGTCAAAGCAGCGAGGGGAGATGTGTTTGTAAAGCCACATTGTTCAGCACAAGCCATGTAGTTAAGCAATTCAGCATTGCCCAGGAAAAGCCATCTTCGGCCTCCTTTCTTGCACCAGATTTCAAGCAGCATTTCAAAAGACAGCCTTGAACCAGCATCCACCCAAATGTAGCAAGCTAAGGACAAGTTGAGACCAGCACCAGAGTTCCATTACGTTTTTCTGTCTCACGTGTTGAACAACCCGTCCACAACTCTGTCATTTCATAAATTCCATCCCCTTCACTCCACTAATAAAACACATCTTAGCTATTTACCTGCTGTCATTCACCTTCATGCTGCCCTCCAAGCACGCCCCCACTTCGGCAGGCAGAGCTGCCCCACCTTAACACTGCCCCCACCAAGCTCACACACCCTGCCTGCCCTGCTCATCTCCTTCCACAGCAGTTACACACTGTTAATTACCTGCTTGCATCTTGCAGCCAGCCTTCATTTCGACTGCGAGAACCAGTCTATTAGCATCACCCTCCACCCTTTAGTGCTTATTCCACTTGATCAGTCTCTCCAGCAAAGCTCTGATGAGTCATTCCATATTTAAAGGAATATGTTCAATAATTCCACACTAAGATTAAAAACTGAACAGAGAGAAGAGGAAAAATCAAACAAGCTGCTCTGTATATTTGCCTCCACGAAACCTAAAACAGTTCTTAGAGAAAAGGTGGTGAGAGGGAAGGACAGACTTTGAACACCAGTTTGAAAAACTGGCTAAACAGGATTTTGGTCATGTAGCTGAGAGTACAAAGAGATTGAAGAGACATGTTTTGCCAGCAGCAAAGCTGGATGAAAGCCAGCACAAGCTGCTGTGTTTTTTGCAGATGAATCCCAAGGGACTAAAATAACAGCCCCCTTCATGTTGCCTTAAATACAGCTAAACTAAGATGTGGATCTTAGAGAAGCAAGAAGATTCTTCATTAAGCTTTTTCTACAGTTATGATGCACAAAACACTAAAATAAACATCTATCTATTTGGATATTCTCATTTCCCTTACTAAAAATAGCTCTCAGCCTTGAGAAAGGCCACTGCATCTGCACTGTATCTGTGCCTGGCATGGTAAGGAAATACTGAGATAATTCAGTCATGCTGTCAAATGGAACCATTTTTAAAACACCATGGTCCTCTGGGGGATTCTCTCTTTAAATCACCTCTGAGAAATAACAGAAAATTCAGCTGCCTCTTACACATCGGATTTCCTGCAGCTCCGAGTGAATCTTTAAAACAGGATCCTTTCCTTTAGTCATGCACAGAATTTCTCTGTTTTGCTTCTTTTGGCCCCACTGACCCATCACAGCTAAGACAAGATAAAATCATTCACATAGCTTCAGAATTAAAGGCATCCTTGCAGTTTAAGGAGGTCTGGAACACCACGCTGAAGTATAACACAAAAATCCAGGAAATGTCTTAGCTTGTAGTCCACACTTAAGCTAGATTTGAATCTATTTTCAAGTAGAAAGATGAGTAATATTTATCAATATTCTTTGCACAGAGAATGGTCCTCACAGAGTAGGGATCTGGTTTCAAATCAGTAGTATCCACAGGATGTTACTAAATTGCCGAGGGTTTACAATTTGGTGATTGCAGATGAATACATGGTCTACTTTCTGCCAGATCAGCAAATCAAAAAGCGCTCATTTTTTCATCCCTGCCATCTTTGGACTTGGGAAGGTGAACGATAATATCTGGTCCAGTCAAAATTGGAGACGTGAGACAGAGATGATATTTGATTTGGCTTAAAGCCTACTGAAAGACTTTGAACAGGTTTAGCATTCTAGATTGGTGTTTTGCAAAAAAACCCCAAGCAAAGAAAACAAAACAAAAGCCACCAAAACAAACAAGAACCCCCCACACTAAAACTTTTTCAAGAGTGATAGCTTTTGGTCATTATTAAAAAGAAAACTTCCAGGAATAACTTAGAAGAAAAGTTACTTTGGCTCACTTAGGCCCTACATTCTGATATATTCCCTTGAGCTTAAACCCCCCTCATATTACTTAAATGAAACTGTTCTAGAGAAAGTGAAAATAAAACTCCACAGATTTGTAAAGTACCCTGAGACTAAAAAAACTTTGTCTGAGGCACATAAATGTGCACTTCTTACATCGCCTTTCCGCAAACCTATGACTAAAGCCATATTGTTTATAACCAGGGATGTTTTCCAGTCTAACTTGTATTTAAAAAAAATCATCATCACTTATTAGACATGACTGTAATTCACAACATCAGAGTTCTAGCCTTTCTTTCAGGCCTTTGGTGTGAGTCATTCTTTGCTTGTAGCACTGACCATACAACAAGGATTGGTCTTCTCTCAGCCAACAGCAGCATGGAAAACAGAGGATAATCTTCAAAATGTTTCACTGAAGATTTGCTATTCCTAGCTCTGTTTCAACAGGCAAAAGGTACTGCTGTTGTTGCCTCAAATCCTTATTTTGTACTAAGTCCGCTACAGTTTACTCCAGAGAACATCCAAACCCCATAGTACAGTTGCAGGTACGGTTCCTGAAAGAAGACCTCCAGCAGTTGAACAATGAGAGGCTGCTGAGAGAAGTTGTGGATTCTTTATCCTTGAAGATACTAAAGTGGCAGTGGTCCTTGGCAGCCTGCTCAAGTACCCCTGCTTTTCCCTGTTGTCCGGGGCTTGGGCTGGACAACATCTCCAGATGCCTTCCAGCCTCAGCTGTTGTGTGACTCCCACCACTTTGGACCGTGTTTTGTCCACTCTGCAGCTCCACCAAAGATCAGGACACCAATGCCACCACACTGTGTACCTGAGGGGCTGGAGATGTTTGGGAAAGGGCATGTTTTCCAGGATGGGGGGAAGTGAAGGAGATCATGAGTTCAGATGCAACCAAATCTCATTAACAGAACCTGTCTGTGACTAAAACATAAGGAAGATTGGAGCACCACTAAAATACAACACCCAGCAATCCTGAAATCTATCCGAAGACTAAAAGGGCATAATACAGCATGAGAAAAGTCAGGAGTAAGAGGCCATGGCTTTGGTATACAAATCTTGCACACACACAACATACCATGACATGTCAGCTTAGGGCAATATGTTCACCCGGACTTTGTGCCTCAGTTCTTACACATATGAGAGTTTCACATTTATTTACAATATTCTCCATGGGCAGTTTTCTGCCCTTCCAGTCTTCCAGCCCTGGTGATAATGTCAGCCTTATCCATGCAATGGAGGAATTTAAAGCATGTCAATACTACTGGGAGGTGCACAGACTGCATTTCAGCACTATTTACAAGTATGATAACCCTTTATTGTGCTGGGTAACTTTTTAAACAGAGAATCCTATAGTAAGCCCTTGTCTTTGTTCATCTGTTAACTGATATTCCACACGGCTGATAATGGATACATGGTGACCTTGTACTGAAATTGCTGTATGGAAAAAAGAGAAAAGTGTAAGCCCCAGTGTAGCCACAAGCTACAAATAACTTCTTTTCCCCTTCTAGTTAAACTGGGGGAAAAAAAAATACTGTATTTAGATACCATTCAGACATGAACATGAAAAAGAAATTGCACCTTGGTTTTATTTCTTTTCAGGGCAAACATGCAGGAGATGACAGAGGCAGTCCAGGTCCATTCACTAGAAATGTTCAAAAATAATATTGCCAGTTGATTTCTCCTATTAGGAGGAAGGCAATTATTTGCTCTACTGAACACTAATGCCTGAGATTATTTAGTGACTGCAGACTAGCTTGGGCAAAAGCATGGGGCTCCTTTCCAGCTTGCCAGAGAATCTAATTTTGCTCAATATGACCAGTCAGGTTACATATCACCTTGTGCCTCTTGATGGCCTAGAAAGGGCTTTAAATAACAGAATGAGTAATCAGTCACAAAGGCCACCATAAACGTACTGGAGAAAGACATTACATAGTAGCCAAAACCAGTTAAGAGTCCAGATCCATCTTTGGAATTTACAAGTGTAAGAGCAAGTTTGCCCTACTAAGTCTCAAGGAGAGGCAGGATGTGGCACTGAGCTCCAAGCACTGGAGACAGCCTTCTCCTCAACTACATTTTGCTGCTTCCTACTACCTGGTAATCAGCTGTCACTCTGTCTTCCTTCCTGGATAGAGGTCCAGACCGGGTGCTGCACATCCTGCTGCTTCTCTAGCTGTTCCAAAGCAGTTTTCTCCACACTAGCTGCTTGTATAGGCAAACTCCTGTTGTTGCCTCTCTCACAGAAAGAAACTAATTCTTTTCCACTCATGCCATGAGCCAAAGGTGACAACAGGGTCTCAGCTATCCTAGGCTTAGAGTTCTGCCATGAAATGCCAATCACAAATCTTCAAAAGAAGTAGTAGTTGAAAAGCACAGAATTATGCTTTTAAATGTGTTTATGATATTCCCTTTTATTTTTTACTGGGTTGGGAAGCTGAAGTTATAGGAAATAATACCACTGTGTCCTCTTCCTTGTTGTCACCTCACAGGTCACAAGTTTCTCAAGTGAGGAAGGCCTACAGACTCTTATAATTACTGCAAGACTTCAAGGGGGAAAATGGAAGGTATTCTTCAAGTTTATTGCATCCTTCCACTCAATAAAACAGAACAAATTCCTTTAAACTTCATTATATTCCCTCAGAATTAATAGAGGGACTGGCAACTTTAAACTTAGCTGGTGAGAGTAGCCTACAGCTAATTTCCTGCGTAAAAAATAAGTTTGTTTAGCATTGTTCAGCAACAGGTAGAACATGAAATACAGGAAGAGAGCAACAATTGTCATGGTTTGTCTGTCTGGTGCCAGTCTGTGAAGCATAGAAAACAGACCATCTTGACTCAGGGATGTCATAAACTGTCTAAAGATGGAACTTCCACATTATTTCTTTCTGTGGTTCATTTTAATTGGGACTGGGTCTTTGTGCAACAAAGTAAACAATAGCTAACTAAATGCTTTAATTCTTCCTAGGAAAGAATGCAAACATCTAACCTTCTGCCATGACAAAAATCTGTCCAAGCCATGCCACTTGAGCATTTTATGACCATTTTTGATTAATTATTTCTTAGATGGAAGTTTGCAACACCAGATTATTTGCATGCTTTCCAGCTATGGTATCTACAGCATCTAATTCAGGTAATGCATTAAGCATAAAAGGCAGGACCATGGCTCAGGCCATCTGAATGTCACAGCAATCAGGTCACAGGCTTTTATCTTCAAAAGCACAACCTGTTTTAATAAGAGAGTGTTGAAATATGCAGAGTACTCCACAAATAAGCTACTTGAAGTTAGCCTTGTGTAAGATAAAGCATCCCAGTCTAGCAACATAAGAATGTCAGAGTTTGTGGACTTACTTTACTACTACATTATGTATCAGGAAACTGCTAAATAAAGAAACACTGAGATAAATTATGGTTTTAGTTTAAATTATTCTCTGTGAAAGAGGTCATAGCTCTCAAAACCAACAAAGTAACACAAAAGTATGCATAACTTGCAAAATACTTCATCATTTGTTAGCACAGATTATTCATAAGTCTGATTTTAAGCAGAAAGGAAATTCTGAATACTACTGATACAAAAAAAAAATCCCTACTCTGTCAACCTTTTACCTACATTTCAAGCAGGTTTACAATGGTGGCTCACACTCCTCACAGGCGGCTTGCTATCAGCTCAACTCACAGAGCAAGTCATTACAGCCTGAAAGACAAGGTTGAACACACTTTCTAAACTCCAGGTTTTAATTAATGCCATGACTGCAGCATTTCACGAAGTCTTGATATAAGCACAAGCTCTCTCAGTGTTCTATACCTCCCCCACGCCCACTCACCTCTGTTTCAAGGACAAACTTTCATTAGCAATGTGATCTTTAGCACTGCCTCTATTGACTGTAATGCTTGGTACTGCTCTATTTACTCAACACTACCTCATTGTTTGTAGTGCAAGCTTAACCAGTTGTAGAATAGCCAATGCCTGCAAAATTAAAGCATTTTTTTTCTAGTAGGTTGTTTCTTAAATTGTTTTTGTAGTAATATGCAGGGAAAGTAAAAAGATGAGGCAACACCAAAAGAATGAAGAGACACTTATCATTCACAACAGTTTCCTGCATGATTTTCTCATACTCCTGCCCCTCCATTAAACTTATACTGTAAGAATATAATAAGCATGGACTTTCCTGAATAACAGCCTTGAGATTTATGAAGTATCTTCCCTTATGTAAGAATCCAAGTGATTCTCCATCAAACTCCTACAAATATCAGCAAAACAAAGTCAAACTTTCTTAAATTTACTCTGCTTTGCTTTGTAAATGGGGGAGTGTTCCCTGTCTTGTACAAACGTGCTTTCACAAATACATAAAGGACAAGTGGAATTAGATCCCTAAATCAGTTTGCCTTCAATCTCTCAAGCTTTCAAGTCACAGATTAGAGCAAGCATCAAGAATTGGTTATGACCTACAAGGAACAATGAGAGTAAAAAATTATTAGAGGTATGACTTTAGCAGTTCAGAACTGAGTAAGATCAAAATTTACACTTGGTCTTCCAAGGGATACAGATCTGCCCAACATAGAACAAGGGCATTAATGGTTACACTAATTGGATGTTGCTTCCTCCTATAGAACTACATCCTCCCTTTCAGGTCACTTACTGTTTCCAGAGCAAGTTCCTTGTGGCTGAAAACATTTGACATGAGTTTGTCTGAATGTAAGCAAGTCACAGCTTCTTGTGATCAAATTCTAGCATCTGAGACTTATCGAGAAAGGGTGTTGATTTATATTTTCTTTTGTTTCTTTAAGCATAACAAGAACAGCATTTTTTTTTCTGCACTTCATATTTCCAAGGTGCCATTTCACATGCTTTACAATAAGCTGAAGTCCATCCTGTGTAAGTTGAATTCTGCTGTAAGAAATAACACTGAGACACTCAAGCTATCAATCAAGCAGACTGCAAAACTCTGTCACAGTCATATTCTTATGACAACTATGTATTTTGAACTAGGTATCTCTCAATCCCCCTCCAATGCGATGGTATTTGAGTCAAGAGGACTGGTGTGTTACACAGTGTCTTGCGTATTTCTGAAGCGGCAAAGTTAATTTGAATCAACTTTCAGCTACAATAAGGTCTAGTTACACAGCAAAACTTCCACAGGGGTTTTTTCGCTTTTATTTTTCAAGTTGCATTACTATTGTTCTACTTTCCTCTTGGTGCAATTCTCTGCAACAGACTTACTTACCAGGGAAGTAAACATCTTTACAGAAGTTACAGCAGAATTAATTTCATGCCCTGCCAATGTCGACACAGCTCAATGTAATGTTAAAACACATACTTACATTTCTCTAGAATAAAAGGCAGAGAATGGAAACCCCACTAATTAAGTTTTGATTTCAATTCAATAAGAATGGTAACACAATTCAGAGACTGTCCTAGAGCTCTACTAACAGGATCTTTCATCTTAAGCTAGCAGGTGTCCAAAATCAGCACAGGAGCCAAGTTTTTGCAAAAAGGAATACAACTGTTTCTTAACCTTAAGTTTCTAACCAATATTTTAGTGTTAACAAAATATCCATTTCTTAATCCCTTTTGCCACACTCTGCCCACTGCAGATCTACAAAGAAAGGCAGCAGGAGGAAAGAGAAATGAAAATATTTTGAAATGGAAGTTAGGAGGAAGTGAAAGAGTTGGTTTTAGTTGTTTTGTTTTGTCACTCATCTAAAGGGGTGATATTTGAATTTCAATTCCCAATACCCTTTGCTTAATATTTATCCCCTAACTCACATCTACCTTCACAGCATGTGGATTTAATGAATGAGGGACAAATAAGCAAAGCAGCAGTTAGTGAATAAAGCAAGAACAGAGGCTATTGTATAGAAGTACACTGAAGCAAGTTGTGAACAGTTAAAGAACATCAGTACAGATTTATCAGACCAAAGCACTGAAACATGGTTTGGAGAACAAACATGACTTCTGACCCAAGACTCTCTTAGAACACATGTCAAGATGTCTTTCAGAGCATCAGTATCTCCCCTCTTCTATTGGAATAAGGTTGTAGCTAACAGAAAACAACATGGTATCTCTGTAGGAAAGAAAAAAAGCTTTTCCAGAGCAGATAGGAGATGGCAAAGACATGAACATGAGGGAGAATTACTGCTTATCTTCCTAATTAAGAGATATAAAATTTCCACTTTGAACCACAAAAATTATAAAATGGGACAGGGCTGACAATATGCAGCTAAAAAATTAATCTTTAATCAGCATTTTTAGTTCTGGCCACAACACTGCTTTGCTAGCAGTATCAATTTTAGCATCTGTGCATCAGTCTGAAACCCAGCTGCTCAGCAAAGAAGTACTGAAACAGATTGACAGAGATGTCGCCCTCATTTGGCAGCACTCAGCTACCCAAGATCTTGATATGTAACTTAAGAATGTTGATTTACGAAAAACGGGGAAAAAATCAAGTACACCAACACACAGATTGAGGAAGTGTGCAATCCTTTCAAAATGCTACCAGAGGAAGAGAGAAACAGCAAATTTGCAGACAGTGTGGAGTACTACCCACAAAAAGTTTTCTAAGCTGCTGCCATGTTAACAGCAAGAACAGATAGAAGCACTGCACATATAATTACTGTCGAAATAGTAGAATACAAATCACAGCCTCATTTAGGTGGGAAAAGATCTTTAAGATCATCGAGTCCTACCATTAACCTAATAGTGCCAAGTTGCTCACTAAACCATGTCACTAAATGCCCATCTACATGTTAAAATCCTTTATGCTTCATTTATTCCTCAGCCACTTTTGAAAACCCTGACAATAATTCATTAACACATTTCCAGTGATTTTTTTCAGTAGCTACTTAGAGCAAGTAAGAGGAGAGAAGTTTAAAGTCTCTGAGGATCATGCAATCCAGCAATCTTTGTACGCTTCTACCCTCTATTTTGTTGTCTTTCAATGACTTCAAAAAAACCCTGCAAGAACAATTCCAAGAGAAATCCAAGTTTTCAGACATAATATTATAGCTGCTGAAACATCCAAATGTATTGGTGGCACAGTTTTCAAACAGGGCACACGGCACTCCCTGTGAAGACAGGCACCTGAAGCTATTCTGGAAGGTCATAGTAAAGTTTATTTGTCCATATATGCTAATCCCAGATTTGGTTACTGTTCAACTTCACCAGAAAAAGTAGCAACCACATCTGCTATCAGATGTACCTAAATAAAGGAACTAAGCAAGGGAACCTTCCTATTTCTATAGGTAATACTTGAGGAATTCAGATAAAAGTATTGCAGCCTTTGGAGAAGGTAAGGTCACTGCTTTTCCACACAACCGGACAGAACATAAGTGCTGCCAATAACAAATGGATTCACATGATCTAGATATGTATATTTCTGTATGCATATATATATACATATATATATATATATATATAAAAATACATAACAGAGGAACTGTTTATGCTATCAAGTCTTTTTGGGGGAACAGATTTGAGTGTTTCAATAATAATGTAATGGGCTACAGAGCTAAGGAGCACTGAGGATTTGTAAAGGGGAAAAGAGCTTATCTATGCCATCAACAACAGAATCGCAACTAAGGTTCTGAAAAAAAGTTAGCCATAGCTAAAAAAAAAAAAAAATCCACACTGTAACATCCTACAGGATGCATTAGCACATCTTTAATTCCCCACAGTAAATATTGATGATATTCCAATTATACGTATGCAATACAATTTAACTGATCCTCACCTACATTTATCAATGCAAATAGGGAGCTATTGGATGTTAATAAATGTGAAAAGTCTACATAAGGCTACCTGCACATAGGACACTCAGCCCTCCTGTAAGAGCAGGAATCTCCCTGACAACCTGAAGGCCCTAGTGTCTGTCAGGAAACCCTCATCACTCACTGTTGATGCCAAACCAAGGCCACAGTTTCACATCAATTGCTCAGTGCCCGACCTGTCCTAAAATGTTACCCTCCTTTCACCCCCATCTTAGTGCTATGGCTGCCCTCGGGAAAACTTCCTGATCTGCCACATGTGCATCAGACAGAACCACTCCCAACGAGAACCGCCTTCAACTCAGAGCAGTGCCCTGCTCCAGCTCAGCGTGCAGCCCCAGACAAACACTCCTGTACTGGCAGAATGCAGGTGAGGGAGGGCCAGGGAGGGGGGCACCAGCCCAAGTGAAAGGTGCCACTGAAGGGTTCATACCACAGCAGCTTGAGCACACAACGCAGGGGCAGAAATAGCTTAAGCTGGTATAGCCATCAGACGTGTTGGATCATGAACACACAACCGAAGGGTGTAGTTTCGCAGGAAGTGAGCTTGGACAGCAAAGCAGTTTGAAGTTCCCACCCCACCTGCTCATTTCAGCGATCCTGTTTACAGCACAGCTTCACAAAGGTTTTACTGACTCAACAAAAAGATGGCAAAGTCTGGCGCAGGGGCAGGGGAGAAGCTGGCTTCACTGCTGAAGCCAAACCTTGTGAAACTACACCCTAAGTATTTGTTGTGCAAAGAGCAGCCTGCCTAGTAACTCTTGCCAAAGGTTTGCCAAACACCTGCTCCAAACCGTCCGAAGCCAGACCCAGCAAAAACTCCAAACTCTGTTAGAAGTTTTATTGAGGTGATGCAGTCACCATAACCTGAAGCTTGAAGACCACCCATAAGACACACACACACACAAAAAAAAAAAAAAAAAAATCCTGCATTTTCAGATTTTTTTTTCAGTTTGAAGACTGATAGATGTATTAAAAATAAATTCAAAAAATCATTTATCCAAAATGAAGGTGTGACAGCTGGCAAGGGAGCCAAGAAAACTTTCTGCTAGCACTTTGTGAAGAAGAAGCTGCAGAACAAGTTTCTCCTAAAAAAAGGGTTGTAACCGGTTTATCAGGTTAGAGGAATTCAAGAGTTCTTCCACCTCTCCCCCCATCCCATTTGTTTCCAAATGCTCATTTAACCAGCCTGTTTCTTGCTGAATTTGCTGAAAATATATTGCACCTGCAGCTCAGCTGGATGATCAATGGGCATCCAAACATGCTTGAGGGAACTGGCAATTTGCTATCACCTGATGAAGTGGCAACCACTCAGTATTTTCAATTTGAGCATTATTTAAGGGAATGGCCCAGCTTTGTCATTCTCTATTTAAGAATATGAATCAGAATATTCACTGACGCATTTGATTCAATATATTCAATCAGCAAGACTAGGAGAGTCTTTTAAACAAATTTTTAATATTTAAATGTCAATCCATAGATTAAAATTGAATGCTTTCAGTAGGCCCAAAAGCAAAAACCAGGATTCACATGAGAATGTCTCCCTTTTTATGTATATCATTCAAAGAAGGATGGTAATTACAGCTAAATACTGCAGACAGTTCTCCAAAATTATTAGCTCTTCTTAGACTGATCCTTTGTCAGGAAGACATGCAAATATTGCCTTGGAAAAGGAAAGTAACATGTCTTAAGGCACATCATGCTGATTCAGCCAGGTCTTCTGTATGGAGGGATTAAGAAATCCACAACACTTTCAACTTCATATGGGATCTTTGACTTAGAACCCCCGTGGCTACAATCAGAGAAGCACATGAGGATGTCAGCTTTCTGATGACAGAGTAATGGGGCTGAGAGAAAGGCAAAGTTCATTTTGCTTTTGCTCTTTAAAAGCAAGGTTCAGTTCCTGCAAAGTTTCAGGGAGCAACCTGAGAATAATTGCTCTCCCTTAAAAGCTTGCGAAGTGGGAAGCTATAAATTTACAGCAATTAACTAGAAAAATATAAATAACATGCTAAATAAGCCAGTCCTGTGATTTGAGGATCTGAACAATGAAACCTGGCAAGAATGTCCCAGTCACGGAGAAAGAAGATGATTGCCCTTGGTAAGTAGTGATGTATGTTTAGAGGCTTAGATCACAGGCTCAAGACAGTTCCAAATACACACTTGAACGAGAGATCTCCCGCTTACTTTTCTAAATAAAAATCCTCACAGTTTTCTACTCAGTAGCACTCTGCAACATCTCAGCAGCTGCGAGTTCACCATCACGGGTCTCACATCAGAGGTAAGTAATTAATGCCATTTGGAACTAAATACTCAAGCAAGGTGCTCCCAAAGGGCACACATTTTATGACTTCAGGTAACTATTTCCCTGACATTTGTACACACTCCACTCCCAGAAAAGAAAGCTATCACAACATTGCGCACCACCTATGACAAAATACAGATGGATCCCATAACTGCAGTAGTACCCATGGAATCAAATGCTTGTTACCCTGGCCAAGTACAGTATTTAAAACCTTCCAACAAAACATACAGAGCATACTCTGCAGCAAACAGTTTGGTTATTTGAGGGCACTGTGCTTCAGAACCCGACCTTGTAAAATTACAACAACCCAAACCTATTGGTAAGGAACCCTATTTCAGAATATTTCTTAATACAGACTCAAGTAGTAGGCTGTGCAAGATGTAATATTTTAAGAATATGAAGTAAAATTTGAATGATGCACCATTTGATGAAGTGCCTGGTTAAAAGCAGAGCAAAGATTTGACCACAGATTACAGGCCTTTGGTAGAACCATCATTGCTGGAAAGTGAACAGCAATAGGAGACTTTCCATGGTCAGGGGAATAACTCCAGACCCACAGAAGCTGATCTACTGTTTACCAGCTACAAAGCACTGATTCAGAGCCACGGAATGTTTGAAGTTGAAAGAGGCCTCTGAAGCATGGATAAAAGTTACAATGGATTTGTGCTCAGTGGTTCTCACTTCCCTGTACATGTAGAGACTGGGAACCCAAGGGAAAAAAAAACAGAAGCAGGCACCAAAACTTTCATTTACATGATTGAGATATATGTTAAGGTGAGCAATTTTCAGCAGCATCATCAATTTTCTACCACAGTCCAGGCAGGGTGTGGAAAGGTAATTTCACATACTCTATCTCAAATCAAGGTACAAGTCTACTTCCTTTTCCTCCTTTTCAAATAACCACTCCAACTACCTGTTGCTTTTTGCTAATCAAAATGCCTAAATGAGAAAGAAAAAAAAAGTATGTGTTGTCACCTGACTCATCCTTAAAACACATGATGCAATTAAAATATCCCATGGACTTGTCTTCAAAAATGCAGGAAAGGATTTACCATTAAAGAATATGGAGTTTTGCATTTTGCCACCACTGCAAGTGGGAAGTTGAATTAATTATCTCCTTATTCCCACAGAAGTCAGGACACAGAGAGGAAGGGAGAAGAATTTAGGTAAGGTGTGTTCCAGAAGACTTATGATGGAACTGGCCACATCACAACTGGCATCCAACAATTAACAGCAAAATCATTATTTTGTTGCATAGATATGCAAACAAAAAGGAAAAAAATTGTTGTTTTTCAACAGTCTCTACCCACCTACACACAAAGGTAGTATTTCCTTTTATTTGCTAAAGCAGACCCACCTACAGTGCAATTTACAGCAATAAGATACAATCTCTCATAAAGTATTGAGTATAATTAAAGTGTGTCTGTTATAAAGGTAAACAGAGCGTACTAGGCTAAGCTGTTCCAGATGTCTTTAGTGCAAGATCTGGGACAAGATCAAACCTGCAGCTGCACATTTTCTCAGGGGTTATTATAGATCTAAGAAAGAAAGAAAGAAAGAACGAACGAAAGAAAATCACCTCTTGGTCCTGGACTCCATTAAAACAAATGCAAGTAGAACAACTGCTACTGCAGCCAATGCTGACAGACTTTAAGCCACACAGAAGTTAAGTTTTCAAAGACTCCAGAGTGTAGTGTTAACCATGCAGTATCAAGGAGGGTTAGGACCAAGTCTGCCAAGTTATCTGTGTCACCAGAAGTTACAGCAACATGAACCTGTTCTACTGCCTAAGCAAGTTTCTTGCTGAAACACACCTACGAATGATTCAGACAAGGTGTGGAAAGCCAGCTTTATATGTTACACAAAAATGCACGATTGTATTTTTCCATTCAAGCACGTTTCATGCAGAGAAAGGACAGTCAAAGCAAGCAAACTTTTGGGAACTGCACTGTGTATACATTATTTGCACCAATTTTTTTGCAGTAGCTTAAGTCCTCTTGAGGTGTAAGTATCATACAAATTCTAGATTTACTGTCTCAGTGTGATATTAAAGGAGCCAAAGAGCAGAACTACAGAAATCATTAAAAAAATCAAACCAAATCACTTAATAATCCACTAATTAGGCTCACCTGGAAAAAGAAGTGATGCACAATAAGCATATCTGATGTTATATGAAAGATTTTGTAGATTTAAGCTGATTTTAAGAATAAGAAATGAGGAAAAGTTTTTTAATACACATTAGAGCAGTGAACCTGTGGATTAGAACATACCACATGAAGTTTGAAAGTTTGATTAGCACTACTTTATTAAGCAGTACTCGTTACTGGCCTACTCTTTTAAGGCTTAAGAGAAATTTGGAATAAAAGTAGATGCATCAAACCCACCAGAAGTCAGATCTTCCAAGGACTTACAGCATCAGCTCAGATACTCTGGTATCGTACATAACTGTTTCAGAATTATGGAGTTCCCATTTCAAATGGTTCAGGTCTCTTTTTGGGTTAGCTTAAAACAAGCACGGAAACTTGCTAGCGATTTCAAAGTGAAAGACAAAACTAAAGTCTGTTTCCTTTTTCAAATCCATTAAATCGCTTTCACAGGCTTCACCCTGAGGAGCCCCTGCTCCCAAAAGCAGCCCCTCACCTGTTGAAGAACCCGGTCCAGCGGTTCAGCTTTGCCCAGGCCCTCTGGTGTTAAGCCACTGACTTCGCGGCACTGGTCACTTAAGTCCAAGTTGTCTGCTTTCACCAGGGATTTGTGTAGCGTCCCTACCTAAAAACATTCAAGAAATGATGGACAAGAGTGAGGAACAATGGAATTAGCTCTTAGTAGCAATGTGTTGAGGCTGCAGAAAAACCAGAGAGGTGCAGTATCACCTGCGGAGAGCCGCCAGGAGAAAACGCGTTTGCCTGTTTCGCAAACCGAAACCTTTGGCCGCGGCTGCCCCCCCCTCCCTCCCACCCCGCAGAGCCGCGCTCTCCGCTCCGGAGAATCCGAGCCCTTTCTCGGGGGAGGCCTTCTGCAGTCAGCACCGGCTTTCGCGGGAGTTGTTAAGTGCAAAGGGAAAATCGCTTAATATTGAGGCAGTTCCATGAATCCACTAATGAAATTGATAGTCCTGTTTGTTTAATCAAAGCCCTTCATCTCTAGGGGGTTATTTATGATAGGGCGTTTGGGGAGAAAAGAGATTAGGGATGACTTTTATGTTGGCCTAAAAACTAAAAGAAGTCAATATTCTCTTAAAGGTTATCCAAACACTGGTTAAACAAACGAAAAGCAGGCCCAAAGGGTCCAGCGGTGCCCGTGAGCCGGCTCCCAGGGAAGCGAGCACGCTCGGAGCCACCCGGGGCAGCTTTTTGTTTTAAAGCTTCAAAAGCCCGTGGACATCCGCGAAGCTACACACGATTTAAGGCGGACGGGGCAGCGGGGTGTGGAAGCGGCCAAACTTTCTTTACAAGTTACTTCTTTCCCTCAAGAGGGGACAAAAAGGAGCTTCCTGAGCGAGCGCCCCGGGCCGGGAAGGAGCCCTGGGCAGGGAAGGAGCCCCGGGCAGGGAGGCAGGGAAGGAGCCCCGGCAGGGAAGGAGCCCCGGGCCGGGAGGGAAGGAGCCCCGGGCCGGGAGGGAAGGAGCCCCGGGCCGGGAGGGAAGGAGGGAAGGCGCCCCGGGCAGGGCCCCGCGGCCCCTGGCCTCCCCTCCCGGTGCACCGTGAAAGGACAAGCGGCCCCGGGCAGGCCCGGGCAGCCCGCCCGCCCCGCCGGGGAACGCGCCCTCGCCCCGGAGACCGAAGCCGTACCTTCTTGCTGGGGAGATCCACAACTTGCCACACCAAGAGAATTAGTTCCCTCTCATCCGAACCCAGTTTAGCCCCATATGCACCAGCTGTTGCCCCAAACAACACCACCAAAGAGTCACTGTGCGAAGCCGTCATGACCACAGCGGGAAACAACTACAATCAAAAGCAGAGGTCAAAAAAAAAAAAAAAATAGAGGAGAGAAGGAAAAGCAAAAGAAAGACACACTAACAAACAAGAAAAAAAACCCCAAAAAAATCCCACAAGGCTCACCCCCTACCTCCAAGTAATCAAAGGGAAAAGGAGCGAACGAGGAGTCACAATATAAAGAGGAAAGAAAGAGCTATTTAGGAGGTTGGGTATTTGAGGGAAAAAAAAAACCATGGAGAAAGAAAGCTCCCATCTCTACCTGTTCCCGGTGATCTCCTTCCCAGGGCCGATTGGGAGGTGAAATTAGCAAGCTGTGGGTTTCTTTCCCTCTGACATCATGGCAGAAGCTCAGTCTGGGCTTGGGCGCTTTTTTTATTCTCTCTCTCTTTTCTTTTTTTCCTTCCCTCTTCCCCTTCCCCTCTCCTGAGTTACCTGCCCTTGGTGCAGCCCATGTGACTGTAGTCAATCTCCCAGAGGGACAAGGCCATTGGGCCTCTGGAAAAGGTGTAGGAGGGACGGAGGGAGAATCAACGCCTGGCTGATCCGGCCTGATTGGTTTTTGAAGGAGCTCAGAGGAGCACTCCCTCTCTCAGTTGCGTTCTGCCCGCAGGAAGTGCCCCTACCTGCCCTGGCTCCCGCGGGGCCGTGCTGGGGCTCCGCGCTCCGGGCCGCGCCCGCCCGGGGATCGGAACCGTACGCCAGTACTAGTGCTGGAACACAACTCATGGCAGAGCGTTGAATTCCAGGAAAGTAAAGTCTTTACGTGCTTCTAAGTAATTGCCTTTTGTGCACGTTGCCGTGCGTGTGCCCGGCTACCCGCGCCAACGTTAATGTGTAAGGGAAGTGTAGTATTCCACGGCGATTGTTCAGGGGCATTACCGGCAGGGAATACCTTCGCAATTCAGCCTCTGTCCTTCATATAACTTGTAAAGATGGGCCTTAGAAAAACAATGTTTTGTTTTGTTTTGGGAAAGGATGTATCTAGGAGGTTTTGCCAAAACACAGCGTAAAAACCTGCATTTACCACCCTACAACTGCTCAATAAGGAACTGTCTCCTGGGCATTAACTGCAGCCTAAATGGGCGGCTCTGCTCCACTCCTCTCTTCTGTTTCACTGGTGAAACTACAATGGGAAACCCCCACAGTTTAGCTGCTATGAAAACACTCCTGCTCAACAGCAGCAGCAGCAAGATTTGTAACAACCGGGACTGAAAACAATTTTCAGATATATTGTCGAACTCAAATTGATTTTAAAGCAGAAAAAAGATCAAAAGGCTTCTAAACTCTTTTGAAAGTTATTTCAATTGCCACCACCGATGAGATACTAATGATTTTTAAAGGCCAAATGCTACAAGTTAGACTAGTCATAATTTTTCTTTTGTTTAATTAAGTTTATAGTTTTCAGTTTATACTTCAATATTAGTGTTGTGTTTAAATAAAGTTTTTACTGAATGAAAATTGCTGCTGCTATTCAGCTACTGATGTCTGCCCTGGACAAATGCAGACCTGGGCATTTAACTGTGAATATCTGATGGGTTAAATTATCAAATCACATTTTCTCATCTTCTTTTAACATTC
Source organism: Donacobius atricapilla (assembly GCA_013397315.1). Lineage (NCBI taxonomy): Eukaryota > Metazoa > Chordata > Aves > Passeriformes > Mimidae > Donacobius > Donacobius atricapilla. The sequence goes on along the minus strand of WBMY01011367.1, from coordinate 244,800 downwards.
CAATTTAATAATTGTTTAATTATAGCAGTTATTGTGGACCTCCTTCTGGCAAACACTAATTCCCCATGCTAACACCACCAGCAAGATTAATTCCATTTATTTCAGTGAAAATAAACAACAGTTCTACTATGCTGTGCAATGTGAAGGATCTTGGAACTCATGAGTTACAAGAATTTACCCGACAGAGGCAATGCAGGAAACCTTGCACAGGGGCATCTCACTTCAGTGAGATGTTCACATCTCAAGACAGTCAAACACCTCTCAGCTGTTGTCTCTGCAGCTCACGGAGCTGCCTGAGAAGCAATCCTGAAAATACATTGGTACAGAACAGGCAAATTCCTGAACAGAGATGAAAACTTTAATCTGCAACATGTAGGTATTTATATATTCAAAATGTTTTCAGCATTGTATTTTCTAGCATTGCTGAATTTATGCCGCAGCTATATTTTTCCTCTGCCAATACATTTCCAGGAGTCCCTGGTAGAATAAAACCCCATTTCCTTTCCTTTTGTTATATCCTTTGGATATAGTGGTAATGAAACAGAGCAATAGGCTGTTATTGAGTATGGGACGATTCTTATCCCCAAAGTCTGTAATAAGAACCATAAAAATGACTGCAAGTGTGAAAACTGTTCCTCTCTTCCCGACCTGTTCCCTGCCTCCCAAACTCACATGTATATATGGGAGAGAGGTAGTGTTTGTACAGATAAGTGTAAACACAGATTAAGTGTAAATACACATTTTAACTGTAGCTGTGTTCACAGGAAAAAAATACCAGGCTGTTGCAATTTAGCTGCCTTCATGAGGATGTCATTTTGTAGCCCTAATGCGTGAGTACTTCATGCATCATGGGATTTTAATTAGCAGATTTCTATAGAAGATCATACACACGATAAATTCTTGGCCAGGTTGACACATATGCTCACAGGCTCCAATGAATTGGCTCAGAGAATGCAAATACATATTCACTTGTCTTTACGATCTAATGGGAAAGAAAAATGATTGTAATTCACTTAGAACAGCACGTCAGATTAAAGAAGTCCTCCTCAAATCAATGCCAAAGACCCTTGAAAACTTATTTGAAATCTACATATGGTATCGAAGGCTGGTGAGCCCAAAAGCTTCTATGCTTTTTACAATTATATTAACTCATTTCATAAAATGTAACCTCCCTTCATAGAAAGCCCATCTGGTCTCTGCTTTTAGACTATCTTGACTCATATAATTCTACTGCTACTAATTTTTCTGAACTATTCTAGCTAAATGGATTTAAAACATATTCTAAAATGTCTTTAAAAACTTTAAATAAAT